>CM040926.1:7539134-7949134 GCA_023029165.1 Gobiocypris rarus | reverse complement strand
TTGGGAATGCATCAATGTTAAATTATTTTAAAGAAATTTCTATTTGTCTATACAATATGTGTCAAGTCCTAGTCCATCTCTCTCTCTCTCTCTCTCTCTCTCTCTCTCTCTATATATATATATATATATATATATATATATATATATATATATATATATATATATATATATATATATATATCGTCTTATTTAAAGCTAAAGACTAGAAAACGTCAAGAAAAGCATGTTTAGAAAAAACAGAACCATATTGTCTGCTTGTTTAGACGCTAAAGTTAATGTTATAGCAGTGCTTAGACTTCTAGGGGCCCTAAGCAAAACTTGTCAGCATGTTCATAAAAAGCCCCCAAATAACCCCCAACCCCTTAATCTGTTCTTTCAGAGCAGTTATGGCTAAGAACTACACTCTCATTCCTGCGTAATGATTAAGGAACTTCGCAGCTGTACCATGGGTGCAGCAGACACAGTGATATTAGGCAATATAGTTCCTAGCCATATCGGTCTAGAAAACTTGTAATATTTTGTCGGTCTTAATACACGATGCATATAAACATCACAACATGTAAATAGGAAATGTTGGCGTTATTTTGTCACTTATTGAGCAGTAGGCTAGATGGAGCCGTTTACCTCCAGTCTTTGTGCTAAGCTAGGCTAGCGGTGGGTGTGTCAGACACTTATGGCACGCACAGAGAAAAAAAAAGGTATGTATGGACTTATCTAACTCAGGGGAATACGGTGAAAAAGCTAAAGTCTCAAAAAGTCGGCATGTTCCTTTAAGTTAAAGTCCTCAAAACTGACATTTTGACATATTTTTGCATGTATTTGTCTAAGCACAGACCAGAAGCCCAAAGTAGTCTGTACTTGTTCGTGTTTTTCTCCATGTCGGAAATTAAACTAAAACATAGCCCTAAATCATTCTTGAGAGTAAGGGGGCCCCCTGGTGGTTCGGAGGCACTACGCAACTTGAGTGCTTTGCGTATAGGGAGCACTGGCACTGCGTTATAGTTATCTTTATAGTTATCGTTCTTGCTGTAAACGGGCCTTGAGACTGCATTTGAGAGACTACGACTGTGTGAGACTGAGATATACACACATCGAAGTATGTTTGAGAAGCATGAAGTAGCCCGGGTGGGCCGCGAGGACAGACTGTTGTGATGCATCTGAAGGAGGTTGTTAAAGACGCCACAAAGTTTATTTTCATTTGCCGTAAAGCTCGACTGCTGCGAGTGGCCTGTTGCAGCACGTCGAATACAACACGGCAGCCGTGCGCTCGTTTAAAGTGATTCATATCCATACAGTTGCGGCAGACACTTCGGCGAAAAGAGAGACACGAGCCAGAGAGAGTTTTCACATATCCAGTCCAAGGCCCTGCCATAGACATTGACTGATGTCGAAATCTACTGATCCTTTCCGTACTGGCTCACAATCACTCACCACGCGCACACACATGCACGCGACGCTCGCTCAACCGCAACACACCCTCGCGTTGGGCTCGAGACGCAGGCCCTTCAGAATGCGTGTCTGTCAGCTTAGCCCTTAATCTGCCACACACATACACACACACGATCACGGGGACTTCCCAGCACCGTAATTATTGTGTATATCTTCCTGTGTCAGAGCGAACATCAATAACAGTAATGACAGGCCTGATCTCATTACGGTCTTTCTGTACATCGGGGAGAAGCAGGAATGGCTTACACAGCAACCCACACACACACACACACACACACACTGCTGCTGCTCTTAGCACAAAGAAAAACTCCATCTTGAAAACTCTTTCGACCTTTCCCTAGCTGCCAGTAAGCCGGCTCTCAGCACCAGTGCAGGAACAGGAAATAGCTATTGTCAAGCTTTAGTTCAGAATGTGTGCCACCGACGAGGAAGAGTTTGGCAGAGAGATAGACAGAAAACGGACGAGAAAGAAACTGCGAAGAGAGCGGTTGTGTCAGTTCGCTCGCGAAACTGCCGAGAAACACCACGCACCCACTCGGCTTGTCGCACCGCTTGATGAGTGTGTGTGCGCGCTGAGATACTTCCGTTTGCTTCTGCGAGCGTGCTCAGGATAACTTGGCAAGAGTTGTGGGTGTGGTGGGACTCATGAACACATGCTCTGACACCAGTTTATGTGTTTGTGCATTAGTCAAAAATCACACGAGTTCTGGAAATGACTGCATTGGTTCTTACTCGCAATCTTTCTGTCTATCATTCTGCATTTCTGTTCACATGATTCTTTTGTTCTATGTCCAATACAACAGCACATTCTGTTTTGAGCTATAATGGACCCCCTTTATATTAGGTGGCCTTAACTACTATGTACTAACATTTTAATTAATCATTTGATACAATGCACTTATTGTGTACATACATGTTTTTACACTGTACTTATATTTTAAAAAGGACCTGCGTGTAATTACATCTGTAATTAATTTCTGTCATTACATGTATAATTAATTACACTGTTGACCCTTCCCTTACACCTAACCCTACCCTTAAACTGACCCATACCACCACACCTGTCCCTAACTTTACCCATATCCCACCTCAATATTAGCAATACAATATGAGCACAATAAGCACATTGTACTTAGTTTTTGATGTAAGTACATAGTAGCTAAAGACACCTAATATAAAGTGGGACCAAAACAAATTGCATATATATCGAATATCATTAGAACACATATTCACTATTAACTACGACTTTTCCTCAATAAACTTAATGCTTATAGTAAAGTAGTTTTTGTAGCGTTTAAGTTTAGGTATTGGGTAGGATTAAGAGATGTAGAATATGTAATTCAGAATAACAGCCAATATCCAAACATGCATGCTAATAAGCAAGTGAGAACTGAACCCTAAACTAAAGTGTTACCTTAAATCAGAATGTTTTGTGTGTCTCAGTTAGGTCTACTACACATACGCAAGTATGCATGATGATCGTGGTGTTTTCAGCTGCTGCCATCTCACTATAAGGACATAAACTTCAACTCCAGAGTTGAGATTGCATTTAATAAACTACATCAGAAACTCTTCACAACATGCCAAAATAAAAGTTTAGTTTAACTTGAAGAAATAAGAATAGAAATGTATTATTAATGTACAGCTGAATTTGATTCTCAAAGTAAAGTAAAAAACGTGTAATTTGTTTTAAAAAAAAGTATTTAGTTTAAGGGCCAATTCTCACTATGGTCACACTTTATATTGGGTGGCCTTACTATGTACTTACATCAAAAAATAAGTACAATGTACAATGTATTGTGCTCATATTGTATTGCAAAACACTTTTGCTGATATTGAGGTGGGATACGGGTAAAGTTAGGGACAGGTGTGGTGGTATGGGTCAGTTTAAGGGTAGGGTTAGGTGTAAGGGAAGGGTCAACAGTGTAATTAATTATACATGTAATGACAGAAATTAATTACAGATGTAATTACACGCAGGTCCTTTTTAAAATATAAGTACAGTGTAAAAACATGTATGTACACAATAAGTGCATTGTATCAAATGATTAATTAAAATGTTAGTACATAGTAGTTAAGGCCACCTAATATAAAGTGGGCCTGTAGCTGGTAAGTTTAGGTATAGTGTAGGATGAAGGGATAAGGTCATGAAGAATAAGGCATTAATGTGTGCTTTATAAATACTAATAAACAGCCAATATCCTAGTAATATGCATGCTAACACACAACTATTTAACAGTGAGAATTGGCCTTCAAACTAAAGTGTTACCGAAAAACATTACATAGGGACCTTTTATTGCCACAATTTTAATAAATTATTAACGTTTTATGAATTCAATTGATTAAAAATGCGTATTCATGATTACAATTTCATTAAACCATTAAAACAGGAAACATAGATTATGGAAATAAATAAAAGAGACTTTATCAGGCCCTAAATTACACATTCATCCTGACTCACATAATGCTATCAAATCACATTGTAATTAGATCAGTTCCGGAGCGTTACGGATACAGGTGGAGGAGACGCTGCAAAACCTTCACATTACTCTGACGTCAGGCCAATATCTCTCACTAATGGACACATTGGTCGAGTGTGCCATCTGCCATCAGTCTTACCCATGTGTCTGCGCGCACCTTCTCTGCTAGGTTACTTCAGAGATCCGCTGGAAGATCCCGACGTCATTATCTTTATAAATGAAGCTGATCTGGCACCGATGCATTCAGGAGGACATCTTAACTGAGTTATGACTAACTCCTGCCCTCATTTAGGCGGTTTGTGTTTCAGCGCAGATGTGTTTCTGAAGCGAGCTGGGCCAATGACAATATCACACGCTACTTCCAGCAGCTATTGTTTTCAGGGACAATCATTTGCAATCCATCAAAAACCGCCCAGGCCCACCCTGTAATGTGAGCACTCTATCCTGAACGTGTGCACGCACACTCATCCTGCCGTAAGTCGGCACTGCCCCCATCTGGCCCGTGGCAGCCGTTGCACATGGAACTAGTTAACCCAGGGCAAAGCTTTAATTAAGAGACAGCCTTAGAGCAGCAACCACAGCAAATCCCCCGTCCCGCCGCTCGAGCCGCCGCCTATTTGCACTGATAACTGTGAAATTCACCCGCTGCATGAAGAGAGAGAGAGAAAATAATTTCAGCGATAGCTGTAATGGGTTTAAGTGCGTCTGGCAGCAGGCCAGGCTGAGCTCAGGAACAGAAGCCCACCGTGTTCTTTTATTGTCTGCTGAGATTTTTGAAGAAACGAGGCCGCGAGTGACACATCCTTAGATTCCTCCTCCGTGATGCAGAGGCTGATAGCACGGATCGCTTCTACAATGGGGATTTGAATAGTAATTAATGTAATTGATGAAAGGAACAATGGAGCGGTATGTACGCGTTTAAAAGCCTATGCCTTCCATGGAGAGACTTGAACAATGGGAGAGGAATGGGAAGATTCCCGACAGTTTTCCCAAGCCCTCCAATGTTGCTAAAGTATGCCATATTACTTCTGAAGTCATATGATATCTTCGTGTGTACATTGTGTCGAGGTGCATTGAGCTTACAAAGTGCCATTTTCTGTGTTGTAACCAAATGCAACATGCCAGTTCGAGTATAGAGATTGCTAATGTGTCGTCATTACGACGTATTCCCGGTGGTGAACGCAAAGCATTTTGGGAATCCGCGGCACAAACGCAGGGCGCCAGACTTCTTTGCATGGAGGGTAGAACGCAGTGTACATGCCGTCTACCTGCTGTGTTATAAACTGCAATATTCGTTCTCACGATAGAAGTGGCATAAAGCTTAAGATATCCCTTTATTGTTTTTCAGCGTGGAAAAATAATGACGGTGTACAGTTTTGTTGAATTCAGACTGCATGAAGATAGATTGTCGTTGTGGACTGTGGTGCATAAAACATTAGTATATCTTCACACGGACGACAGTTTTCTGCCCCACTTTTACAATCTCCAGGTCGGCAGGTCCTGGACCCATCCATCTGGGCCTGCTGTAGCGACTTGAATTTACCAAAAACTTTGTGAGTGTACGCACTAAAACTAACGCTTGTTTTTACACATTCTCCGTCTGCAGTGCGTGTTGCGGTTCAGGAGCCGCCCTGTTTCATATATGCTGTTTGCAGTGCGCAACTGATCCGCTGTCGTATATACCACAAACACAGCATTTATTCCTTATTTTTTATTTCAAATCCAAAAGTTGTTACTGAACATGGCTTGTCAGAATTGCAATTCTCTTTGTCAGGTTTTAACGTAGCCTACCACATTTAAACGTTTATTCATTAATTCATTCATTTATATTTATATAGCCTAGTACTTTAGATTTAGCAAAACATTTAAACATAGGATATAGCCTAAAATCATAAATATTTTAAATTAGAAACTTACAATAGGCTATTCAAAAACGTCTTTTCTTTCGTTTTTAAACCTTTTTAAAAGAAATCTATATATATGGGTGCTGGAAGTTAGGCAACAGTTTGACGTCCCTTGACCAATCGCTCAGCTCGTAAGGATCCAGTCCTTTGATTCCCTTTATTTTCTCATCATATCTCGTCTTTGCATTAGGATTTAGTTTTAGGCGATATGGTCTGACAATGTTTTCTTTAGTCCGCTGCATTTTGTAGGATTATATTGTTTTTCTGTCTCATTTTTAATTATTTTCATGCCAGAACACTAGCCTGCTATGCCAGGCCATGTAAACGGGCCAAACATACCCAAAATTCTTTGCGTTCTGATGACGTTGCCGCCCAGTTGGTCACATGTCTTAGCAATCTCTATAGAATGAGATTTGAAAGCTGTAGCAGAGAGGAGATTTTTTTTTGTGGATAGCCTACATTGGTGTATTCTTCACACAAGGCATCATATGATTTGGTTTTCAGTGCACATGGACAGCTGTTGTGGTGTTTTGGTCCTTATTAAAGATTGACAGACATGCTTCAATATGAACTGTAATTGTAAAGAAAAAGAGCGACATGAAGATTCCTCAAAAATTCATTGTATTATGTTTGTGTTTAGAATAAAAATAACAGTATACAGGTTTGCAATGACTTGATAGAGAGTAAATAATGTTTTTTTTTTTATTCTTAGTAGAACTTTACCTTTAATACAAGTTCCAATGCTTCAAATTATGTTGTTCATGTGGGTGATACAGGTTTAAATTGACGCTGTCAGGGGTTGCATGTATAGTAAAATCCAAGCATGATGTGTGATGCGTGAATGTTCGATAATACAAGACTTTAAAGGAATCCTATAATGCCCCTTTTTATAAGATGTAAAATAAGTCTCTGATGTCCCCAGAGTGTGTATGTGAAGTTTGAGCTCAAAATACCCCACAAATATTTTTTAGAGCATGTTAAAATTGTCACTTTTTGAGGGTTAGCAAAAACATGCCATCTGTGTGTGTGTCCCTTTAAATGCAAATGAGCTGGTGCTCCCGGTCCCCTTTCAGGAAGAGGGTGGAGCTTCAAGAGGCAGCTCTGAGAAACTGTTCAGCCTTTTATGTTCAAACCGAAGTCGAACAATGCTGGAGAGACTCAAGAAGAAGTGACAACATGTAGAATGCAACAGGACGTTTCTGAATGGTTAGTTGATGAATTTATGTAGCTGATGTGGAGTTAACTACCTTCAAGTCATTGATTAACATGTTCTGTTATGATAATATACATTGCTGGTGTGGGAACTGTTGTAAGATGCCTACAGAGCCGGAGAATATAGCCTGGATGAAGATAGAAAACAGGTTTGGTTTAGTTACGGTTATACCATATGTTGTCATCTTGCTTTTATGACATGCTATTGCATTTGTGTTACGTACTGTATTGTAATAAATGTGAAAAGACGGATGCGACAGCTTGAGCAGACTCCCAAATGTGCTCTACTACAACAACTCTTCCTCTTCTCAACATGGTCTTTGTTGCTTATTCCCGGGGCAGGGTTTATGTACATTTTAGGGTTAGTGATGTTACTAAACCAGGAAGAAGCTCATTGTCGTCCCTACCTGCCATTTGTTGTAGTCCTTAAAAAGTGATTTCTTTAAAAGAAAATCTCTGCAACGTTACAACATCTTCAAAGTTACGACGCTTTATGCTCAAACATGCATGTAATTATGCATCATTTATAGTTGCTACTACAGTAATTACATGTAACACGCGTAACAAGGACACTGTAAAATGTGTATGTTACCAACTTTATTTTAGTATCCTTGTTGCACACTTACTGTAATAGTAACTTTAAACTATGCATAATTACATGCAATTAACCAAAACCTTATCCTAACCCTGTACATGTAGTTAATTATTATTACTCAGTCATTAAATGTATAATTACAAAGTAACAAGGTAACCTTAAAATAAAGTGTAAACGTATTGAGTAATATTATTTAAAGTAAAATAAGAATATCTTGTAAGTTTCAGAGCTGAAAACTTCCTTGTTAGTCAAAGAAAAGCTTTTATTGACACCAGGCCCAGCAAACGACAGCTCTCAGAATGTGCCAGATTATGACGTCAGAGTGCGGTGAAACACCGCCTCAACAGAAGAAGAACAACGCCTGATTCTGTAGCCACGCCCACCGTCTCGTGCCACTGACATAACACTGGCCCACATGGAGCTAAATCGGATAGAATTTCGAAACATCCCGCATAAGCTTCATTCGGATTCTAATATTATAACTGCATGGATGAACTTTATTTTTAATGAAGATCCAGCTCACGTGGGGAAGACATTGCGCATATGTTCCTTCATTTCACCACGGATTCGTTGGTAAACAAGAGACTGGATTTGCAGACAGGATGAGATTACATGAATAATAAAATTAAAAAAGTTTTTTATATGTAATAGTATTGCATTGTAACAGATTGTTTGATATCTATTGATGATGTGTACGTGTCTAACTGAACATTAGCACGCTGTCAAAGGCTCGAGAAAATCTTTTATTTGTGGTTTTGTCGGTTCATTGCGATATGGACCATGGCTCGCAAAGCCCAACGTACCAGGGCTATGTGTTTTCCAGATGGGCTACCGAAAATCTTAAATAGTGTAATAACATACCTTTCTTGATGTGCGTTCACTCTCTTGACTTGATATTTGAAGGAAAAATACAGTCACAGAAGTTTTGATCATGCAGTCTGCAATGTACTTGGCATGTGTGTGTTTGTGTGATGCGCATATCCACCGATCAATGTGGTCAAGTAATAAAAAATAACATTCCACTCAATCGCAGGTGGATGAGAGATAAATCGGTAACACTTTACAATAAGGTTGTATAAGTTAACATTAGTTAGCGCATTAGTTAACATAAACTAACCATGAACAACACCTCTGTTCAGCATTAGTTCATCTTTGTTAACGCTAGTTAATAAAAATACAGCTGTTCATGTTAGTTCACAGTGCATTAACTAATGTCAACAAGATTTTATTAATGCATTATAAATGTTGAAATTAACATTAACAAAGATAAATAAATGCTTTATAAGTGCAGTTCAGCATTAGTTAATGTTAACTAATGCATTAACTACAACCTTATTGTAAAGTGTTACCGACAAATCCTTGTGTTTGTTTGATAAAGATATTTTGCGAGCCCTGTTGGACGAATCATTTCGGTTGCCGCTTCTCCACACGCTTTCAAAACAATTCCTCGTGTACTCACAGGGGAGCGGAAGCTCATTAAATATGCAAAACTGTTATCCAATCTTAGCCGTTGGCGTAAACTTCCAAGTCTTCAGTGCGGCACGCCCATCAAAACCGTGTGTTTCTTCAGAGAGGCTCAAAACCAGTGTAGAAAGTAGCCTATTATTTATTCATTATGATGTTTTTAAATGTAAAAACCATGCAAACATCATAAGTTGACCTTAGAAAACAGTATAAAAAATTAAAAAAGACAGTTCATGACACCTTTAATATACGTTTACGGTTTAGTTTAGTGTAAATTGCATGCAATTATGCATAATTTACTGTTGTTACATACAGAATGTGCATATAAAGTGTAACTCTGGCACATTAAAATGTATTTTACCCATTTGAATTACCAATAGACAACACTGAGAATGAGCCTTAAGGGAGACACTACCACTTCTTTTAATCGCTCATCCTCTGATAGCCATATTATTCACAAATTACCCAAATAATTATTAATCGATCCATCTGCCTTGCCCTCTTACTACTGAATACTAGCCTAGACTCTAAATAAACCCCAGTGTTGTAAATGGTGTATGAATCTCCGTTCTGTTTAAATGCCAACTGCGAGAGAGATAAAACATTACCATCTATTAACATTAACTGTGCCGTAAATGGAACTACCGTGCCGATATTCCCTGTGGTCTTTTTAGCAGTCGTGCTAAATTCATACAGCACTTATGGTTCTTCTCTCTGGGGCTGTAGATCAGGAGGGTCTCAGAGGGTTTGCCTGCAGAAACTCTCACGAGAGGCTCAAACCAGCATCTGAAGCAGCATCTACAGCTCATAAAAACCTAATGATGATCCAGAGAGAAGCAGGCGAGTCTCATTAAACCCTCTCCTCATACCTCCAGAAATTAAACTCTGAGATCTCTAGAGGACGAGCTCAAACAGCATCATGAGGAGCATCTGTTGATGCTGGAATGAAGCCGAGTGTGAAACTCTTCCATATTTGAAATATAGAGCATGATTCATAATCATAATCCTTATCCTAACTCTGATGATTCAATATTTTTACATCATTTCAATTATGAATGGACATTGATTGGACATAAATGAAAATGAAATGATGTGCTGACTAAAGCAAATATCTGTGCAGGTCATGGACCCTTTTATTAAAGTAATGTTTCAAGCTCAATGCGCTGCTCTATCAATAGCTATTGTGGCTTGATGTTAATCATTTAAAGGGGTAGTTGATTATGATTTCACTTTTTTAACTTTAGATAATGTTGCTGTTTGAGCTTAAATAACATCTGCAAAGTTACGACACTCAAAGTTCAAAGCAAAGGGAGATATTTCGCTTTTTAAGTACAACAACAAACGGCTGGTAGGGACTACACATGCAATCGCATGTC
Organism: Gobiocypris rarus; assembly: GCA_023029165.1. NCBI lineage: Eukaryota > Metazoa > Chordata > Actinopteri > Cypriniformes > Gobionidae > Gobiocypris > Gobiocypris rarus. Next base: position 7,938,654 of record CM040926.1, on the reverse strand, counting down.
ATAAAAGCAAGAAGAAAACATGAGTTATAACCTATTAAGCGAAACTACACCTGTTTTATCTCCATGCAGCATAGTTAGTGTTTCAAATTTCTTGAAGCTCAGCCCTCTTCTGGAAAGGGACACTTTAAAGGGACACACAAAGGTGGCACGTTTTTGCTTGCCCTCAAAAAGTGACAATTGTAACATGCTATTAAAATTATCTGTGGGGTATTTTCAGCTAAAACTTAGCTTGGCTAAAGCTAGCTTGGAAGTTATTAGGGATGTAATGATACACTCATGTCATGATTCGATACAAATTGCGATACTGAACTCACAAGACAAAACTAACGCAATATGTTAAGCCAAAATAAAGAACAGATGGTTTGTTATTAGGCAGCGGCTATTTGCACTAAGTCAAAATAGAAATTGATATAAAGGGGTGATGAATTGAGAAATCAACTTTCCCTTGAGCCTTTAATATATAAAAGGTCATGATAATATAAGAATATCATGTAAGTTTCAGAGCTGAAAACTTCCTTGTTAGTCAAAGAAAAGCTTTTATTGACACCAGGAGCGAGAGCTCTCAAATTTATATTGATCAATGACATTAAAGAAACGGGGAAATGCTGCCTCTACAGATAAATGTGTACACCTGCTTTTGTAGCCCCGCCCACCGACTCGAAGAGCTAAACTGTGCTAAACAGAGCTAATGACGCTACTGAGCAAAAAGCATGCCGAAGATTGCAAGATAATAATTTTTAAACAAAATACAGGTCGATACTGGATTTGCAGACATATTGAGATTAAAACACAATGCTGTGCCTTCTATATTGGATCCGACAGGAATGGTGTAACACACTTATGTGAGTAAAACATGTTTTTTTATATGTGATATTGCATTGTTACAGATCGTTGTGATTGTGTACGTGTCTAACAGAACATACCATAGCACGCTGTCACAGGCTGAAGAATCCTTTATTTGTTGATTCACTGGATTCAGGATCAGACTCAGATATGGGCTATGTGTTTTCCAGACGGGCTACCAAAACGGAAGTCCATCGGAAGGCCAGTGAATTTTTAATAGTGAAATAACACTAATTTCTTGATCAGCGTTGTTCACTTTCTTGACTTGCGCGTGTGCGCGGTTCGCGCTTATATCCACCGATCTAAAAAATACAGTGAGCTGTGCCTTGGATAAAACTAACTCTATACTCAACAATACATATCGTTGCATATATTAAGTGAAAGGTGTCAGAATACACAGTGCATCACAGTTTGTTGTGTATGGGGCTGCATAGCTGCAGACCAGTCACGGTGCCCATGCTGACCCCTGTCCACCGCCGAAAGTGCCAACAATGAGCATCAGGATGGACAATGGACAATGGAAGAAGGTGGCCTGGTCTGATGAATCAAGTTTTCTTTTACATCACGTGAATGGCTGGGGTGAATTTGTGTTGCTCACCTGGGAAACACATGGCACCAGGATGCACTATGGGAAGATGGTAAGCCGGCAGAGGAAGTGTACAACTTTTGGCAATTTTCTGCTGGGAAACCTTGGGTCCTGCCATCCATGTGGATGTTACTTTGACACATACCACAGAAGAATTGTTGCAGACCATGTACACCCTTTTATGGTAAACGGTATTCCCAGGCTGTGTCCTCTTTCAGCAGGATAATGAACCCTGCAACAAAGCAAAACACTTTGAGGAGCACAAGACACTTTGGTTTGAGGAGCACAATGAGTTTGAGGTGTTGACTTGGCCTCCAAATCAAGCATCTGTGGCATGAGCTGAAAAAACAAGTCCGATCCATGGAGGCCCCACCTCGCAACTTACAGGACTTAAAAGAACCGCTGCTAACATCTTCGTGCCAAGATACCACAGCACACCTTCAGGGGTCTAGTGGAGTTCATGCCTCGGCAGGTGGCAAGGCTGTTTTGGCAGCAAAAGGTGTCCAACACAATATTAGGTCATAATGTTATGACTGATCAGAGTATTACGCTTCAAATTTTGCTCACAGGTGCATCCAACATGACCTGGACATTTTTGAAGTAGCATAAGCATAAAAGTTCCTAGTCAGAGAAAAAAATCTGTGAATATTTAATTTGCAAGTGCACATTATGGTGTGATGATCATCATGCACAGGTGATATTTGTCATGCACATGGACCTGTGACAGTCATTCAGACCCAAAGGCTGCAGATCACAGCATTAATAATGTACATACGGGAGGGAGATTTACACTAATCCAACACATGCTTATAAATTATAATGTGCTTTCATATTTATCACAGCTCTTGCCATTTCTCATGCATCAGAGAAATTTATCACTTAACAATTAATTATTAACCTGTGTAGAAGCGGGCAGTGGGGGGGCATGTACTGTATGTCCACACAGACAGCTGACAACACGCTTTAACTCTCAGAACTGACACACACCAGTTACACTGACCGTCAGAGGACGATGACTGTCATGTTTGTTATGGGACAGATTTGGGTGGTTTATGGAGAGCATGTCACTCTAGTAAAACACATACTTTTGCTATTTTATGAGATGCGCAGACTAATGTGCAGTCTGTCCAATGAAATAATAATAGATAAAAATGTCAGGTACAGCAATACAGTAAAATATACAAAATACATAACTAATAGTTGATTAGCCTAAATGCTTATGATTTAACTTGTAATAAAATTGAATTCAACTGATGAGCCACTGTGTATATCAGCTATTTTACAATAGTTCCGAACAGGGGTTCTCAGGATGACTTAAAAGTATTTAAATTAATATAAATAGATTATTTTAATCTAACTTTAAAATTTTCTTTGGAGGATTTCACACCTGAGCATTTGTATCGTACGGTGGCCCAGTAGTGCAGCCGTACTAAATTACACCACAACACAACGGAATTAAACCACAACACAACAAAATCGCCACAACACAACGGAAACAAGCCACAACACAACGGAATCGCCACAACACAACGGAAACAAGCCACAACACAACGGAAATGCTCCCGATCATGAGGGGCTCTCGGAGAGCAATAAAGTTAGTTTTCCTTGCCATTGTACTATAGATTGGCCAGTCTTACAAAGATATAAACACTACGATCAGTTTTAAGTGTGTATCCATTGTATATCGACATTAAATATCAATTCAAAAATACTTGTGAACGCTTTAACACGCTGTCACGATGCTTGATGTCCAAGAGAACGTCTGCCAATTCCACCAAGTGGTTGAAACGTTTCATTTTATGAATTAAAATGACTTTTTTGTTTTGTTTAAATGTTCCAATGTTGTGCATTATTGAGTCAGTTTTTTAGAATACAACAAAGCTGTGGAATTTTAACATGTCTGTTTTTAAATGTTAAAAGTTATTTTAATTCATACAAATTATATGTTTCAACTGCATGGTGGAATTGGCAGACGTTCCCTTGGGCATCAAGCGCCGTGTAAAAGCGTTTTCGAATAAAAATATGCAGCTATAATGCATGTAGGATATTTTGAATTGATATTTAATGTCGATATATACAACACACTTAAAACTGATCGTAGTGTTTATATCTTTGTAAGACTGGCCAATCTATAGTACAATGGCAACTAAAGTGCAAAAAATAACTTTATTGCACTCCGAGAGCCCCCTCGTGGTCGGGAGCATTTCCGATGTGTTGTGCCGATTTCGTTGTGTTGTGGCTTGTTTCCGTTGTGTTTTGCCGATTTATTTGTGTTGTGACTTAATTCTGTTGTGTTGTGGCGATTTCGTTGTGTTGTGGTCTAATTTAGTATGGCAGCACTACTGGGCCACCGTAGTTTCGGAACCTGGTGCATTTTTTCCATTGGTTCGGTTTGTTTAGGAATATGTGAACACGGCAATCGCGCTCGGATCCGCACCAAAACAGTCTGCTTGAAGTGTAAAAACAATCAAATAATTGACATAATTATGTTCAAAAACAATATAAAAGTGTAATATAATAGTTCCCCTTTAAGTAAAACTATTAAAAATTCGTTTCAGATAATTAAAATGAAATCAAATCAAATGTAAGTACTAGATGAAAAACGATATATATATATATATATAAAACTAGAATATATATAAAACTAGAAATGTTGCCTTGGGAACTAATTAAAAAAAAACACGTTTAAATTTAAGTACAACAGTTACTCAAACTAAAATTTAAATAAAAAAATAAATTAAAGCTAAATAGACATATTATTAAAAATAATTAATAAACAAAATATTGAGGAAAAAAATTAAGCTAATTAAACATATTAATTACTATAATAGTATAGTAATACTAAAATAATACTGAGTGTAAACTAAAAAATCTAAATCAGGACCGTTTTAAAACTATGCATTTTATAATAATGTTATTTGGTTTATTATTTTACAACAGTTATTGGTATACATAAATTATGAGGCTATTTTGGTGCAACCAACAACATCAATGAAAAAGGCAAAAGTACTTGAACACAAAAAGAAAATGCATTATAAAAAAGAGGCTAGTGGTCTGTCTGGTGGCCTTGTTCTAATTTTGTAATGTTATTCTTGGCTATCATAGGTAATACCATCAACAACAAAAACAGTTCTAACCCTTTGATTGGTTGTTTGCGACCAAGTTTAAACGTAATAAAAAATAAATGAATAAATAAAATAAAAAAACGATCAGGTTGTGGTGCTCATGTGGGAGACTCAGGTTTCAGTCCAGCTTGTGAATTTTTTATTCTCCACTATATAAAATATAAGAAGGAAGAAGTCCCTTGACTCCCTCCCAACCAAATGTCATTAAGCAATGAAACTATGAAAGTCTTTGAACGCCCTGTCAGCTGCACTCAAACAACTCCCTCTATGATCCAACCAGGGTTTTTTAGTGACCTGAAACTAAGAGAAGTCCTGCCCTCACAACAGCAATCTGGATACCTGCGATAACAAGTGAAAAATGTTGGAAGCAATCCACTCTGGCAGTGCTAAAACCTTTCCGATCCCTCCACTTCATTAGGAAGTCTCTAATCTCTGCAGTCTCCAGCGCTGATAAGGCCGCAGCACTAATGCAGAGGAGTCAAAGTTCAAGCCGCCTTCGATGTTTCGATGCTTAACGCACTAAAGTTCCTGCATGTTCATTAGACAGCTTTATCTGAAGAGTCTTCCCCAATAGCCATCAAGATGGGGGAGTTGAGGAGAAGGGGAGAGAGGAGAAGATGGTGTGGTCAAGAGCAGATAAGCGCTAGGCTCTTGTCTGACCCTCTTTCTCTGGCCTCTTAAAGCTCTCGTCTGTTAAGTCCTTTGAGTAGAGCGAGGGAGAGAGAACTCGTCGAGAACTTCGCTCGCTTCAGACGAGGGATGAGAAAATCCCTGATCGCCGTTCCTCGGCCTTGATGTCCTCATGCCGTTGCATCTCCGACTGCCTGACACCAGTGCAGCGGCCCTGCAGTCATCAATTTTGCATCGCTATTTAGAAGCCTATGGCAATTTTCGCATCAGAATCGGCTGGCCCGTGGCACGCATAACGAGGGAATATTTATACAAATCCCTCTCCCCCTGTGAAATTGCTTTTCAAAGGCAAGATATGATTTTGTAACCCCTGCGATATCAAAGGCACGGCGCACCGGAGGGAGGACGACCGTATATTTAAAGAGCATATGAGAAGGATGACAGGACGAAGTGGCGTTCGCATCATCGGCCTTTGAAAGCTGCTGTCGGTTTTTGTTTATTGGTGTGTCGGGTGTCATTACTGATTGGATGGCACTCATGAAGCTGTTAATTGCTGCTGACTGGCTGCTTTTAACTGGGTTTAAAGGTACCAGTGTTTCCGATGTAAACAGGAAGGAACATCTTTTAGACATACACTCAAAAGTTGGATGCTGTTTGAACAGATATGCAATTTTCATGCTCTTTGAATCGTCGTCGCAGTCATTTTTAAGCTAAACAACTGGTGCGATTTTTGAACGTCAGATCTTTAATTCATGTTTGCACTAGTTCTCAAGTCTCGTGTGACTTTGGGAAATTCAGAGATACTCGACACAAATGAACAGTTTGCTGCAGTTGTAAGAGCGCCAATTACATCTGGTTTGGCCTGAAGCATTAATGTGCACTTTGTGTATATTGATGAAATCCACATAAAGTTTTGTTGTTCTTTGTTGTAGACTGTTTTGCACGTCTGATCTTTGGACATAATTATTTGTTCTGGTCAGTCTTGGGGAGTAGCTAACTACAGGAAGCGACGCTACTTACCACATTTTTCAGTAGTTTGGCAGTAGCTCAGCTGCTTTTTAAACAGTGTAGCTTTTGCAGTAGCTAACTACTTTCTGCAGCAAGTAGCGGTCTAGTGCGACCAAAAGCTACATTAAGTTTTGACGAGGATGCGATGCATTTAAGCAGGCAGCGTCTTCTTCTTATAAGATCACAAACTAAATTAGTTCATTACCGCCACCTGTTGTTTTATCTCACATCTCGCGGCTTTACGGTTCACTGGCGTACGACACACCCATCATCATTATCCATGCTGGAGCAAGACATGGCGGCAGAATCAGGGGATGGAGAACATCTAATTACCCACGGCCTTATTTGTCCAAGTTCATGTTTTTTAATGCAATCTCTGCAAACCAAAGATTGAAATGCTGTCTGCGTCGAAGACCTCAAGCACACATTTAAAGGGTTAGTTCACCCAAAAATGAAAATTATGTAATTTATTACTCACCCTCATGCCGTTCCAGACCCGTAAGACCTCCGTTTATCTTTGGAACACAAATGAAGACATTTTTGTTGAAATCCGATGGCTCAGAAAGGCTTCCATTGGCAGTAATGTAATTTCCTCTCTCAAGACCCATAAAAGGTACTAAAGACGTCGTTACAAAGTCCATCTCACTACAGTGGTTCTACAATAATTTTATGAAGCATCAAGAATAGTTTTTGTGAGCAATAAATAAATAAATAATGACTTATATAGTGATGGCCGATTTTAAAACACTGCTTCACGAAGCTTCGGGGCATTATGAATCAGTGTATCAAATGATTCATAACGCTTCAAAGCTTTGTATTACCTAATGTAAAATTCATTAAAAATTCCTTTATTTTGTAGTGCAGTTATATTATAATAGTAGGCTTATATATTTCTGTCTTGCATAATAATAATAATTTGTTGTTGTTATAAAAATTTGGGATAACTGTCATTTAAAATGTTTTTTTTTTTTTTCAAATTTTTGCTTTTCCCCCTTTATCGTATGCCTATTCAGAGACTGCATCCATCTAATCTCAATGGGTTACTGAGAAGGAAGAAGAAATTCAGTAAGAAGATAACACCCTCCATTCAAGAACAGACTTCCTCAAGCTCATCAAGTCCAATTGAGTATTTCATGAGGGATGTGGCACCAGTGTCCCAACCAAAATTCAACAATCTGGTTCTGAATTTCGTTATTCAGGGGCTTCATCCCCTCAGTATTGTTGAAAGGGCAGAATTTAAAGACTTATTCAAGCAACTACTGCCTTCAAGGCATGCAATGTCTAGAAAGACACAGCCTTTTAGTCAGAATGCTTGAGGATCACTACAATTCCAAGAAGGCCGATATGTGTAAAGTTCTTTCTGAGCAAGAACTTGTTGCAACAACCACAGATGCATGGTATACAAATCACAAGAGCTATCTGCTAATCTCTTCAGGGGCTTTAGCTTGCCGAAGGAACTAGTGAAGGCACACTTATGACAATCTGGCAGAGATGCTTGAAAGTGTTCACATGGAATTCAGCATTCAAAACAAAGTTATGTTAACTACTACAAATATTTTGTAAAAGCATTTAGTGTGTTCGCAGCTGAAGGAGAGGCGACTGAAGATGAAGAAAATGAGTCAGATGTTGAGTTCACTGATGATGCAGCATTTCTAAAAGAGACCGAAAAGGATGACTACCACTTGCCAGCCCATCAAGCGCTGTGCCTGCTATTATCTCCACGTGGTTCCAACCAAAGATGCTGAGGCAGCTGTGAAACCTCTTCATTTAAAAAGATTTCAAGGGCAGCTTTTGGCAAATGTCAAAGCCTTTGGGATAAGAAGAGTAAAGCACCCAAGCTTCTGACACCATTAAAGACTTGGATGCATGCTGCCCAATGTAACGCGGTGTAATTCTACATATAATGCAATGGATCGTATGAAAACTTGCATTGAAGAAAAACTTCAAGAGCTCCATGATGTTTGTGAGAAAATGGACATTCCACGGCTGAAGCCATAAGAGATTACATATCAAAGAATGTCATGGTGAGTTTGAACTGGCTAAGATGTATTGAATCAATCACTTCATGTAAAAAAAATTGTTTCATAGAATCCTATTTTTATAATAAAAAAATATTTTGCTATATACTGTGTTAAATTCAAATTTTATTAAAACTAAAAGAATTTGCAAAGTCTTTTAAAGTCATTTAAAGGTGTCATGAACTGGCTTTTAAAAAAAAATTATACTCTTGTCTGAGGTCAACTTATGATGTTTGCATGGTTTTTACATTCAAAAACATCATAATGAATAAGTAATAGGCTATTTTCCACCCTGGTTTTGAGACTCTCTCCTGAATGCTCGGTTTTGATGGGCGTGCCGCACTGTAGACTTGGAAGTAAATGCCCACGGCGGATTAGATAAGATTTGATAGCCCGTCTGGAAAACACATGGCCCCGGGATGTTGGGCTTTGCGAGCCCTGGCCCATACATGTCCGAGTCTGATCCCGAATTGCAATGAACCAACAAATAAAGGATTCTTCAGCCTGTGACAGCGTGCTAAGGTATGTTCTGTTAGACACGTACACAATCAAAACGATCTGTAACGATGCAATATCACACATAACTTACGCAAAGTCTGTTGCACCATTCCTGTCGGATCCAATATAGAAGGCACAGCATTGTGTTTTAATCTCAGTATGTCTGCAAATCCAGTATCGACCTGTGTCTCATTTACAAACGATTCCGCAGTGAAATTAAGCAAACAGACGTGCAATGTCTTACGCACGTGAGCTGGAACTTCATTAAAAATAGAGTTCATCCATGCATTCATTATTTTAGAATCCGAAGGAAGCTTATGCAGCGACTTAGTTCTTCCACAACCCGGCAAAGCACAATATCTTGCTGTCTTCGGCAGGTTTATTGCTCGGCGTGATCAGTTTAGCTCCACGAGTCGGTAGATGTTCTCCAGTTGGACAAAATGGCATACCTTGGAGTCTTGGTCCCCACAATTAACATTCTTCTTGAGAAGTTGCAGTCACTCAAGCTAGAAAACCTCCAATATGGTGGGCCATTAATTAGGCCATCATCTGTGGTGTGAACAGAAGGATGAGTTACCTTTCCGTTAAAATATATCTCATGGCAGCGGCTTTACATCCTATGTTTTGTATGTCTTACATATCATGTGAGTAAAAAGATGACATCATCTTAAGACTAAAACAGGAGCTTTCAGCAGCACACAGTCCACATGTTGCAGAGGCAATTGTTTCAAGGAAGCCAGAAAATGAAAGTGATGAGATCACAGACTACTTCTCCAGAAACCAGGAGAAAGTTTTGGATGAAGTGGACAGTCATCTACAGTCATCACACCTGATAGTGATTTCTAGCATCTTTCAAAAATGAAGAGTCTTCATTAAGTGCAATACAGGTGTCTCTGCCAGAGGGGTTGTTTAGTGTTGGAAAGGACATTTTCCAGGCAAAATGCAACCGTCTTTCCGACGGTCATTTGAGAAACTTCTCTTGTAATGAATTAACAAGTTATGCGCCTCTGCTTCAGTTTAGTTAAGATTACAAATTGAGTTGCCAACATTTTATTCTTGACACTGCACCTCAATCCTGGACTGATGGTGAGAAACCCCTCCTGTTTTGCCTGAGGTATAACAGTGACTGTAACTATGCCAGTTTAACTAAAATACATTTTCCAAGAACACTCACTCTTCAGTTTTGAGGCTTTTGTAACATAACAAATTATTAAATTTTGACCCTTTGGAGGTCAATGTTTCGGGTAAAGTAGACAGATTTCTACAGTCTACTGCAACCACACCAGGTAGTGCTTTCCCTGCCAGTGCCACATGTGAGCAGTTGTTCAGAATTCAATATATTTTCTTGCCAAAATGCAATCATCTCTCAATCAGTATTTTTGAGAAAATGTTTCTGTGTGTGCAATTTAAGCACGTTTGCCCTTTGACTTTGACAAACGGGGGAGGAGCTGTTCGATATGTCCCACCCTGACTTCCTGTTTCAGTGGAAATTACGTCAACAATTTGAATAATGCTGCATGTTTCAAGGCACTTCAGTGGGCCATTAAAGGGTTAGTTCACCCAAAAAATCTAAAATTATGTTATTATTTATCATCTTCATATCGGTCCAAACCTGCAAGACTTTCGTTCATCTTCAGAACACACATTTTTTATGAAATCTGCAAGATTTCTGTCCCTGAAAACAATAAAGTCAGAGTCAGATGTAGTAGAGACACAACACAATCACATTCTTATACTTCATAATGACTGTGAACTGGGCCAGTACAGACTCGACATCATTTAATATCTATATTTAATGACTATAAGCAAAGTTTAGGGTTGTTCAGCAGTGATGTTTAGCACTGAGCTCTACAAACACAATAGCTAAATCATACAGAACTGGCACAAAAAAATGTTTTTACTCAATTTTTATATTTTCTGAAGAAATAATTAAGTGATATTCTCCCATGTCATCTCAGATATTTAATGAGGTTAAGGTGAGAAATAGACTATGGCCCATCATCCCCACTATATGCTGTACAGTATCTCTGCAGAGCATTTGCCTTAGACATGAGCACTACGCCTCAGTTAACATGCATACGATATGATTTTCTTTAAGTTAACCATGAATTCTCTGGAGCCATTATTATGTGTCATTAGACTTCATAAGGATTTCATGAGGTAAATCTGAAGCTTGAAGACAGGGAGCTGATGGTAATTAAACACAGTTTAAAGATATAGACGTTCTCCTCACTGCCATTCCCATGGGCTTCCCAACGCATTACATACTTTACGCTTACAGTATCCCAGACTGCACTTCCACTATCTCTGCACAGAGCTCAATGCTTGATTGCTCACAATTATATTCAGGCTATTTCATCTACTGAAAGACCTACTTAGAACAGCCAATTTAATTGATTGATATTCACTTTCTTGTCCTGTGAGGATTCAGAACAAGACAAAAGTACAAACTCAAGTCAACCTACACGATTACAAAGTATTAGTGTCTACTGAAACAATTTGGTTTGGCACAGAAGTAATTCTGTATAGACAACTGGACGCCATCTGGAAACAAGTTACATAAAAATGAAGTCATTAATTCTTAAGGCCATGAACTGCATCAAAATTCTCACACTATGTATACGGTATGTATTCAAAAAACTTGTTGAATGGAAACTGTGGGTTTCTTACACCAGATGTGAACATATGCTAACAATCTAACATTTTCCTTTGAAGAAAAATAAAAATGTGATTTAGATTTCTTCAAAAATTAAAACTGACCGACTAACGAGCTTTTGGTCATAATTCCTGACCCACTGCTGTTACACAATCCAGTGACAAAGCTGTTGGATGTTGTCTTTGCCCCTTTTTTGAGAATGAAAACAACAGCTCCAGTCCATGAACCCTTACTATCATATTTTGCTAATATATGCATATACAATAAATGTGCATAAATATAAAGGCACAGAGTTTCTTCGGGTAACAGTGTTCTTTAAGAAAACTACATTGTTATATTGTTTATTTAGCATTTTAAATTTCAAGGACATTGGCACATTACAACATAAGGACTTTGGGTCAACATAAGGAGTGTAGGTCAAACAAGTACACACACACCTCTTAATTATTGAACTGAGGTGCTTCAATCAGACCCATTGCCACAGGTGAATTTACAAAGGAAAATTTATAAAAAAAACATTTACAAAGATTTTTGAAAAGATGGATTGTTTGACAGTGTTGTGACAGTTCATGAAGTTTCATCCCTGCTAGATATTCTATGGTCAACTGTAAGTAGTATTAAAGCGGAAGTATTTAGGAACAGCAGCAACTCAACCATGAAGCGGAAGGCGACGGAAAGTCAGAGCGAGGTTTACTAAGTTCTGATTCTAGGGTGGCCATACATCCGGATTTTGGCCGGACAGTCGGATTTTAAGCCCCCTGTCCGGCGTTCGGTGCAGCCTCAAGCCGGACACTCATTTAACCTTCTTTTTGGAGTCCGTTCTAGAAAAAACACTATCTAGAATCTTTATTGGGACGCAGCAGCACAGCGTCTAATGTCGCAAGCTCTCTGGTCAAACAAATGATTGGCCGAATGTGGTGTCAAATAAATATCTTATATATCATTGGTTAAATACTTAAATACTCCACGTCCACGTGCTGGCTACGTCATGTCGTAACGTTAACATGCCGAAACGCCAGACCTCATTAAATACGGAATGGACAACAGAGCACAAATGTATAACAAAAAGCAGTAGAGATGCTTTTCATGGCATCTCTATGAGATGCTTTTTTCGTCGCTGTGAAGTGAACGTTAGTAGTCAATGGAAATTTTGTTTTCTAGCCAGATTATTATATTTGTTTATTTATGTATTTCTTTTATTTTCAGAAGTTTACAAATGTGATGTTTTCAGGCACTGTGCAAGACAGGTTCATCTCAGTGGTCAGTTTTTGAAACAGAAATCATAATGTCTTGAATAAATACAAATACTGTGAACAAACACTTTTTTTGCCTCTTCTGTTACACATAGGTCTACATCAATGAATAGAGGAGGCTATTTCAGAATCACTGTATCATGATACCATCGATACGATGGACAAAATTTTATTGTAGTTGCGAGTACACCAGAGTCCAATGCAATTATTCTTGCCTCACTAAATGCCGCAAAGTGTCCTCCTTTTTGGTGTTATGGAAATGGCTACCCTGAGGCGGATGGTGTGTAAAAGTCATCAACTCTCTGCAGATTCCATAGCTGAAGATCTCCATTCTTCCACTGGCATTAATATTATTTCAAATACAGTGCGGCGGGAGCTTCATCGACAGGGTTTCCATGGCGGTGCAGCTGCCTGCAAGCCTTACATCACCAAGTACAATGCCGAGCATCGGAAGCAGTGTTGTAAAGCACGCCGCCACTGGACTCTAGAGCAGTGGAAACCTGTTCTGTGGGATGACCAATCACACTTCTCAGTTTGACAGTCTGATCGGTGAGTCTGGGTTTGAGGGATACCAGGAGAACCTTACCTACCTGACTGAATGGAATGTGCCAACTGTAAAGTTTGGTGGAGGAGGGATAATGGAATGAGGCTGTTTTCAGGGGTTGGGCTTTGCCCCTTAGTTCCAGTGAAGGGAAATCTTAATGCTTCAGCATACCAAGACATTTTGGACAATGCTATGCTTCCGACTTTGCGGGAACAGTTTAGCAGCATGACTCTGCACCAGAGCACAAATCAAGGTTTATAAAGACATGGTTTGGTGTGGAAGCACTTGACTGGCCCGCACAGAGCCCTGACCTCAACCACATCAAACCCCTTTTGGGATGAACTGGAACAGAGATAGCGAGCTAGGCCTTCTCATCCAACATCAGTGCCTGTCCTCACACATGCTCTACTGGATGAATGGGCAAAAATTCCCACAGAAACACTCCAAAGTTTTGTGGAAAGCCTTCCCAGAAGACTGGAAGCTGTTATAGCTCCATATTAATGTCTATGTATTTAGAATGCAATGTCAAAGTCCCTGTCAGTGTAATGGTCAGGTGTCCCAATACCAACCTCTGTCCACTATATTTACGATATGCACATACGTATATATTGCTACAAAGTTAAATACCAGAGTAATATTACACAATATATTACTTGTCTCATCTTGTATTTGGTGTGAATAAGCTTTAACTTGTTTTTATGTTCATCACTACATCAACAGACTATTTAGAAAATTAGGAAAATATCATGTTTAAATATCTGAGCAAACATAAAGCTGGTCTGTTGGCAAGTGAACGCGGTACATTTACAATGTCATACAATTGAAGCATCAGTTCAGGGTATTTTACAAATCCACTCAATTTTTAAGACTAACATAATAACCCTGACATTATTGTTTGCTCCCGGTATGACCTTACAATGACTAGCAGCCACCTAAATAAATCGGTTTCCAGCATAAGTTCGGCACAGAAGGTCAGTTGGAGGAGAGGCAACAGCTTGTGGATAAAGCCTTTCACTCCTAGCATCTCCTGCTCTGTTCATGCTTGTGTAGACACCCTTCCTCCCCCCCGAATCGCAGCACTGCTCAATCGTCTGAAGTTCTCTTAATCAAAGTGCACCACTGTGGCTAATCAAAGTTTCTAAATAACTCTTGCTCCCAACACAGGCCACCAGAGGATTAAAAATCCACTAGCCAGAACTAGGTTCTTCGATCCGAGCCCCGCTGCCTAATGAGAACTCCCTAAAGCCCTAGATCACAGCGAAAAGTCAGGGCCGACGGACAAGCAGCCATCTTTAAATCCTTAGGAGATCTTATCAGGCCAGATGAAAATAGATATTGGTCTCTGAGAGTGCAGCGGTTAAAAGAATGGCAGAGGATTTAGAGGAAGCTTCTGCAAGCCATGAAGTGTCTCATTTACATGGTATTAGTATCTGACAGCCACCGTTAAGAAAACTAACCTGGAGGCAGGAGTTATGGGTGAATTACCACCGGCATTTATTTACTCAGATCTGAGGCAGGATTAGGACGTGTTTACTCCTCGACTGATAATGCGTCTTTGTTTTCTAAGTCCTCGATGACACAATTACACCTCAGCGTTCCCTCAACGTTATTTAGATGTTTCATTTGTCAACAGGTCGTCTGATGGCTGAAAGTCAGACTTGATCAAACAAGAGACCGGGCTTTGATTTTATTCTACTCACATACACTTTGGATGGGAATCTTCTCTCATTCCAGATCCTGGAAAAATACCCACGTGTGTCTTTGTCGCAGTAGGAAAATCAAGCTGCCATGAAATCGGGCTTTTCAAGGCCATTTAAATAACAATCTCTGGATTTAGGAACTGTTGAGCTAATGATAAACCTAATTCCTTCTCCCACTAATTAGCTGAACTCACTACAAAGTCCCTAATAGAGCGCAAAATTGATTTGAATCAGAGTATATTTAAGAATATTCCCAGAAGATGATTTAGATTAGAAGATTTCATGTCTGTTGAATACCAATGTTTTTTCTAGTGTGAGATTAATGGATGGTTCATGGTTAATCTTGTGGGGGGAAAAAAACTGCAGGATGCAGGAGCAGATCATCTGAAAACCGCATCAATCTTAACACCAGCACACAATGTCCTGTAATAATTAGTCAATCAAATCCTTATACTCAAAAGACGTGGGGGGAAAAAGAGAGGCCTATAAAAGACACTCCTGCGCAGATCTGACAAGCTACTTCCCCGTCATGTCGGAGTCGTCTAACTTTAACATTTTCATGTCTTCCTCGGCAGGTTATTAAAATAAATGAGGACGCTTTGGACTGCAGTGCCACTTCCCCCTAATGGGACATGAGAAATCTGCAAGCCAATAGCAGAAGCTGAATGGATGGACTCTGAATAAAGTGGACAATTAGGGAAGATATTTTTGCCAAGTCCAATGAAATATTCCTTGTTATTTTAATAATGCAGACGATGGCTAATTTACAGAGGCTGATTTTGTCAAGGTAATGTGCAGCTGGTGTGTCTAGATGACACTTTGAATATCGTCCCATGCAGCGCAGCTGTGAGTCCATTAGGTAATGTGGAACAGCACAGGTACAGCAGCGGTCTGCCACATACAGGCTTTATAGTATGCAGCCTTTACTCATGATTTTTTGATTTTACACACCTTGAGCAACATAAATACCAAGACATCATGACATCAATGAGTTTATAAACTCAGCAAAAAGAGAAATGTCCCTGATATTGAGGTGGGATACGGGTAGGGTTAGGGACAGGTGTGGTGGTATGGGTCAGTTTAAGGGTAGGGTTAGGTGTAAGGGAAGGGTCAACAGTGTAATTACAAATGTAACTACAGAAATTAATTACAGATGTAATTACATGCAGGTATTTTTTTTAAATGTAAGTACAATGTAAAAACATGTATGTACACAATAAGTGCATTGTATCAAATTATAAATTAAAATGTTAGTACATAGTAGTTAAGGACACCTAATATAAAGTGGGTCCCCCTTTTTTAGTATTAAGCTAATTTTGTTAAATACAAACTTTGCAGATCTTTATTGGAAAAGGTATAAACAATGTTTTCATGCTTATTCAATTAACCAAAAAACTATTATTGCACATGCTTTTACTACATCATTAAACTAAATGTGATAAATGATGCTTCGGACGGAAAAACATTTTTGTGTCAGGTAAAAAAAAACATTTTATTTTAGTTATCTATAATATCCCTCCTTCTCACTGTAAAAGTGTGCTGGGTTTTGCGCATGTAGTTTATTAAAGAACCTCTGGTTGCAATGAACACAGAATATTTTATTTTACATGGTATTATTTTTATAAAGCTTTACATTTACATTTATTGTAGTTTTTACAGAATACTATAAGGAGATTAGTGGTCGATCGATATCAAATTATTGCTGGCCAGTGCTGATTTCTTAGTGAATCTTGAATTTTGAACATTCTGTTGACTATAAATAACACTGCACCTCTACTAACTCTCATTAGAGTATTAGTAGACTGCAAGGGTTTGGGTTAGAATAAGTTGAGATGTAGTTGAAAAGATACTTATAGAATGTCTGTTGGAGGAGCATCACAATAAAGAGTTAGCCGTTATTAAGCAGACAGTCTAGACCCACTTTATATTAGGTAGACTTAACTACTATGCACTAACATTTAAATTAAGGCAGCAATAGATGCTATTTACACAGAGTGTAGGAAAATAGATTATATTTGCACTAACATTTTTTAAGTGCAAATAGCTGTTCTTGAACTTGATATATTCAATATAAGTTGTTATATTCAACACCATATAAAAGTAGCAGTTCTTTGCAATTTGTGTAAATAATAATTACATGTAATTTATACTTTTTGACAGATACATACTATTTACACCTCAGTGTTGTTGTACAGTAAAAGGACGCAATAATAACATTGAGTGTAAATGATTATATTCATTAAAATTATTAATTGGATTCTGCCTGAATGGGACAATAAAAGCCCTCCCTGCACCTACCCAATAAAGGCTTTTATTATTATTAAACATTTCATTAGGCACTTTATTTCCACATTTAGAACATTTTCAAAAATTTTATTGAAAGTAAATGCATTTCTGGTGTGATTTGTGATGAAAAAGAGATAAGAACAAACTCTGCACAAGGCGGATTCGAACCCAGTCAATCGTTTTAAAAATCAAGATGTTTAAGCCATACGCTTTACTGATTGCACCATTGAAGATGTTGATATCTGAGCGCTTTTTTAAATCATGTTTGGCCCAACCAGGCATTGGTAGGCGGATCTAGTGCAAATAGCACTTGCCAACAAGGCACGCTATTTGCACTTAGTGTGAATAGACACTCTGTTAAATTAATAATTTGATAAAATGCAGTTATTGTTTTTAAATTGTACATTTTTAAAAATACCTGCATGTAATTACATCTGTAATCAATTTCTGTCATTACATTAATAATTACACTGTTGACCCTTCCCTTACACCTAACCCTACCCTTAAACTGACCCATACCACCACACCTGTCCCTAACTTTACCAATATCCCACCTCAATATCAGCAAAAGTGTTTTACAATGCAATATGAACACAATAAGTACATTGTACTTATTGTTTAATATAAGTACATAGTTAAGGCCACCTAATATGATGTCTAATACTAGACGTGTAGTTGCATAGTAACCTTTTTAGTCAAAAGAATGTTCAAAAGGGACCGTCAAAACTCAAGGTTCAGTGTTGTGAATGCTCTGAAGGTGATGCTAACATGCTAATCTCTTCGGACACTGTGCTGCTTTCATCCTTCTGTCAAGGACACTCATTTCACTTGCCGGTGAAAAAGACATGCCATCTTGATTGCTTCAGTTTATTCACAGAATATTATTCATGGTATTTGTTGTCTCCCCAATGGAGCCGGTTTGCTTTTCATTGTTTGTTTTCTTTCCCAAACATCCACATTCTTAAAAATTCATGGATTTGTTTTCCTATACCAATGGCCCATAAAGCCTTTGTTTGTTACCAACTCCTCAAGTTAAAATCTTATTCTTGAGCATCAATATGTTTGTTTATTTGTGTATTAGGCAGAGGTTGTTTCAAGGACAGATGAACAACCACGTCAAATGATGTACTTCTATATATTGTATAGAACTTGTCATAATTGCTTTAATGAGACCATGTTTCCGCCTAGATGAATACATGATATTAGCTAACGGATTTTCTGTAAAGCTTCTTGAAACTATATGTATTGTGAAAAGCGCTATACAAATAAATGTTATTTGAATTGAATAGAATTTTATAGTTGAGAATACTGTATGCTAACTGACTTACAATTTAGTGTTCTTTCTCTTTGTGCACTTAACACAAATAAAGAAGAATATTTTTTAACAGACACACTGTACACCTAAGGTAAATACACAGAGCCAACTTTTTGATCAAACCTAATGTGCTTAGTTATTTACTAGCAATATAAAGTTAAAGAAACATACAAATAAAAAAAAAAACATCAATCACTAAAATAGTGGTTAAAATAGTTTTTAAAAGTCCCAGGTTTACAAACTGAGCCATCGCCTTATATGCACTAGATTGAGTCCAAATCTTGTTTTATATTTGGTTATTAAAAATTGAATTTGTATTTTGTTTAAATTCATATTTTTTTACAATAAGGGCAAATATGTGCACTGCTAAACATTACATCTTTGGTTAATAAAAACAGTAGTGTTTTATAACAGTAAATTGACACTTCAGATCAAATTGTCAAGAAGGTCTAGAAGGTCGAATTATCCTAGGGGGCAAAATATTTTATGTATCAAAGGCCCACTGAAGTGCTTTGAAATTGCAGCAATTTTCACTGTTTTGACATAATTTCCACTGGAACAGGAAGACAGGGCAGGACATATCGATAGAGCAGCTCCTCCCCTTTATTAAAATAGCCAATAGTGTTTCATTTATATCACAACTCGCCCAGAGCTGTTGAGCTTGTTAAAGCCACAATTGACAGCCACAGAATATAATAGATTCCTCTTTTAGATTCAATTTGAAACTATTACTAAAGCAAAACAGTGAACATCATGCTGAGCATGTGTAGTTTGAAAAGTGTGTAAGTTATGTTAGTGCATGGCACTGCTGTGTTATCTCTTCTACTCGTAAGTGCTGTTTCTAATGCAGATTCTTGTCTAGCCGCTTCAACATAATCCATCGCTTTAAATAGCATACTGTGTAGGAGTCCGTTTTGTGGTCTGTGCCGAATCACACTTGACACTTTATTCGTCGAAATGGAAAGTATCTGAATCATTCCCTATCGCACTGAAATTGTAATTGTGTGAATGAGTGACCAATTGTAGCCACAGGTTCAGTCTCTATTTATAATGTATGGGGTGGGACTCTTCAGATTCTAGAGAGCATTTGATTGGACAGAAAGTCTGATGAGAAGCTGAAGTGCAGCGTGATGTCATCAAAATCAGTGATCCATACTGGCGGAAGCGAGAAACTGTAAGTTTTGAGCGCTTATATCTTCTAATTTGGAGCACACTATAGATTAGATAACCTTAAGGCTAACATATTCATGCTAAAAGCCCCAAAAATATACTTTTGATTTCATGGGGACTTTAAAACTAGCTTGTTAGCGTGCTACATTAATTTGTCAGATCTATTTAATAGTTCTATAAAACACTAAAATTGTACCCTGTTCATAGAAAGTACCTTACACGGTTATTCAGAACAAGCCAATCAGAGATCGGATGCTTGTTTCTATATGAGGGGGAGGGGGAAAGCCCTTTCAGTTTTATCTACAGAGGTAAATATGTGGTCGGTTGATGTTCTGGCTAATTGTCCCCGCAGCCGCAGATTTTCCGCTCTTTAAACGTATTATCTAATTGCTTGACTGTGTCTGCTTCCCCTGGCGGGACCCACATAATCAGCACGCTCTCTCTTCCTGCTTTTCTACCAGTTGCATATTTAATTATTCGTGCCGCTTGTTGTAAATTGGCCCTCCTGGCACGTTAACGGCATTATAGGCCTGAAATAAAGCGATTACTTGAAATATCGTGTTGACTTCCTGTGCATCAGCGACGCCCCGGGTTAGACTGACACTGACTGTAGCTATTAGCATTAGCGGACCTGTGCCGGCACATACACACAGCCATGAGATGCACAACAAAACATGTCTGTGCATAGTGAAATCTTGTCAGAGAGGTTAAGAGAGGAGAAAGGGAGAGGGAGGGAGAGAGCGTATATTCCCCTCCACTCCACTTCATTTTTTTTTTTTTTTTGAGATAATGACCGCCATTTCTTTTTCCCAGTCACTGATGACAGCTTGAACTAACCGATAATGGCATGCTGGCAGCGGAGGAGGCCACTTATGTTATTCCTCTTGACAAGGCTCAGGGGAAGGGCTCATTTTTTTGACATTTGACCATGCAAATTTGGTCCTGCTACATTATTCCACATTTACATCCCCTCAGCCAGCCGGTTAAGAAAGCCGCTACAAGCAGCAGCCCCTCGCTCTAATAAAGGCCACAGAGCAGGCGGTTAAATATGGATGTAAAAGGTGATTTAAATGTAGAAGTCATCGCTCTCACCGTCCGCTCGGCCACGTCTCCCGCAGTCTGAACCGGATGCCATTTCGTACCTAGACCGCGGGTAAATACAGACCTGCCAAATAATTCATCACCGGGGAAATTTCATTTTCATGTTTAGCCTCGACAAAGAGAGCAGGCCGAAGGATATCACATGCTCACAAATAGTTACATTGTAGAGCTTCTCTGTCGAAAATCACTCTTGATTTGCAAGATTAATCGTGGGGAGATGGTGCACTAACAGCCAAAGTGAAAAAAGAGTCAGGTACGATCAGAAAGAGCATGCAGTCCCGTCTAATGCGTATGTGCATTAAGCGCTCTATACTAATAAGGTGCATTCTTATGTCTTCCTGTTTATTTATTAATCTTCATACGCCTAGTGCTCTGCACATTTATTAATGTTGCACCTTCTCTAATCCACTGTTATTTTGGTTTTGTTTTTATCATTATTTTGAATTAAAAATATAAAAAATACTTTTAGTTTTTATTTAATTTCCTTAAAAATAAAATAATATATATATATATATATATATATATATATATATATATATATATATATATATATATATATATATATATATATAAAACAGCAATACTTCACTCTTTAAGGTTAGTAAATGCATTAACTAACATCAAGCAATACATTGTTAGTTAATAAAAAATGCAACTGTTAAAAATACATTGTTAGTTCATGTTAGCTCAGGTCGATATTAAATATTAACAGATACAGCTTTTAATAATATATTAGTATTTGTTACTCTTTTGGTTTAATTTATTTATTCATTTTTTTTTCTTAATAACACATTAGTAAATGTCAGAATTAAGATTAATAAATGCTAGAAATATAGTTTACTAATTACACACACACACACACACACACACACACACACACACACACACACACACACACACACACACATATTATAAACAAACTTTTATGTTAGATGTGATTAATCGATTTGACAGCACTTTTTTTTTAAATATTACTATTTATCTTTATTTTTATACATTTATTTCAGTTTTAGTTGTAGCTGACTTTTATTTTTACGCGAAGGAGGGCGGGAGGGAAGGGTAATTTTACAGGGCTGGGAGGGTCAGCTCACCTGCTGGGACTACAAGCAATCAGGGATGGCGACTGTTCCTCGAGCTGACAGCTTTCAGGTTGGACCCTCAGATTGCCCTTGTAAGGCCTAATAATGTGCCGCGGCTGCTTTTAATAAGGGACACTTTGATATGCGTTCTCTCTCTCTCTCTAGCCGTCTGTGCTATTGCCGTGGCGGCGGGTGGGGGGTGTTTGCAAGTACGGGCAATAATATGTCAGGCAGGCAGCTCGCGGGGCTGACGAGTAAATAAACCTCATTAGAGCGCCGGGCAAAATAAACTGTTCAATGAACTGACAGCAGCAAGGGCTCCTATTCTTAAACAACTGTCAAGCATTCTGGCAGCAAGTGTCCGAGCTGTACGAGACTACAGGACATCACGGCTAAAAACACACACGTGCACGTGCACGGTCGGTGCTAATTAACATGGGACGACGGCTCACTCTGAACGAGCGACACGATGAGGCGGATTAGATCACAGGTGAACTTTTTCACGACGTGCCAGGATTGAGTGAAATGGTCACGATGATGTGCTTTGATCACGCCACGTCTTTCAATCATTTGTTAGAATAACTAATAATTGATGAAAAACTGGGAGACATTCAATATGTGTCACCCGTTACTGTGCGAGCTATTCGCTGTGACACGAACAAGAGACGGCATTAGGGTTTGCAGGCTTTCCCCGAAGTCCATATTCAAAATTGATATGCAGGGATGCTGCCACCAAAATGGACTTTAAATGATCTGTGGAGAGAACATGCAAAGCCAGGTAGAGGAACATTAAAATATTAATGTCACTTCCATCAATGCATGAATATGGGCTTTTTTAATAGCTTCTTAATTATTCATCTACATAAATATGGGCTACCTGGACTGTGAGAGTAATATCACCGGGTCATAAAAAGAGTGAAGCTCCTCCCTTCCAGATGGGGTTGGGAATCACATTTAGTCTATGTTTAATCCTATAAGAAAGAAAGATAAAATGCCCCTGTATCAAAAATACACAGTATTTTATTCATAAAAAAACAGTAGCCAAATGATTCTCATGACACTGAGAATCCTGTTAATGGTTCTTGAACAAACAGAAGCAGCACACTAAGGCCCTGTTTACACGATGGGAAAACGCATATATTTCCCTGCGTTTTGACCTGTCATTTACACGAAAACGCCGTTTTTATCCCAGAAAACGATTATTTCAAAAACTCCGCCAAAGTGGAGATTTCTGAAAACGCCGGTTATGTGTTGCCGTGTCAACGGGGAGAAACAGGGTTTTAGGTTCTCAAACGTCAGAAAATGCTTACGTCATGTGAGCGCCCTATGTTTACAGTTTGTTTGATCATGGATGCTGTTAAGGTGGTACTCATTTTTACTTTTGTGCAAACGCTTTTGGCCTGTTTGCATTTGCAAACACAACTGCTGTACTAACGCGACATTTAGGAGTAACTCCACTTCGCTGTCTGTCCACACGAACGAACCTCGCGCCATGTCTGTTGTTTTGAAAGGAACAGGAAGTCGCTCGTGCTATTCGTTGTTGTCGATTTTGAGGATTCTGATTGGATGCTTTGCATGGCTTTATCCTTCTCCCTACACTGCCACCCATAGGTTTGGCATAGTTATGATGGCGCCGGCGCGATTTATGCGGTTGATGTAAACGACAACATTTTTGAAAACGATGTTGTGTGCACGATGTTATTTTTGAAAACGGAGGCGGGGAAATATTCGGTTCTCTAAATACCCGGCTATGTGTAAACGTGGCCTAAAATCCTCTGATAGTGTTTCTATTATTCAGTGCCATAGACATTATTCACAGCAGCGCCATCTTTGATTTTTACTTGGAATGAAAGTGAGGCTGAGGGATTAAACTGTTATTTAATGTGTTTTTGGATTGTTCTGCTGATGAAAAACTGCAAAAATATCTGTCAGGGGAATTTTAGCATTTTAGAAAACCCCCAGATAATATGAGCTGTGAAAAATGACGTTATCCTGGAGCTTTATACAGCTTTTTACAGCAGATGCCATTGAAAACACGTTAAGTCTATCCCTCACAGCCTCGCTTTCATTGCCTGTCATGATGCTGCTCTGAATAAGCTACAGAAAAGATACTGCTAAATAAACACCATATATATATATATATATATATATATATATATATATATATACACACACACACCAATCAGGCATAACATTAACTATTATTGTGTTGGTCCCCCTTTTGCTGTGTGCCCACTGTTGGTGCTTTCGGACAGGGGTCAGCATGGGCACCCTGACTGGTCTGCGGTTATGCAGCCCCATACACAACAAACTGCAATGAACTGTGTATTCTGACACCTTTCTATCAGAACGAGCATTAATTTCTTGAGGAATTTGAGCCCATGACCCTGTCGCCGGTTCACCACTGTTCCTTCCTTGGAGCACTTTTGATAGTAACTGACCACTGCAGACTGTGAACACCCCACAAGAGCTGCAGTTTTAGAGCTGCTCTGACCCAGTCGTCTAGCCATCACAATTTGGCCCTTGTTAAACTCGCTCAAATCCTTACGCTTGCCCATTTTTCCTGCTTCTAACACATCAACTTTGGGGACAAAATAATCACTTGCTGCCTAATATATCCCACCCACTAACAACAGTGCCGTGATGAAGAGATAATCTGTGTTATTCACGTCACCTGTCAGTGGTCATAATGTTATGACCGATATATAGGAGTGTAGCGATACCCTCATATCACGATTCGATACATATCACAATACTGACCTTGCGATACGTTATTATTGCAATACTCAAAGACTAGTAAAAGGTTAACAAAAATGTACTGTTGATTTAAAATGCTAAATTTGGTAATACATTGGGGGTGGAAATGAACCCCCTGGACTTGGTGCTGGGAACCCAATGCACAGGACAATGGTGTAACCAGAATAAAATATTCATGATTCTGAAGCTGAAAATGCAGAATTATTAGACGAATATGCTTGCACTGTCACTGACTAGATATATTTAAAATAATGTAGGCCACTTTTTACTGGAAACATAAGACATTTGGCATTATCAGGACCCACTATAAATATAAAGTTTAATGTAGTACAGACACTAAAACTCTGTAAACTTATTTTTTTTTCTCACACAGTAACTTTAAACTTTAATTTTGTTAAAATAAATATATACATATTTGTGCATTTGTAACGTGATTTATTGTTACATCACTAATAAATATATAAATAATAATCTTATATATTAGGGCTTAAATATATGCATGTGTGTATTTATATAATTATATAATATGTTTTATCTGTAACCGTCATTTTAATAAAACCTTAAAATGAGACTAAAAGTATAAAAGAGAATAAAAACTCAGAATGAGAATCTCAGAAATGAGAAAACTCGAGTGAGAATAAAATTGTATAATTCAAATTCTCATCTTGAATATATTTTTCAATTACTGCCAAGCTCTAAAATATTATACCAGGTAAAATAATATTAAAAAATAAAAATATACTTTTTTTTTATTTTTTAATCATGATCCTTAATCTGCATTCATTAAAACCAATGAACAACTGGAAAATGAGTCTAAACTATAAAAAATCATGGGGCCTTTCAATATTGTTGTGGACAATTGGAGTCAAAGAGGTTAAGAATCACTGGTATAAAAGGACCAAATCTGTCTTAAATGAAAATAATTGTATTGACTTATTTACCCCTTTTGCCCGTCAGTGTGTGTGTTAAATGACCTGTTTTTCTGGACAAGGTACAATAGTTTTTATTTTTATAATAAGAATGACCTTCTGATCCGACATAATAGGCCTACCTTCTTTTTTTTTTTTACTATAGATTATTACAATAGTTCACCAAAAAGTATTTTTTCAGAGCCCGCTCTGAGTGTGAGACTTCCCAGCCTCATCTATCTGAAGCTCCTGGTCTCTCTCTTTCTCTCAGTATCTGTTTGTCCTCCAGGCCTGATCTCTCCTCATTAGATCTCTGTTTCTCGCCCACCGACCGACCGACCGTCCGACCGACCGCTGTTCTACCCTGTGTTTTATACTGTTCCAAAATAATTTACAGGGATGTTGACATCGGCTTCTCCTCCCACAATACGGTTACCCTCCACTAAATGCTTTGTAGTGAAGCCAGCTCGGTTTTATTTGGAGTTTGTCTGAGCCCATAGCGGAGGGAACGGATGCTTTATCAATAGGCCGGGATTGCACAGCCCCGAGCACTGTGAATTATTACAGACGCTTTGCTCTAGCCGGAAGCCCGCGGGAACCAAACAACACTTCCTGGACTGCAATATCTCTCTGTTCAGGATAGATTGTTTTGGCCGAGTCTAAAACGAGTTTAAACAATATTTATTTCCCGCAGAACTACATGCGAGGCACGAGACACCGCAGAACAAACACAAACGCATCCGTTCTGTCGTTTGTGACTCGCGTTTAGATCTGTTGACATGTTTGTTTTCTGTCTGAACGGAATCTCGGAGCGTCGAATGGAACGAGGGCTTTTGGCATTAATCAGTTTGGGCTGCTTGTGTCAATATTTAATTAAGTAAACAAACAGAGACACAAACATTTTAATTGGAATGTTATCAAGGAAATAATCTGCCTTCTCATCTCGCTTAAAAATTCTGTCATGAGAATGTAATTATGCTTGACAAAATTAATTATGAAGAGTGCAGCAAGAATAAACACACGAGAACATGACTGACAGAGACAGAGAAATCTGCCAGGGATATGAAATATTCACGTTTCTTCAGAAACAAAATCTGGTAGAACATGAGCAAACGGAGCACTGGTGATGTGCAGGAAGACGCAGGTGTTTTGATTGCCTGCACTGTTCTGGACGCTTTATTGGAGGCTTGGCAGCTGAAAGCACGTCATCTAGGCCTACACTTCAACGTGAGTGTGTAAATGTGTAATCCTTTATCCAGAGTTTATAGGGGATAAAGTTTGGCAAAGATGCATTATAGTACATTCCAGAAGCAGATATTTAGCTTTATGGAGCACAATGAAATTGCTACAATTCATTTTGAACTGTATGTTGCATATTATGCCATTACAATCAGCTCCCATGAACAGCAGCTATACAAGATCTTCTTCCACCCCTTTATGTTTTATTTATTTATGCTGCATGATGAATTTAAACCATGTGTTTGTGCATGAACACTGTACTGTACCCATTGAAGTAATTACTGAGGGAGTGGGGAGGCTCCCTGTGTTTGTAAAGTAATTAATAAGGCCACACAAAGGGATCTTGAATGTTCTTTGCAGATGAGCAAACAGAGATGTTCTCTTAATTATCTCAGATAACACCAGCGCTTCACATGGTCCAGCTCTGCCCTCTGCTGGCCACACAAATCAACTGCATTCATGCTGCAAAATATTATCATTTACAGATTTTGATTGAGCACTTGATTCTGAAAATGCAATCCTAACCATATCCCTACCCCTACCCAAAGGTTATCCCTAAAATCAGAGGTGAATAATACTGATGTAGAAGCACCTAACCCTGGTTGTAAGCCTAAACTTGACATAAACTGTAAACTTGTCCCTCAAATCTGATTGGTTGATTAGAATGGTGTTTCAGGATCAACAAAGATGTTGATCCAGGAACATTTTGCACTTGTGGAGATCAGGTTCTGCCTTGATCCTTTTACTCACTAACACGGTCACTGTGATTTTGCCAAGTAAGATATGTTCTCAGATCAACATATTTGTTTTCTTAATCCCTTAAGTTTCTCTCTACCCTTAAACCTAACCCTATCCATAAGTTATCCCCAAAATCAGAGGGAAATGATAGACGAATAACACTGATGTAGAAGCCTAAACTTGACATAAACTGTAAACTTGTCCCTCATATCTGACCAAAGATGTTGATCCAGGAACATGTTGTACTTGGTGAAATCACATCCACCCACTAACACATCTAATTCACATCATATCGCTTATAGCACACATCGTATGTGACCTGTGCTAGCAAAATGAGTCGCAATGAGCACATTTTCAAAAATTAGATATTTATTCCCATTTTTGAGAATGTTATTCATATTCTCTATTTAAAAAAAAAAAAAAAAACTTAAAAATGATGTATGATTTGTTTGAAATCTGACAAAAACATGACTGAGCTACAAGTCAGTTTTGAGAAAAATCTATTTTGAAGGCTCCAAAACAAAATCACCTAGAACCCATACCTAAGAATTCTTGGTAATAACACCAAATTTGACACACATCAAGTCAAAACCCATATTTATAGGAAAAATATATATATATATTTAACTTGTTTTCCATGATACCACAATCGTTTGATTAACATGAATGAAACAGACTATATATTACGACCTACTGTACTAAAATAATGCTACACACAGATGTTTTCCCCAACAGTTAACCAAACGTTCACATAAGACATAACAGATAATGTCTGCGTGAATAATCACCAAATCAGATATTTTGAAGTACTGTAATTCTGTTTGTGTATATCGGGATTGTGCACTGTCTGAGGCGTCTTTGTGCGTGCTTTAGATCTGTCTGTCAGTGTGAGTAAGAACGTTTCCATGGACAAACGAAAGGTACTCCTCTCAGAAAAAGATACTTTTAGACGTTTAATTGCTATTTGGAGCATTGGGTTCGCTAGACGAGGATAAATAAATGTACATGTTTTGCCTGTAGCTCCAAATTATCCTGTGCCCATTCTGACTTATTTTGCCAGCACAGTTTACATAGAGTTTACATTTTGATTCACATCATATAGTTTGTAAAACATATTGATTTCTTATATCGTCGCAACATGTATAATTATATTATTGCACAACTCTTCATATAAATTTGGATACATAAGTATGTAAAGCGATACACTGTATAGCAAATATTAACCACTAGATTGTTTATATCGTTGCACAATGTAAACTATATTACTGCACAGCTCTAGTCTGCTAAATGCAACCTTAAGGCGTGAATATATTAAGATATTATAGACATTAACATCATGATTTTATGTAAAGCTGCTTTGAAACAATATGTATTGTGAAAAGCGCAATACAAATAAATGTAACTTGACTGGAAGGCCACTGAAGTGCTACATAACAGGCATTGGCAGGTTTTAAATGCACTAATGTAGTGAAATAAGGCCAATGCAGATCATTTACCCTGTTCGTTTTACATTTAACGGCATGCATTGACTTCTATAGCCGAAGTCTGCCGTTCAGCATTCACTGTCCGTTTTAACAGAGCGATGTGGAGAATTCTTATACACATCATTTCTCTGTAGACGCAAACCGTAAGAAACGGGGTCAAAAGCAAGGCGAACCTCAACCCCAGAAGACACCGTTGTTTAGGGGCTCTGTCAATACAGCATGAAAACAGTCACATCTCTCTCTCTCTATGTGTGTGTCTGTCTAAGTGCGTGAGATAAACTTCCCTCCCTTCCCCAGCCTCTCAAAGCACTTTAGAGCGTTAAATAAACAGTAGGCCTCAGATTTAACTGGGGAGTCTAACAGCCGTGACCTTTTCACTTCAAATGTGGCGGGGCCAAGTCATTAATATTGCCATGGCAGCCGCCCGGGGCAGACATAAACTGCTGATAAATAAATGGTTGAATCATTTATGGAGGGGCTCTCTGCCTCTTCCCTCGCACAATATGTCGTATGACATGTGCCTGTCTCTCTTCTGTTCAGCCCGTGGAGATTTTAAATGCTAAATGTATGTGCATATTTTCCTCATCGCCAGTCGTATTAGAATTGCAAGCCCCGATCCCTGACGGAACATGAAAGGATCGCTGGTGCATAATGCCGGCAGAAATTATAAAATCCCACGATGGCCTGCTGCTATCGGGACGGCGGTAATGAGTGCGCTTAAGCGCTTTGTGCATCGCTGGCTTCCTTCTTTTCTCCTTCCTAATTTCCCATTTTTGGGGTCTCTCTCTGTCTGTTCGGTCATCGCTAACGACTGCGTCTCTGTTATTGGGAGAGACAGACTTGTTAGAGGACAATAAGACGGACGCATACATTTTGTCACTTGCCAGAATACGATCGAGAGGGTGAAAGCCCATGATTTACACTCCGACCACTAAAAGACATGTGACAGGAAGAGAGGAGATGCCGTGCGGATACATGGCGTTTTTTTGTTTTTGTTTGATCCCTTCAGCAAATTAACGTTCAAACACACGACAAGACTGAAGAACAGGAGGACTGTTTCTCCTTCAGTTCTGTCACCGGATGCTGTATACTGTCAGAGGTTGTAACTGTATATTTCCCATAGTGCCCCTGTCCATATTGATCTCTGGCAATCAGTGCAGAATGGATTGATCTTGAAACTCTAGAGCTCTTTGTGACAGACCCTCGGGGGTCTAATTCAGGCCTGTGTGTACCAAAGGGACCAGAGCCTCTGAACCACTGTCAAACCTCATATAACCCAACCCAAGATATTCATTTGACCCCAGCAGAGGACTAAGATAGATAGATAGACAGACACAGACAGACAGACTACTATACAGACTGATAGACAACTAGATAGACAGACAGACAGACAACTATACAGACAGACAGAGAGACAAACAGACAGACAGACAAACAACTATACAGACAGACAAAGAGACAACTAGACAGAGACAGACAACTAGACAGACAGAGAGACAACTAGACAGACAGACAGACAACTAGACAGAGAGACAACTATATAGACATACAGACAACTATACAGACAGACAAAGAGACAACTAGACAGACAGACAACTAGACAGACATAGAGAAAAGAGATAGACAGACAGACAAATAGCTATACAGAGAGACAGAGACAACTAGACAGACAGAGAGAAAACTAGATAGACAGACAGATAGACAACTATACAGACAGAAAACTAGATAGGTAGACGTACAACTATACAGAAAGGCAGACAGAGAGACAACTAGATAAAAAGACAGACAGACAAGTAGATAGACAGACAGACATTTAGATAGATAGACAGACTATACAGGTCCTTCTAAAAAAATTAGCATATTGTGATAAAAGTTCATAATTTTCCATAATGTAATGATAACAATTAAACTTTCATATATTTTAGATTCATTGCACACCAACTGAAATATTGCAGGTCTTTTATTGTTTGAATACTGATGATTTTGGCAAAAATCTAAACAAATTTGCATATTTCATCCGACCAATTAAAGAAAAGTGTTTTTAATTCAAAAAAAGTCAACCTTCAAATAATTATGTTCAGTTCTGCACTCAATACTTGGTCGGGAATCCTTTTGCAGAAATGACTGCTTCAATGCGGCGTGGCATGGAGGCAATCAGCCTGTGGCACTGCTGAGGTGTTATGGAGGCCCAGGATGCTTCGTTAGCGGCCTTAAGCTCATCCAGAGTGTTGGGTCTTGCGTCTCTCAACTTTCTCTTCACAATATCCCACAGATTCTCTATGGGGTTCAGGTCAGGAGAGTTGGCAGGCCAATTGAGCACAGTAATACCATGGTCAGTAAACCATTTACCAGTGGTTTTGGCACTGTGAGCAGGTGCCAGGTAATGCTGAAAAACAAAATCTTCATCTCCATAAAGCTTTTCAGCAGATGGAAGCATGAAGTGCTCCAAAATCTCCTGATAGCTAGCTGCATTGACCCTGCCCTTGATAAAACACAGTGGACCAACACCAGCAGCTGACATGGCACCCCCGACCATCACTGACTGTGGGTACTTGGGACACTGACTGTGGGACACTGGATTTCAGGCATTTTGGCATTTCCTTCTCCCCAGTCTTCCTCCAGACTCTGGCACCTTGATTTCCGAATGACATGCAAAATTTGAGTGCTTCTCTGTAGCCCAGGTCAGGCGCTTCTGCCGCTGTCTCTGGTTCAAAAGTGGCTTGACCTGGGGAATGCGGCACCTGTAGCCCATTTCCTGCACACGCCTGTGCACGGTGGCTCTGGATGTTTCTACTCCAGACTCAGTCCACTGCTTCCGCAGGTCCTCCAAGGTCTGGAATCGGTCCTTCTCCACAATCTTCCTCAGGGTCCGGTCACCTCTTCTCATTGTGCAGAGTTTTTTGCCACACTTTTTCCTTCCCACAGACTTCCCGCTGAGGTGCCTTGATACAGCACTCTGGGAACAGCCTATTCGTTCAGAAATGTCTTTGTGTCTTACCCTCTCGCTTGAGGGTGTCAATGATGGCCTTCTGGACAGCACTCAGGTCAGCAGTCTTACCCATGATTGCGGTTTTGAGTAATGAGTAGTTTTTAAAAGCCTCAGGAATCTTTTGCAGGTGTTTAGAGTTAATTAGTTGATTCAGATGATTAGGTTAATAGCTCGTTTAGAGAACCTTTTCATGATGTGCTAATTTTTTTAGAGAATTTTTTCATGAGCTGTATGCCAAAACCATCAGTATTAAAACAATAAAAGACCTGAAATATTTCAGTTGGTGTGCAATGAATCTAAAATATATGAAAGTTACATTTTTACATTACATTATGGAAAATAATGAACTTTTATCACAAGGACCTGTTTTGCCAAAAGTATTGGGACACCCCTCCAAATCATTGAATTCAGGTGTTCCAATCACTTTGATGGCCATAGGATAAAATTAAACACCTAGGCATGCAAACGCTTCTACATACATCTGTGAAAGAATGGGTCAGTCTCAGGAGCTCAGTGAATTCAAGCGTGGTACCGTGATAGGTTGCCAGCAGTGCAATAAATGAATTCGTGAAATTCTCTCACTGCTAAATATTCCACGGTCAAATGTTAGTGATATTATAACAAAGTGGAAGTAATTGGGAACAACACCAACTTAGCCACGAAGTGGAAGGCCACGTAAAAGCGGGGTCAGTGCATGCTGAGCGCAGAAGTCACCAACTTTCTGCAGACTCAATAGCTACAGACCTCTAAACTTCGTGTGGCCTTTAGATTAGCTCAAGAACAGTGATAGAGAGCTTCATGGAATGGGTTTCCATGGCCGCGCAGCTGCATCCAAGCCTTACATCAGCAAGTGCAATGCAAAGTGTCGGATGCAGTGGAGTAAAGCATGCCGCCACTGGACTCTAGAGCAGTGGAGACGTGTTCACTGGAGTGTCCAATCTAGGGATGGGCATTCGATAAAATTGTCTTAGTCGATCGTCGGGAGAATTAACGATCGACTATCGATTCATCATTAATATTTTTATAATAAAATTAATTATTTAACTTTTATAATTCAAAAATGCAATAAATACAAAAATACAGCGTGTTTTTCCTCAGTAAGACCTTTATTACAAGATGAACTTGTGGCAGACAGACAGTTAAACTACGTTCAGTTAGGCAAACCGAACATATATTTTTAATGTACGTTCATGTTAGTTTCCATGGCTGCGAGGTAACATTTAATTGGGAACCTATTATTTATTTTGTAAATAAAGCATTGTGCTTCACTCCTGGCATAATATTCACGTAAAACAGCATTCACATACAAAAAAAAATATTGTTTGGCCGACCACCGCCGGTGCTACACAGCTGGCGCTCTACCACCGCAGTGGAGTGGATGTAATTGCTGCCACACAGTGAAATTCATTTAATTGCTTATTCACACTACACAACGCAACCTGCATTAGATAAAATAAAAAATGCATTAGATTAATCGATAACACATTAACGTGATCGACGAAATTCTTAACGATCAATTATCGATTGTCGATTAATCATGCCCATCCCTAGTCCAATAACGCTTTTCTGTCTGCCAATCTGATGGACGAGTCTGGGTTTGGCGGTTGCCAGGAGAACGGTACTTGCCTGAGTGCATTGTGCCAGGTGTAAAGTGTGGTGGAGGGGGGATTATGGTGTGGGGTTGTTTTTCAGGGGTTGGGCTTGGCCCCTTAGTCCAAGTGTAAGGAACTCTTAATGCTTTAGCATACCAAAACATTTAGAACAATTTCATTCTCCCAACTTTGCAGGAACAGTTTGGGGATGGCCCCTTCCTGTTCCAGCATGACTGCACCAGTGCACAAAGCAAGGTCCGAAAAAAAAACATGGGGATGAATTGCGAATGCGAGCCAGGCCTTCTCGTCCAACATCAGTGCCTGACCTCACAAATGCACTTCTAGAAGAATGGTCCAATATTCCCATAAACACACTCCTAAACCTTGTAGGAAGCCTTCCCAGAAGAGTTGAGCTGCAAAGGATGGGCCAACTCCATATTAAACCCTACGGATTAAGAATGGGATGTCATTAAAGTTAATGTGCATGTAAAGGCAGGCATCCTAAAACTTTTGGCAATATAGTATAGTATAGATAAATCGATGCTAATCTTGCTAATATGCTGATTTTAGTATAAATTATTAATAATAAAAAAATCTTTCCAATAGTGTACATGGATTTCTACAGTATAAGAGCAAATACCTCTGAACGATCAGTAGTTCTCCTTTTTCACCATCAGAGGGTGTCAATGTTACACTTAGATTTTTTTTCTCCATCTATTGTAGATCAACATTCTCAGTCTCAGAACAGAAGCATTACAGTTCTAACTATAGAACAAGGACATACTGCATGCGCTACTATAAACTTCACTACTTAATACTAGTATACTACATAGACTACTATTTCCTACTGAAGTGTGAGCGACAATATCTGCTCTCAATGTGTCATTTTATGAGTATTTGACTCGTGAGATTTTGGCAGAGAACGCTGCTCGTCTTCATTCTCCCATCACGATCTGTGTGTATCACTCACCATCACCTGTCTTTAGCTGAAATTCATCACCATGATAATCTGTGAAGTTATCAGATAGACCTGCTAGTGCATCGGACACTCACACAACGCATAACCCATTCATCACCCACAATATCAAGCGTGCGCGCCAAGATTATGACAAATATTCCACATTTGCATAGATATATTACTCTGAAATATTTACAGGAAGCTCCTCTGCATAAATAACATGTTCTGTCTTTATTGTGACGCTTTAGCTGTGCAGCCATGGACATATAATATAATGCCGTTTTGGGCCTCAGCCAGCAGAATCTGTTTTCCACAAGAGTCTCGTTTCTGCTGATACCGTCCGGCTGGCTTTCCAGGTCTTCTGGGAATCCTGAGAGACTTTTCATGTAAACAGACCCAGAATCAGCTGTTGAGTGGGTGTATGGAGAAATGGAAAGCATGCGCCAGAGGATTTTCACTACGTGATCCTAATACTGACCCTGACACTGGTAACGTCTGGGATTTCCCTGGCTCAAATGATTTTCCCCGGGCTCTGAGAGGAAAAAACGCTCACTCAGCATTAAAGTCTCATTCCGGACAACTTACTTTCAGTGGCAGTGATGTATGGGAAATCTTGTTTGCATTGTGAAGTGAACATTTATTGCACAGCTAGAGTATGTGGAAACTGAATGCTATGAGAAATTGCAGTTGGCAAAGGATCCACCTTGACCTGGTTTCTCTCCGGTGTCGATTTCACCTATTATGAGTTCTGCAGTGACTTTTTGTTTAAAATCTATCCATCTACCTGTTGTCACAAACTCGGCCCATATTTCCTACACAAAACACTGTCATGTCAGACACACTTGTCCAAATTCCTCGTGAGAGATTGCATTCAGCATATTGTTCGCAACTGAATACCCAAAATGTGTGTACAAATATTAGACTTTACTATTACATATAATGAGATTTCAAGTTGAGCAGACAAATATCAGCAAATTGTCTATTTGTGCAATATATCTATTTGTGGAGACACAAATCTATTATTTGCATGATTTACATTGTTAAAAAATTCAGAAATGCATGATTTAAAGTCACATTTGTGTTATAGTTAGAATTGTGTGAAATAAAGTCACAATTAATTACGGCTGCGAAGTGCATTATTGTGGTGCCAGTGGCTCAGTGGTTCATGTAGGTTGTCTTCCAATCGGAACGTTGGTCGTTCCATCCCTTATTCCACCTGACCAAGTGTCGAGGTGTCCATGAGCAAGACACCTGACCCCAGCAGCTCCTGACGAGCATGGCTGACACCGCTGTTGTTGTATGAATGGGTGAATGTGAGGCAATATGTAAAGTGCTTTGGTGGCCATGGTTCTGTTGAAAGCTCTTTATAAATGCAGTCCATTTCCATTTACCATTTTACAATTGCTTGTAATAAAGTCACAACTGTGAGATATACTTTTTTTTCTTGTAATTCTGAATTTATATCTCGCAATTGCAGCTTCATATCGCAATTCTGAGAAAAAGGTTAGAATTGCGAAATGTAACCTTGCAATTGTGAGAAAAAAACCTTTGCAATCACCTTTTTTTTAATTCAGTGTCAGAAACGAGCTTTCATACCATACAAATCTAACTTTTCAGCATCATTACTCCAGTTTCCAGGGTAATTTCTTATTATTTTCAATTTTGGAAAAAGTTATGCTTCATATTTCCTATTTTTGATGGTTAACATCCCTGGAGCAGGACTTTATAACCCATTGTTGTAAAAGCGGTGCAATCACTCTCTATATGAGCAGTCTGAACCACTGCTTAACCTGGGGTTAAAGCAGGCCACACTCCACTGTTGAAAATACATTTCAGTATAAAAACTCTTTAATACAGAATAGAAACCAGAGGCTGAGAGGGTGACGTCCACAACTGAAAACCATGGAAGCTGTTCCCATGTAATTGAGGAGATCTTTGGGTGGAGATCACCCCTCATTTTTTGATGTCATAACGGAGTTTCTCACGGGTTTCTTGCCCTACCCTTCAAGTTATCGGTCTCTAGCGGGGCTGGCTGTGTGCTTTTCTCTCTGGAATAGTCTAACCATGGAAACATCAGGGAATCAGTGATGGCTTTTTCTGTTTGAGGGTAGCTAGGCGTGGGGACAATTAAAGCTGGCGCAGAGCATGGCACGGCATGAAGGGGTGTGTGAGAATGAGAGAGTGTTTCCACGTATCCCTGCACAGTTTCATCTTCTGCAATCGGAGTCTGAGCAGCTGCTGCAGTCAAGATCTCATGATCTATGGAGTGGATTAGCACAGACAGCTCCTGTCTCAAACCCACACAGATGACCTCTGACCCTGCAGCAAACATTCAGATTATCTTCAGAGGGTTCAGAACAATGATGCTTAATCTGGATATGTCTGCACAGGTGTTTCTTTGCTCAAGTCTGGAATATTTAATCTTCACATGAAGAGCTGTCGGCCCACAGAGACAATCTGATATTTTCACACAACACTTCACAAAAAAATGTTTTCCTTTTGCAGGCGTTTATATTAATCCTCAGGACTGTCGAATACCTAGTTCTGGCATCAAACTCCCGATGGCGCAGGCTGATAGGTCTTTAACTCATTGTTAATTCATTATCTACATATCGCAGTTGATTGGTTGCAGTTTCATCAGCGGCTAATGAGCTTGACTCAGCATTCAAATACTGGTAGTGTTGTTATTAGCAGTTTGCACCGTACTTCCAGAAAGCATCAGAAATCAATATCTCAGATAAGTGTACAGTCTTATACTCCATATCTGTGTGTTTATATTGCATGGTTTGCTTATTAAATGAGCGATCATAACAGTTTAATCTAAGAGTTGTTTAACAGTCTTGTGGAGTGATTTACTAAGCATATAAGCTGGAGCGTTTACTCAGTTGTGTTTATGCAGCAGCATGCGGCCTATTGTATGTAACTGCTGTGAGGCTACACTGTCTAAGCTATTGATATAAGAAAAGGTTAAAGTGAAATAAGCATTCGTGCTTTCAACGGGTTACCTGTTTAGCTATGATAACATGCGTGGTTGATGTCTGCTGTAAACAGCTTCAAAGCATGCTCCTGTTTATTTTTATCATCTCAGCAACTGTTTCACTTATCAATAGAGTATAAGGATTATGTCAATGATACATCAAATGATAATTAAAAGCATTTGCAACAGTTATTGTGTTAAAGGCACAATATGTATGCTTTTTTGATTAAAATATCCAAAAATCACTAGAACAATGTTATATATTTTGGTATATTTATCTCAAATGTTTCCAAGCATTTTTTAATTAATTACCCATGATTTCCATGACTTGTAGAAATGGAAACACCAAAGATGCTTTAATATACGTATTATGCATTTTATTATTTTTTTTTTTTTTACTTGTTTTCTTGATTTACTGCGAGTGCCATGTTTTCCCAGGCCTAATATCGATCTAGCTTACTGCAGTGTGCAACAAGTGTCTCATAGTAGCCGCCGGGAAAATGGACAGAATACATTATAACGCACATTATAACAACTTTCAACACACGTAAATGTATCTAGTATGATAAAACAGTGTTACCCCACATACGCATGACTGGAAGAAGCAGAATCGTTCATCTACAGCATAATAAAAGCTTCACTGCTATTGGTCTGGGTCACGCTTGTCTCTCATTAGCAGCTCCAGCGGCCTTGTTCCACTCCAATGGCTTTCAGCACCACCCATATTACATTAATCTTTCATTTAGATTTATGAAGCTCATCAGTGAACAAAATCATATTTTGGCGGTAGATCTGCTTGTTTTTTTTTTGTTTTTTTTTTTGGGGGGGGGGGGTGGTTTTGTCCTATCTCGTCCTGTCTATGTTCATTCATATGTGCAGATGTATGCATATCTGCCTATGCAGGAGCTTGTTTTCTCACTCAGCAGCATGCAGATATTGGTGCACTGTGCATGATAAAAAGATGCTTTACAAATGTATATGAATAGTCGTCTTTACTCTATATTGCCAAAAGTTTTGGGCACATGAACTTTAATGACATCCCATTCTTAATCTAGGGTTTAATATGGAGTTGGCCCACACTTTTCAGCTATAACAGCTTCAACTCTCAATGTTTATGGGAATTTTTGACCATTCTTCTAGAAGCGCATTTGTGAGGTCAGTCACTGATGTTGGATGAGAAGGCCTGGCTCACAGTCTCCGCTCAAATTCATCCCAAAATTGTTCTGTTGGGTTGAGGTCAGGACTCTGTGCAGGCCAGTCAAGTTTCTCCACACCAAACTCTCTCATCCATGTCTTTATGGACCATGCTTTGTGACCCGGTGCGCAGTCATGTTGGAACAGGAAGCGGCCATCCCCAAAGTCCACAAAGTTGGGAGCATGAAATTGTCCAAAATTTCTTGGTATGCTGAAGCATTAAGAGTTCCTTTCACTGGAACTCACTGGAAGGGTCTCCCTCAACCAAATCCCCCCTCCACCAAACTTTACACTTGGCACAATGCAGTTACGCATGTTCTCCTAGCAACCACCAAACCCAGACTCGTCCATCGGATTGCCAGACAGAGAAGCATGATTGGTCACTCCAGAGAACACGTCTCCACTACTCTAGAGTCCAGTGAAGGCGTGCTTTACTCCACTGCATCCGACACTTTGCATTGCACTTGCTGATGTAAGGCTTGGATGCAGCTGCTCGGCCATGGAAACCCATTCCATGAAGCTCTTTGTGTATTTTTCTTGAGCTAATCTGAAGTCCACACAAAGTTTGGAGGTCTGTAGCTATTGACTCTGCAGAAAGTTGGTGACTTCTGAGCACTATGCGCCTCAGCATGTGCTGACCCCGCTCTGTGATTTTTACGTGGCCTTCCGCCTCGTGGCTGAGTTGCTGTTGTTCCCAATTGCTTCCACTTTGTTATAATACCACTACCAGTTGACCATAGAATATTTAGTAGTGCGGAAATTTCACGAATGGACTTAATGCACAGGTGGCAACCTATCACGGTACCAAGCTTGAATTCCCTGAGCTCCTGAGACTGACCCATTCTTTCACAGCTGTTTGTAGAAGCATCTGCATGCCTAGGTGCTTGATTTTATACATCTTTGGCCATGGAAGTGATTGGAACACCTGAATTTAAGTGTTCCAATACTTTTGGCAATATAGTGTATATTGCATGTGCAGCAGCAGCATGTCTTACATGCTCACAGCAATGTCTGTGAATGTATTGGCAGTTGCAAGTCTCGGTACACATCTATTCCTCCAAGACCAAATACATGAACATTGCAATTTCCATTACCATGCCAATCTCTCAGAGAGTTGTAATGACAGAAATATGTAATAATATTGTAATAATATTGTAATATGTTTATACTCATAAATCCCTTAAAAGTTATTTGACACTTTAAAGATACAGTAAGCGAGGAAGTAAAAAAGTTATGCCTGAAATAATAGCTTAAAATATGAAATATTACATAATTTGTGTACATTCACAATGATTCATTATATCCTCCATTAGTTTTTCAAAGGCAGTTTTTTATTTTTTATAAATCTGTGTGTAATAAGTGCTTCTGATTGGCAGATTCTGTTTTTAAGTGTCCCTAGGTGCAGTCTCGATCTCAAATGAGAAATTCATCATTCCCAAATTGTAACTGAACGCCACACTGGGTGGGATCATTACTGTTCTGTTGTTTCCAATGTGAAAGGTCTCATTTTTCCCCCCGTTCTTGCATTGCTGAGTCTGCAGGGGCCTTTTGTTTAGAGCTCCAGTGAGCTTTAATGCCACTGAGTAATTCTCTGCCATTCCAGATAATGGGGTTTTAGTTGCCGCAGCCCTTTCCACAGTGTGTCAGAGGCATGGGGCTGCCCACACAAGAATGCCTTTCACTTAGATAGGCTGCAACAGGCCACATACGACTACAAGATGCTGGATAAACATGCAAAATACTGTAGTTAGCATTGTACTTACTGTATGCAAACCAATTCACTTATACAATTATACAAAGCACACAATTTGTGCTGTATTCATTTACAGTCCGTTCTGAGACTTGCACTTGAACACTTCACTCTGAACCATAATGAGATCAACACTCTTCTGACAAAAGCTTCTGAGTGGAATTTAGTAAGTAATGTCCTCATTAGTATTCTCAAGCAGCGTCCGAGTGCTCGCTCCTCTGCATTGGGCTTGTGTAGGTTTTGTGTAGAACAACCCAGCAGAAAACAAGCTGAATGCAGTTCTGACCAATGTGTGATGAGGATAGCATGATGTCATAGCAGAAGACATTCCTCTTGATACAATAAGGGAGAGTATTATCTTTGAGAATGAAACATTGCGTAAGGAGGAAGATGATCCTGAAGACATGAAATCATCCCAATGTGGGATAGTTACAGGACAATGTGAAAACACTTCATTGTAAATACTCTTGAAGATCATTCAATTAATTGTCTGGATTTACCCTACCTATTACTGTTGCATTGTAAAAGAATGCTTAGATCCACACACAAAACCTCCCTCTCAACAGCCTTCTCCCAAGACACTGACCTGCAGTGATGTGAGTATTGACCTGGAAGTAGAACCTCTCTTTGGTTGCCACTGGGAAAAGGTCATGTTTGTTTAGCTTGCCACCTTCTGGCATGTGAGACTGGCTGCAGTGCCACAATAGCAGGAGAGTAGAGAGGAGAACCTGCCTGAAAACAAAAGAAGACATTTGACATTAACTCACAACAGCCTGTCAACATTAACAGGATTATTCTGTTCAGTAGTCGTCAATTCAGGGTGAACTGAGTCGTTCTGATGAGTAGTTTCTTGAAATCACTTTCCTCATTTATCAATGAGCAGTGTTGTGGAAGTTACTTCCAAACTGTAATACATTATAGATTACTTGTTACTGTTATTTAAAAGTAATTATTTACCTTACAATATTACTGTCTCAGAATTGTAATGTTACATTACCCCTGTATTACTTTTGAGTTACTTTCACTAAAATGACTACAGAAGTAGAACTTAACATTCTAAAAGGACAAAATGTAGGCTAGGCTACTACAGAGCATTTTACATCCAGTAGAAGGCGATATGATGTAGCATAATGACTGTTGGCTATCCAGGCTAACAATATAGCATATCATTGGCAAAGTGATGTGCATTTGTTATTTTCTTATAGTGACCATTATTTTATTCTCTTTGAATTTAAGAGGGTCACAACTCAAAACCGTCATGCACAGCTAGGGCTATTTTGCGACGTCAATAGTCCTTTAGGTTTAAGACAAACTTTGCATTTGACTGCATTTGCATTTGACTATTACGTTCTTCTTGTCCCTATCTCTGACAAACTCGAAGCAATGCGCATACGTCCATCTCTCGGATGTAGAGTCTTCTTCTGCCATCTTCATCCATTAAGCCTTGTATATACTTTCGTTTGGCTCCGCAGGGCGAGCCTCCGCTGACTGCGTGTGTGCCTCGTCCGTTCTTCGACGCGCTCACCGTTGTGCTATTCTTTGAAACAACAGAGCCATGCAGGCACATAGGCCGAAATCATCATCATGCCTCGCGGCACTCCTGTAAAACCCTCCTTCACTGGACTATATCACACAATACAAAGGTACACCAGCAAGAGGGAGACGAATGAAATAAATCTCTATACAA
Organism: Gobiocypris rarus; assembly: GCA_023029165.1. Taxonomy (NCBI): domain Eukaryota; kingdom Metazoa; phylum Chordata; class Actinopteri; order Cypriniformes; family Gobionidae; genus Gobiocypris; species Gobiocypris rarus. The sequence continues at coordinate 7,896,569 of CM040926.1, read as the reverse complement.
TATCAGAATACTATACTATACTATATCAGAAGCTGTCATTTGGACAGCACACGCGCTATTGACTGACCACGAACAGGTAATAACTTACTTGCAAAAATCATTCCTTAATGTGTCGCGGTCTTGCAGTTTTTTTTTCTTTCTTTTTTTCTCAGTTTTAATTAAATTTGGGGCTAAAAGTGTGTTGTACCGAGTAAAATATTACTGAAAATGTATTAGTAATGCCTTACACTACTGCGTTACGTGTTACTCCCAAGACTGTCAATGAGTAGTGTGTTTATTGGCATTAAGTCTAACATTATGTTATTAATAAAGAACCATCAGCGAGCGACATCAAGTCAATTAGGAAGATAGTGGCAGACATTAAACATGTATTGATCGTCAAACTTTTTTTTTTTTTTATTAACAAAATTGTCATACCAAGTGAGTTAAAGTTAAATAGTGTATGTGCAAACAAATGAAAACATAGACTATGAAAAAAATTAACATTGCGGGTGGTTAACATTGTTTACCATTATTATTAGGCCTAGGGGAGAGCGGGGCACAACCTAACAGTTTTTGACTTTCTCAGTTTGTGTAAATTCACTGGGGTTCAGAGTATTTATTTTTTCTGCACATTAATTTCACATATGTCTAGTATAAGTATGTGGTTTTGTTTCATCAATACAGTGTATACTTTTTTCTTCATTTAGCCCGAAAGAATGGAAGTGAAATGTGACAACATGCCCTATAGGTAGGGTTTATTGTAACATGACCAAATGACAGCTTAAAATGTTACCTGATATAATCAAAAAAATATCCAAAACAAACTAAAATATTTTGTCAATAAAATACAAATATTGACTTTTGTTGAAAATAATGGCATTTTTTAATTATTAAAAATAAACACATTTTTGAGTTTGACAACAAACACACCTCAAAACACAGCTATAAAGCGTAGTTCAAAACATAATAATAAGGAATAATTTCTGAAAATTGACTCCTAGTGTTCATTTACCCTTTTCTAATGGTTTCTCAATAGAATTCATAAAAGTATAGAATATAGGCCTTATTCAGAGCAGCGCCATGACAGGAATGAAAGCGAGGCTGTGAGGGTAAGACTTACCGTGTTTCAATGACATCCGCTGTAAAAAGCTGTTTAAGGCTCATAAATCACTTATCATTTTCCACAGCTCATGTTATCTGGAGTTTTTTGTCTACTAAACCTTCTTGGAAAGATATTTTTGCAGTGTTTCAACAGCAGAACAATCCAAAAATGCATTAAATAACAGTAAAACCCACTGAAGATATGTATGTCTATCCCTCACAGCCTCGCTTTCTCGTTAAAAATCAAAGATGGCGCTGATGTGAATAAGGCCTATAATACCGTAGTTCTAATATGGGCTCAGTAAGATCAGCATTAAAGAACGATCACAACTGTTAAAAGATAACTATCATATTTGTCTTATTTTAAAGCTGCAGTCCCTAGTTTTTCCTCTTTGTCACCATCTCTGTTTGAAATCTGCAACTGCAGTTATTCGCGGAATGATCAACTCGACGTGAGCTGTGCCTCGGCACCACACAGCGCGTATGAATACAATGTTTTGAGGAGAATGTCAATACGCGTCTGTCAGGAGAAGGGCTGTCAGTCACCGCGCCGTGTGGATACTGTCATTCGGTATCACAGATTCTACCGTTTGACCGCATGACCAACATAAGAATGTCATCTGAACAAGCAGCTAACATCCACTTTTGTGCTGACCAACTAGGCCTACGTGGGAAAATCATCACATAGCACAAACAAAGCACAACAAAGGAAACTCCGTAACTTTTACTGTATGAATTAAGCCAAGTATGCTACTGTTACATAATAACCATTGAAATGTCTGACCTGTCCAGCAGAAAAAAAAACTGTCTCTGCATCCTTTTTGAACCCCATTCAAAGCACGGAGTTAACGACACCTTTCAAAAGCCCTTTTTATCCTTGTTTTGGCTTGGTTGAAGTCTCTCTTTTTTCTGTAGCCATTCCGAAAGTCCGAAGTCTATTGCATTTTACAACGGGCGAATCTCCAGATGTCACTGATTGAGGTTTCAACCTTTCTGGATCCGCTATCAAATTGATAAGTTTAATTATATCAAGCACTGTGAGAAAAGACTAAATCTCCACCTCGAACATCCTCACACGCGATATAGCCTACTAGCCGGGACTTCTTATTGTTGTGTACAGACGTGATGCAATGACGCAAAGATATGCTCGAATCTCCCGCGGAAATCCACCAGTACCACTGGAATTAAAAACATTATCACAAGCTTACCCTTGTAAATCGAGCTAAGGTAAGCAGATAGTTTTGAACACTGGCTGGTTATGTACTTGCTCAAAAATAGATTTTGGATAATTTTTAACCCAAAAAAGCTACGGACTGCTCCTTTAAATAAACACAAAAAACAGATGAAAAAATAAACTTAAGACATTTATTTTTGCCATGGTTAAATAAATGGTCAGTAATATCTTCCAAAGACTTTTTTTAAAAAATTGGAACAATTTTTTTCTCTAAATAATGTTAATATGGCAACTATTAAATACACAAAGTTTCTTCACCCTGGCATGTGTGGAACGTTTTAAACCATGTGTGTTACAATTAACTCCGCGTTTGGTTGTGCCCCGCGCTCCCCTACTCAAGAAACAATACTAAAATTATTAGTAGCTACTTCTCTCAATCTCCTTGTTCTTTTCTAGTCAGCGATTTTTAGTCAGTGATGACCATTATTAATGAGGATTAGGACTGACATTGTCCATAATGATTACTGAGATGGCACATTCGGACAGGACTAAAACACTGAGAAGCTCTGTTAATAAATACTTTACCCCACCTCTCCATGTTAAACGAATCCCGTCCAAATAGGGCTCCCTTCGCAAATGACCTTTCAGTGCAATTTGTGAACCGATTCAACAGAATCGAAAAGAAGCAGTTCAAAAAGTGATTAGTTCAAATCACGTGTTCTTCAATGTGTGTTCGATGTGAATATATTGTTATACTGGATTAAAAAGTAAGATGAAATATGGGAATAAAGTAGGCCTACAGATATGTGGGGGGGGAAAAGTACTTAATTGCTGTTCACAACTGTATAATTTACATGTCGAATACATGTTATTAGCACATAACATGAATTAAAATACATAATAAATGCTCACAACCAATGTCCCCTCTAAGCTACGCGTGTAATGGCGCGGCCCGTGCAGAAAGAATAAAATGCCTCGCAGACGTGAAATGAGGGGAGAAATCCATTTGATTGTAGTTTAAAGGGTGCCCTAGAATGAGTTGAAACTGTTTTAAATTGTTCTCTGATATCTACATAGTGTATGAGGCTTATTTAAGAGCAAAACTTGTCCAGATATGGTTTTACAGGTCCATTTACAACCGTAGAAATTGTCCCTAGAATGAAATGGGCTGATTTTAACTCTGATTTTGAGAGTTTATGCATTGATCTAACAGAAATGTTTGAGCTTGTTTCTGTAAAAATATACTTGTTTAAAGCTCAAATCTGTGGATTGTTTATAAAGAGTATTTAAAAAAAAAAAATCTGCAGTTGTGAAACCCATTCGCCCACCGGGCGCTCAGCACTCATTAAAGGATTAGTTGACTTTTAAATAAACTTTTGCTGATAATTTACTCACCCACATGTTATCCAAGATGTCCATGTCTTTCTTTCTTCAGTCGAAAATAAATCAAGGTTTTTGATGAAAACATTCCAGGATTTTTCTCCTTATTATAGACTCAATGAACCCCAAACGGTTCAAGGTCCAAATTACAGTTTCAGTGCAGCTTCAAAGGGCTTTAAATAGGGCTGAAACGATTCCTCGAGTTACTCGAATTGAACAAATCTTTGAGGCAAAATCATCTGCCTCGACGCTTCGTTAAGTTCATTTAACTACACACGGATGTTGCATAAATACATTTTTTTGTGTAAGGACTCGGAGTATTCGCTGATCATTAATGTGTTGATTTTAATTAAGACGCGGAACTCATTTCACGGTAAAACGCAATGAATGTGTCGCTCTTTAACTTTCGTTTTCAGCTCATGTGCCGATTAAAGACCGCAATGCGAGACAGATTGGCATCAGCACTGATAATATAGTCTCGCTATATTGAAGACAACTGTGTGTTGAGCTTCAGGATACGACACTGAACATTTAGGTTTCATTTATGCAGTTCGCAGCTGAGGATATACAAGCAATATTTATAGCTACTAACTTAATAAAACAAGCTGTGTTACAATGACGAATATGATTAGCTCAAAATGTAGATTTGTATGTGTGATGTAAGCTACTTTATCTGAATTAAATACAAACTCATCTTTCGCGTTTGCTCATGTTCCAGCAGTTACTCCTCCGTGTGATGTAAAGGTTGTCAACCCGTTTAGGTTATTTAAAACGTGTAATTTCGCCAAAAGAAGATTTGATTTAAAGCAACCTACTTCAGTGTAGCTAATATGTGTGATAGCATCGCTTACACTGAGGATTTGAATGTGTGACGATCGGGTGCAGTTGATGGTTTTTTTAAACAGCGGATTCGTGACTCATCTCTTGTATGACCATCTGTACTCTTGTTCTTATTTCAAGTTTCCTTCCTGTCCAATATTTTTGCTTCTTACAAAAGCCACACAGCCTTCAGACGACAGTAAAGGCTTATGTCATGCCTGAACTGAAGCTGAAACTTTAAAGTTAAGTTGCACAACATACATGCAATATTTAGGCATTATTGCTATTTATATTAATATTATTTTGGTTTATTGGTTCTAGGTTTAGTTTTAGACTGAACTATGTTTTCCTTTTTTAAGTAATTTGAAATATATTTTTATAATGTGGCAATTGAATGCATTAAAATGGGTTATTTTCAGTTATTAATGTATGCAATTTCAGCAATAAAACTTTTTTTTTCTAAAAAGAAAACAAATTAGATGTTAATTTTAAGATACCTGTCTTATTTTCTCTTATATATTTAGTTTTGCTCTTTAATAAAGAAAAAAAAAAGTATTATCTGATTAATCGATGGAATAATCGACAGAATACTTGATTACTAAAAGAATCGATAGCTACAGCCCTAGCTTTAAACGATACCAGACAATGAATAAGGGTCTTATCTAACAAAACGATCGGTCATTAAAAAAAAAAAAGTTTAAGTTTTATAAGCACAAATCTTTGCCTTGCTCTGTTCTGTTCTGTATATGTGTACGTGACGTCACGTAATACGCAATTACGTTGAAAAGGTCTCGCTTGTCGTAGACGGAAGTACCAAGTTGTTGTTGAATGTGCACATACTCAGTCAAACGCCGTTTACAAAAAAGGAGTTAAAAGGTAAAACAAAGATGTCGGACAATTTTGAATCCTCCTTCTGCACATTTGTAAACACTGACTCTGTACTTCTGCCTATGACAAGCGTGACCTTTTCAACGTAACTGCGTATTACGTGACGTCAAGTACACATATCACAGAACGGAGCAAGGCGAACATTTGTGCTTATAACATTTAAATGACCGATCGTTTCGTTCGAAAGAAAAAGAAAGAAAGACATGGACATCTTGGATAACATGGGGGTGAGTAAATTATCAGCAAAAGTTTATTTAAAAGTGAACTAATCCTTTAAGCCTGGCTAGAGATCTATCATTGGTAACACTTTATTTTGATGGTCCCTTTTGAGCATTCTGTTGACTATAAGTAACGTTGCACATACATGTCAACTAACTCTCATTAGAGTATTAGTAGACTGTCTGCTTAATATCTGCTAACACTTTATTCCAAAGGTCTTTCACCAGACATCCTACTGACTATTAGTAACTTTGCAACTACATGTCAACTTATTCTAACCCTAACCCTACTAGTCTACTAGCATTCTACTAACACTCTAATGATATTTAGTGGACATGTAGGTGCAACGCTACTTATAGTCAACAGAATGTGTTAAAGGGACCATCAAAATAAAGTGAAACCCTATCATTTGTTCCCTGGCTATTCGGTTTGGCTGAGGGTAAAGTGAAGTTTCATTTATTTCTTTGATTATTAAAACTTAACGAAACAAGACTGGGTTGTGTTTTATGTCATATTTAACTTTATTACAGTGAAGATAATCATATATGCACACTTATTGCATGAACCACATATAAATATGCTTATTTTTTTAAATGAAAATGAAAAGGAAGGGTTGTGTTTTATATTTTGTTTTGTTATAAATATATGCAGTGAAGATCACTGTACAATGCGCCTGCACTTACATGTGTGTGGCTATTAATAGGCTTAAGATTTTTTTTTTTTATGAAAAAGAAAATAGGCTAGTGGTGTTTTATAACATATTTGGTTTTATTTTAGTCTCAAATATACATTGAGAGATAACAGGAGTAGCCAGAGCGAGCTGAGTGACGCTGAAAGAACGCTGCTGCTCCGTTTGCAGAATGACCAGACTTCCTCTGGAGTTTGTTCTCCTGAACTTGGCAAGTCATGGGCTGGCATATGCAAATGTACATCCCAATGGTTGCGTCAGAGTAGGTGTTATGTTGAGATTCGCCTATTTTTCTGTGGTGTTTTTCACGCACAAGATTTACATATGAAGGAGGACGCAATATTGTTTGAGACACACGGTATGTGATTTCCATGTACTGAACTCTTGTTATTCAACTGTGCCAAGGTTAATTACATTTTTCATTCTAGGGCACCTATAAAAAGGCCCACTGAAGTGCCTTGAAATGCGCCGCATTATTACTGTAAGTTTTGAACGCTTATATCTCCTGAATGCAAATGTTGTCATTGTTTTGGAACACACCAGCGCATTCATAAACTTAAGGCAACCCTACGTTTTTTTTTTTTTTCAATGGCCTTTAAATGAGAAATAATTGCAGTGCTCTGTTCAACCCCTATAGAGTTAGTATCGCTATAGTGTTAGAACCGGTGAATGCGGTTTACAGGTTTCATAGAGAGAATGATGTCACGTGTGAGCAGCAGTGAGTCATATTTACAGTCCAAATAGCTCAATATGAAAGGCAACGTGAAACGCTAAAGCCTTGTTTAAGCCTTATTTACACTGCACACGTCTGCGGCGCAGTCTTCTACGCGGTGCCAACTCACACCAGAAGCATTTCATAGCGAGGTCACAGGGTTCGCGAGACCACGTGATTGCACAGTCCTACGTTGTTTTTCTCGCATTTTTGTGTTCAAACATGGGTAAGTTAAATGTTTGTTTTGTCCAGTTGAAATCTGTTTGTTTTTTGTGCTATCGCATCATAATATACTACAGTGTTTATTTAGAAATTTACATGATTTTTGACTTTTACTTTGTATTTACTGAGCGGCTTCCACGCGGCATCCGTCAAAAATAGGCGAGGCGCGCGATGAGCCGCTACTGTTCTACTGTTCTAATTATACTGTTAATGTGTTGGCGATTAATGTAGTTGTTTAAAGCTCAAATCTGTGGTTTATTTATAAAAAGAGTGCCTATTTGAACATTTTATCTGGCGTTTTCAGTGTTGTGAGCTCCATTGGATCAGCGGAGCTCGACGAGAACAGCCTTTCCTCGGCTAGTCCTTCAGACATTTGCTGCTGTCTCTGTGGTGTCTCGAGCTATAATTCGTCTTGTGTTTATGTAACGGGCTATCCTTGGTCTCATGGATCAATAATTTGTCCCCTTGCAAATCGTTTAGGCTGAGGGCAAAGTGAAGTTTCATTGCTTTTTGATTTTTAGGCTATTTAACTTTACGTTACAGTTGTAGCCTACTAGCACTGACTTTGAATGTTTTACTGAATTGTTTGCTTTTTTATAGCTTATTATACCTTTTAAGTTACTTATACGCTTAGGCGCTCAATTCGCGTGATTCGCGCCGTGACATTCGTGCCGCCGAATGCCTATTCGCGTCTTTGCAATGACTTAACATGTAAATCACTCACACTTATCGCGCCATTCGCGTCCGGTGTGAACACACCTTAGTCGAGCGACCGGGGTGTAGTTTATTTATAGCCTACCTTTAGCTTTTTATTTCTGGCGACTGCACTTAGGCATCAAAATTCATAAAAGTTGTGATCATCTGTAAAATGATCTTGATGGACAAAATTATGGATTCTTTTGAAGCTATTTTATTAATTAATATCACTTTGATAGGACTAAGAACAAGTTTCTGTGCTGAATGTTACATTACGAATGTTACTGAATTAATGGTATATTAATGAACTGCGCATTAATATAGATATGGAACGATGATCTGGATCGGTGGATTGGCCCTTTACCACTGTGCCATCATCACAGCCCTAGGGATTTCCCCATAGTGTATGATTTCCCTAGCCTGGATGCCAGCCGAATTTAGCCCCGCCCACAACATTTTTGCTTGGGGAATTCGGTCTGGACTCGATCCATAGAGGAGTTATGCCCGAACAGAAACTGTTCCGACCAATGAAATTGTCAGGGCGGGCTTTAGACGATGATGGACAGATGATAAACAGTAACGTAATCATCTGTCATCAAAGGCGCTTGGGTTGAATTTGCTCTTATCCTAAACGGAGAACTTGTGCGTATGTGCATTCACCTTCACTATTTCTCTCAGAAACGATGATCGTGTTGGTAAGTACTCTCTATATCCTTTAATTCTTTTTTTTACAACACTGGCAAAAGATTGTTTACACTCATCTTTTTATTCTAACGTTACTTAATCCAGTGCGCGTGCAGACAGGGTTGCCAAGTTTTTTTGCAATGTCGCGCAATTGCTGCTCAAAACTATAGCCCAATACAATCCCAATAGCTTTCCGGTGGGGTTCTCTGGAAAAAATGGTGTGTAGTTGGCAAAATATGTTATTTTGGCAAGGTTGCCTGGTAAAATTTTTATTCCTGGGTCTATATATCACATAATTGGGGTCGCTTCAACCCGCGGACATGGAGAACAACCCGCGGGAAAAACAAGGACTTGGCAGCACAGTGCAGTTGAGCTCTGTTGACATTTGACAACTAACGTCACGCGTCGCTCCATTGATCTTTCAAACATCTTCTATTCTACTATATCTTCTATTATTTTAAAGAGCTCAAAACAGATTCGTTTTTTACATTTCAATGTCTGTTGTTACTGTAACTGTCTTTAATTTTGGGAGGAAGCAGATGACTGAAGAGGATTATGTTAGCGTTGGTCACTGTGAGTGCATTCATTTTTACATTTTATGGAGCGTAAAAATTATCCCTGCTCTCCCATACACTGTGAGTGTGAGAAAGTATGCAGATATCATGGAGAAGATGAGCTCACTCCAGCGTGACATGTGAGGGCAGAAACAAGAGATTTGACCTCAAACATGGAGCCAGTGGCCTCCACCTGTTGAGCATCTATAATCTCACACCCAAAAGACTTACAAGCACTGCAGCATGCTGCACCTTGTAACAGGAGAATAGATGGATGTGTTATGGTTATATGTTTTTCTTCAGACACTATTCATCTCCCTTCTTCAAGCTTCAAATTCTCCTTTCATAGAAGAACTTGTGTCCACGTCTAGCAGGTCAGTTTAATGTCAGGTTGAATGTTCAATTACATGCTGCATGCCACTGCCTCTATATCAGCAGCAGGGTTATGCGATCATACTGAGCTCTCACTTACAATCTTACTGTGTGAACACAAAGAAAGTAGATCAAGAATATTCACTGCCACATTGATGGATGCCATGTCTCTCTGGTCAAATAAATCTAAATATAATTTGTAAGAAAAAACAAAGACTAGTTTTTAATTGTTTTATCAGGTCATAATTCTTGTTAGACAAAACAATTGTTCAATAATTGATGTCATATTTTACATTACCCCTTCATAATAATATAAGTGATTATACGGATAGTGTTTGACATCAAAGTACGTCAAAGTACAGCGAGAGAGATTAGAGAGCAGACATCGTATGATGTCTGTGATGAGGAGGGCGAGCGAGAGCCATGAGAGCGACGCAATCTCTCAAGGAGGAATGACGGGAGCATAAAAGGAGGAGCGATGACAGTGAAGGACAAGCGAGGACCAGGCCTGGAGTTCACGTTGTGTTTTTTTTTTATGTGTGTGCACGGCAGTCGTCCGTGAGGGGACTTTTACGTTCAGTTTATTTGTTTATTTGATTAAAGTATTTTTAAAGTTTGCCGGTTCCTGCCTCCTTCTTCCCTGAACAAAGAACTGTGTTACAATGTCATACACTGATTGGTCTGCACAGCACTGCTTCAAGTCAAACACACATAGTAGGCTTATTCGACTTCATGCATCAACGGCAGACCGATCGGCGACTGACTTAAAGGTGCACTATGTGACTTTTCCGTCCGCTAGAGGGCGCCTGTTCAAAACAAAGGCGTAGTTTGATGACGTCAAGTTTGAGCGCAGAATCTTGGGACATGTTGTCTTCACCTCACAGCCGGTGGAAAAGAATCGGGATTGGACTCGGGCAGAAATCATGTTCATGGATGCGATTATTAACTTTACTGTATATGAAGCAGCGCAGGGGCGAGTGCTGAGGGAGCTGAGTAAGGCCGCTGGAGAGATTGTTCAACAAACACACTGCTCGCGAGTAGCGGGACTTTTATTATGACGGGACACAGTTGCCGGCTCAATCTCCGATTTTCCGGTCATGAGTATGAGGTAACGCAGCTCTGTTTATTATATTAGATACATTTAAGTGTGTTTACAATGATGTTATGACGTTACTCTGTGCATTCGATCGGTGGCTGCTGTGACACTTGTTCACACTGCAGTGAGAGTAAAGCTTTTCTGCAAAATCAAACCGGAAACGAGGGTAACGCAGATATGACGCAATTGACAGGCGACTCCCTCAGACGCTATGCTCACACGTCCCGGTTCATTGGTAAAAATAGCGATTTTCTCACAATTTACAAATAGTTGGAAACATTTGGGATATTGTAAGAACTCAACTGAACAAAATATATAACACTGGCCTGGTGGTTTTTGGATATTTGACTGCAAAAATCCTACATAGTGTACCTTTAAAGCACCGCAAGCCAGTTTGAAATTTTGTCCGACTTGAGACGAGATGTGTCTGTGTCGTATGCCTTCAAAGTGCCGCGAGAGCAACTCGAGAGCAGCCAGCTGGTGCATTCTGCACAGCTTCTCCAGAGCAGCTGCACGAGCTCTGATGACGACACAGCTGTTCCATGATTGGTTAGATTCACTGCATGACAATGAGCATGTGTCTTTTGTGTTTATTCTAAAACGTTCAGTTTCACTTAATGCACGCAAATCTGTTTTTTTTTATAACAGTAAAGCCTCTTTTCATGTAGTTGCGGTGTTATATTGTCATGTTTATACAAATTAAACTGATAAAACAACTTAGAACCCAATTCATTGATAGTATAGGCTTGTGTTGAACTAAATTCTTGTACAAACTGATGCTATATTAAGCAGTGCATAAAATATTTAATGAAAACGTCTGTGTATTTGACAAATTGCATTTATTTCACTTCAGCTGTGATAAAGTATGCAAACAGTGCGAGCGTCCCTACAGGAAGCAGAACATGTCCATCTTAAAGTCTCCGTTTTCAGCTTCTCCTCACCTTCACTCGGCAACTCTCGCTGATTGGTTGCATGCAGCCACAGCCAATGTCAAACACACTTATTGTCTGCATACACATTTAAGAGCCACGCCCACATCTCAACATCCATTCAAAAACTGATGCATAGACCACAGTATGGAAAGATTTTTCACTACTTCCATATCATCACAATTTTAAAAGTTGATTCCCGCTATTAAGGTATTGCTAAAGGTAGGGTAGGCAATTTTCAGAGAGGCTAGCAATAGCAAGCTGGCTTTGAAAGCAAGATCCCACCCTCCCTTCAGAGCGTCTCCAAAGCCACGCCTCCTCCAAAACACATGAACGCAAACGATGAAAGCGTTAAGAGAGATAACGTTAAACTACCTCATGTCTCAAAGAACATAATATTGCAATAATAATGAACAAAAAAACAACTTAAAGAGCACTGGCCTGTACCACCTGACTGCTGCAGATTCATTTCGGCATTGATGGTGTTGCCATTGAAACACTGAGTCATGAACCGAATGCAATGATTGGATGAATATTTTATGGTCCTACACCTTCCACATATATATAGTTAGTGATTGCTATCAGGATGTGAAGAGACTTTCAACCAGAATAAAAACAATAATAAAAAAATGTTTCTGGAACAAATCACCTACCCTGCAAATGAACTGTATCTTTTTTTTTTTTGGGCAATAATGGTAAACTGCACTACTTAAAGGGACACTTAAATGGAAACTCATTATTTCCACATTATCTCCTGTCATCAACAAAAAATGCTTCTACACGTGCATCAGATGAATGTGTTTGGCCACTGCATCTTGTCACTATGTTTTTGAAGGTGATCATGGTTTTGCTAGTCTGGGTGGTCTCTCCAAGCTCATCTGTAATGTTCACTTTAACTCCTGAGGGAGTCTGAGATGAGGCTAGACAGCCCTACTTTTCTCTCCTTTTTTTTCTATAAATGTGCTGGTCAGTTTGCTCTGGCTCTCCAAACTGTGGCTGGGGTGCAGATGCAGCAATCTACAGGCGGAGAAAACTGGAGTTTTTCCTGTGGAAAAGGACTGTGGGATAACTGTCAAAGGGTCTTTCATTCAGCGCTGTACACCAGGCCCTGGCCCACAAACTATGAGGCCACTATCCTTTATTCTGTGGGCCAGACACACTCCAAATGTCACAGCTTTACTGATAAGCTACACTGTCACTGACTGACTGTGATTGACTCTATCACAGTCAGTAAGAGACTCTATCTTTCCCTGTGCATCTGTGAATTTCAGTGCATTTAACTCTGAATGCAACATATACACTAACACCCCTTGTGATAAAGAGTACTTATGGAAATAGATAATATACTTGAGTGAGAACTGAATGTAATGTCTTCGGACACTTCATGTTACTTGCAATTAATTTTTTAATCATATTAATGCAATTAGTTGAACTTTAGAGTGCTTTTTAAGTACACATACTTATATGTAATTTAAGAATTAAATTGGTTGTCTTTGAAATATTGTTAATATACTACTGTTATACTGAAACTTGTAATATTGTAATATAATACAGTTAAAATTAAACAGCAAACCAGTACGTTCTTTACTTTGTTAGTCAACACATATAAATAAATGTAATTCTTTAAGCACGTTAAACAATTATTAAAAAGTACAGTAATCAGGGGCGTAACTACAGTAACTGAGGCCCGTAAGGCGGGTGTGTATATCACAGTATGGAAATATTTTTCACTACTTCCATATCATTGTAACCATAAAAGCGGGCCCCTGGCGTCGAAGTGACTCCGCAGGATATTGTGACACTCACATTTCAAATGAAATCTCTCAGATTTGAGAATCACATGGAATTTGCGCTCTACCGCCGTGCTTACTGACCACCTTTTCATAGTATCAGAGCATGTGAGCGAAGCAGAGTGGTGTGACGCTCCATTCCGCTCTATGCCAGCGCTCCACAATTCAAATGTGTATTGTTTTATTTCAAAGTAGCGATTTCAAGCTTTCTTTAAACATTTCATGTTTATGTGATAAGCGTTCACTGAGTTTCAGATTATCTCGCAGACAGCTGAAAGCACACTGTTTTTAAATATTTTCTAAAAGCACAGTTTTGATGTTATTGTGAGTGTACACAATTACAGTAGACAATTAATAGTTTATAATTATGTCATTTATCTGCATGACCAAAAATGACTGTATTGTGAGTTATATCCCCTTTCATGACTCCCATCAGAAATCGCCGGCGCGTTCATCGGCAGAGGGTTAAAGAAAACATATCCTATTTAGTTTAATATTTATGTTTAAATAGTAGCCTATAGCTAAAAATATATATAATATAATTTATTATTATTATTATTATTATTTATTTTAATGTTGATTATGTAAAGTGAACATTATGAGTAAGATAGGCTACATAATAAGATGCGCAATATGTCAGGACACATGGATCAAAAGTTTTGATTTGTAGAAAACCTTTCTTTAAAGTTAATTTTGTTTTGTATGAATTGTATTTTAATTTCATTAGTTTCATCAACCAATTGCTTGTACATTTAATAAATAAGAGGTAAACCAAGAACGTCGGGAATGGATTTACGTGCGTAATGAGACCTCTTGCCTGTTTCCACTGCCTTTGAGTAAGGCTGAAATGATAGGCTACGTCTTTCCGTTTTTATTACATTTCTTGAATACATGTTTTAATTCCAGTAGGCATATAGTTATGTACAGTTTTGGGGAAAGTTACTTTGAAAAGTAATGCATTACAATATTGCGTTACTCCCTTAAAAAGTAACTTACAGAGTTACTTAGTTACTTGTTAAGAAAAGTAATGTGTTACGTTACTTTTGCGTTACTTTTTCTCACCTGGACTGGGCTTGTTTTTTTGTTTTTGTTTATTTATAACAAAAAGGTTCTGTTTTTGTGCACATGTAAAGACCTCTTCATACCAAAATTAAAATAATAAGCCTCAGGCTGAGGTAAAAATACAAATTCACATGCTCAGCTGTGCTGCGCTGCCATTCTGGATAATGGAAGAATAGGACATAGGAGAAAAAAGTTTTACTAATAAAATAATATAAAGTACTTTTTGCTCATGGTTTAACTGATTCATTAAAGGTCAGCAGCAAATTGGTCAATGAAGGTGTTTTGAGGAATACACAATCTTTATGCAAGTGAGATGAATAAATGCTCAAATTTAGTCTAGAACTACAATAACTATCATGTTCACACACAACACCTCTGTACTGACTCTCGATTTCATGGGGACAGGAGAGCTGTCAGTCAAATAAATGTGAAAGTAACTTGCGTTACTTTTTTGAAAATATTTTGTTGTAAATTTGAAAAGTAACCCGTTACTTTACTAGTTACTTGAAAAAGTAATCTTATTACATAACCCGAGTTACTTGTAATGAGTTACCCCCAACACTGGTTATATAAATGTGTGACTTTAAAGCAATAGGCTATGCTATATTGTATAAAGTGGTATAAATAAATGTAACTTGACTGGAGTGCTGAATCGCAGAACTAGGGCAAACATATCCACATTGATAAGATCAGATCAGAAACTTTCTCTTTAAAATGTCATTTAAACTTCTGTGTTGTGGTCCACGTCAATGTGCAATTACACATGCAGACCGCTAGTAGGCAGTGTCCAAGGGCATGTTGATGGCATGTTACACAACCCACAGTATCAAGGCAAGTAGCAAGCAGCAGTGATGGCAGCAAACAGACAGTGACTTTTCTTGCAGCTTGAGTTGTTGTGTCTAATACAAATAAAGCATATCTAGTTGATTCGTAGAGTTAAATAAGAAGCGATCTGGCGCTGGAATGCGTTTTTGAAATCATGCAGAGTGCTCGTGGCCGCTGTTTTCAGCTCGTGCACAGACAAGCGCTTCAATCGATTGCTGTTGCGGAGACTTTATTTGTTCCGTTGAAATTACAAAACTAAATGCACCCGAATGTGTCCCTGCTTGATATACAATCACTGATTAACATATTTGGTTTTAATGAGAAAATAAATCAACTATACAATGGTGGATTAGAACCCAGAACCTCTGGCACGCTTAAAATTCTACCATTAGACCATCAAGAGCTCACACAGTGAATTTATGTATTTATTCAATAACATAAAGAATATCTGACTACAAATATTGTGTTATATAGCAGACATAAGGATGAAACTATCATCCCATTTCTGGACACACACACACACTCATATTGCAGATATTGTATTTATTTATTGACCTGAGGGAGGAGTTCTGGTTGACCAATCACAGTGCTTGTGGTCCACATAGAATTGCCGCGTTGTTACATTTTTGGAGAGGTGCTTCACAGGGTACGCGTGCAACACAGCCTACGACGTAGCTATGGTGTACACTCGGCTCATAAATATAAATTTGGCTTAATGCTGCAAAGGTATTTCAAAGATATTTTGACCCCAAAACAAAGTATGATCAAGAACACGAACAGTGTTGGAGTGTGACGCACGCAAAAAGAACTATAAGAAACTGATAAGATACTGATTTGAAATCATGGGCGTCACTAGGCCTTTTTAGGGGAGCTTCAAAAATATGTGATTAACCTTAGAACATATGGATCTGGTAGCAGGTTTCGGCTTCGTCCTGGATGCCTTTTAGTACGTTAATCTGCATGTTCTTTATATTGATATAATTCCATTACTGCCTTCATTAATTTAAAAAAGCTCAGCTGTTTTCAGCCTGTATTGGGCATAAGATTAGCAATGAACGTTTGCATATTGTAAATTAATTTAATAAACCTTTCCTGGTAGCCAAGTACCAGTAAATTAAGAAAATTAACGTGTTTATGCAAATGATTCATAAAAGATATAAATATAATTTTGTCACGTTATACGAGGGACAAACAGGTGCGAGGACTCAAGTGCAGTGAAGGGGA
Organism: Gobiocypris rarus; assembly: GCA_023029165.1. Taxonomy (NCBI): domain Eukaryota; kingdom Metazoa; phylum Chordata; class Actinopteri; order Cypriniformes; family Gobionidae; genus Gobiocypris; species Gobiocypris rarus. Next base: position 7,880,152 of record CM040926.1, on the reverse strand, counting down.
TTTATTTACAAAATAAAACAAACACAAAACAAAAATCCACGAGGGGGAAAAACACATAATATGAAATAACAAAACACAACTCACACAAACCAACATCGATCACGGGGAACTGGGAGACGTAGACGATACAAGGATCCGACAAAGACTGACAAACACAAGGGCTATATAAAGGGGAGAAATCAAGCTGGGCTGAGGGGACACAGGTGGGGCAAATGAAACCAATAATCAGATAACAAGGGGGAGGGATCAAACAATGACCGAGGCACATGGCCACACTAACAAAACCCACATGTGCACACAAGACAGGACAGGCATGTGACATTACCCCCTCCTTAAGGAGCGGCTACCAGACGCTCCACTAGGGACGGGAGGGACAGACCAGAGGGGCACGGGAAGGACAGACCAGGGCGGCACGGGAGGGACAGACCAGGGCGGCACGGGAGGGACAGACCAGGGCGGCACGGGAGGGACAGACCAGGGCGGCACGGGAGGGACAGACCAGGGCGGCACGGGAGGGACAGACCAGGGCGGGACGGGAGGGACAGACCAGGGCGGGGCGGGAGGACAGACCCGGGAGAAACAGATAAGGAAGGGGAAAACAAGGGAGGGACAGGGAACACAAAGAGTTCAGGTGGCCGGGGACCGGAGTGGCCAGCAGAGTTCAGGCGGCTCGGGCAGAGCAGGGCGTCGTTGCGGCGCGGGCAGAGCAGGGCGCCGTTGCGGCGCTTGGGCAGAGCAGGCGCCGGGCGGCGCGGGCAGAGCAGGGTGCCGGGCGGCGCGGGCAGAGCAGGGCGCCGGGCGGCGCGGCAGAGCAGGGCGTCTTTGCGGCGCGGGCAGAACAGGGCGTCTTTGCGGCGCTGGCAGGGCAGGACGCTGGCGCGGCGCGCGGCGCTGAAGAGGAGGTCTCGTTGCGCGCGGAAGAGCAGAGCGCCGGGCGGCACATCCAGCACAGAGTCCGCCGGCACCGGGACCACCGGCACCCCCGGAACTGGGACCACCGGCCCAGGGACCACCGGCACAGGGACCACCGGCACACGATCCACCGGAACAGGGATCACCGGAATACGATCCACCGGAACAGGGACCACCGGCACTGGGACCACCGGAACACGATCCACCGGCACAGGGACCACCGGCACAGGGACCACCGGCACAGTCACGGAGCGCTCTTTCCCTTTCCTCCTCGGCTTACAGACCACGGGGACAGGATCCACCGGCACCGGATCCACCCAAACACGATCCACCAGAACCGGGACCACCGGAACACCATCCACCGGGACTGGGACCACCGGAACACAATCCACCACCACAGGGACTACCGGAACACGATCCACCGGGACTGGGACCACCGGAACACGATCCACCGGGACTGGGATCACCGGAACAGTCATGGCGCGCGCCTTCCTTCTCCTCCTCCGCTTAAGTACCACCGGATCAGGAATCCCCGGAACACGATCCACCGGGACTGGGACCACCGGAACACGGACCCACGGAGCTCTCTGAATCGGGGTCCTAGGAGGAAGGGAGTCCAGCCGATTCACAAACTCCCAAAAGTCCGGGGTCCCCATCCTCTCGATATCCGTGGGACTGAGAGGCATGTCCAGGCAGAGGTTGAAGACTCTGCCTCATTTAGGTACAGGTGATGCACCTCTCTGAGGAATTGGCAGGCAAACTCTCGTACACCCGCCCCCTGTTGACGGATGTACCTCGAGTTTACCTGCCGCATCACCTGTACCTGTCTGTTCAGCTCCATCTCCGATGAAAACAAACCACACAAAAAAACAAAAAAAAACAACTCCTCCTGCTGAGTCCTCAAGTGGGTCGGATCCTTCTGTCACGTTATACGAGGGACAAACAGATGCGAGGACTCAAGTGCAGTGAAGGGGATTTATTTACAAAATAAAACATAAACACAAAACAAAAACCCACGAGGGGGAAAAACACATAATATGAAATAACAAAACACAACTCACACAAACCAACATCGATCACGGGGAACTGGGAGACGTAGACGATACAAGGATCCGACAAAGACTGACAAACACAAGGGCTATATAAAGGGGAGAAATCAAGCTGGGCTGAGGGGACACAGGTGGGGCAAATGAAACCAATAATCAGATAACAAGGGGGAGGGATCAAACAATGACCGAGGCACATGGCCACACTAACAAACCCACATGTGCACACAAGACAGGACAGGCATGTGACAAATTTAACCATGTTTACTTTCTTCACCGACGAAAATGGAAAAAAAACTATATCAGTCATATCTGCCCACTGACATCACTGATATACATTTTTGGGGCATTCAGAACATCTTGAAATGCACATATGTAGATCATAGAAATCTAAATTTTCTCGGGGGAGCATGCCCACGAACCCCTCTAACTACCTCACATTTGGGATCTCACTGATTATAAAACCCTTCCTGGGTATACGATTAAGGTAGGCCCTACAATATGCAGAGTAAGGCCTTAATATTTGCTTAATAAGTAAACAATAAACAGCCGATATCCTAATATAGAATTGGACGCTAAACTAAAGTGTTACCATTTTTTTTCATACCCTCACTGGCGCTGAGCCCCCCTAAAATGAAAATCATAGAATCGTCCCTGATCTAAATTAAGTAGCCTAGGTTAGGCACACAAATTTGTTTATATATAGATTAGGGTTCCATAGACACGCAGCTCGATCTCAAGAAAGTGTGTATAGCCTATCGTTTAATTAATGCGCAGAAATAAGAAACTGCATATCATGCACATAAAAAGTCAGTTATGAGTATTGAACGATAAATACAATTCGTGCTATAGATACGCTACACATTTCATGATATCGTGCACGAGCACAGTGTGTGTGTGTGTGTGTGTGTGTGTGTGTGTGTGTGTGTGTGTGTGTGTGTGTGTGTGTGTGTGTGTGTGTGTGTGGACTGGTAATCCCTACGGTATGGGGACAAAATGTCCCCACAAAGATGGCAATATCCAAATTTTTGTCCTTGTGGGGACATTTTTTTGGTCCCCATGAGGAAAACATCTTATAAATCACACTAAGTGATGTTTTTTGAAAAAGTAAAAATGCAGCATGTCTCCTGTGATGGGTAGGTTTAGGGGCAGGGGCAGTGTAGGGGGATAGAAAATACGGTTTGTACAGTATAAAATGCATTACGCCTATGGAATGTCCCCATAAAACATGGAAACACAACTGTGTGTGTGTGTGTGTTTGTAAGTGCTTTCATAACTGTGCAGCCCAGGGGGCCCGTCGTAATAGCCTGCACTGGGGCCCATCATTACTAAGTTACGCTACTGACAGTAATGATTGACAATGTACTTTAAAATAAAACATTATTACAACATACACTTTAAAAAGTTCACTTAAGTGTGTCTAGAAACAAGTGCCTCCCTCCCTTTAAGTAAACTTAAGTTGCATCTGCAAGAAGTACACTACAAGTGCACATTCTGTAAAAGCAATACAAATAAGTACACTTTTTTCATAAGGGACTGACAATGCAGGTGTAAACTATCTAGTTAATGAGTAGCATTTCTGCAGACACATAATAATTGCATGAAAATGGACCATTAAAATTAGTTTTTCTTTTCTGTGTTTTTAGTGTTCTAATCAGCCACACACCTCTGCAGAGAGAGATAAAGGCTGTTTTTCTAAGCAGTCTGTGGACACAACACGAGGGTGAAGACCTTTTCACAGAAACGGCACCCCTACGGTGTGTCATGAGACTGGACACATCACGTTCTCCGCTGTATCCGCTCTGCTAGAGAGCTCTTTCTGCCCTGATGAGCAGACAAACATGAGAGGCAATAATTAGAACAATTCCTCCTGCTCACATTCAGCAAAAGACTGAACTATACTTTCTATACTGGATGTCTCTCTCTCTTTCTCTCTCTCTTTTTCCTCAAGAGAAGTCAGTTGATGCGGCCATCCTTTGGCCGATAGTGGCTGCTGGATTCCTACAGGAAATTTACCGGTGAGGTCAGAGTGGTTCAGATGGCCCAGCGCCACGACGGAGTATAAGGGTGAGTTTTTGTTGGGCCAGTGAATTAAACTCCCCACGGATGCGTGTGTGTGTGTGTGTGTGTGTGTGTGTAAGCTTGACTCAGAGGAAAACTGTTGCACACATTAAAATACTGGGGCTGGATTCACAAAACATTCTTAAGAATAAAATTATTCTGAACTGCTAATTTCTTCTTATTTTCTAAGAAAAAAGATAAGAATATTTTGTATTCTCAAAAAAATGTCTTAAGAATGTTCTTATCTTTTTCTTAAGATTATTCTTAAGATAACATTTAAGAAGTATTCATATTCCCAAAACAAATGTTCTTAAAAATCATCGTAAATAACTTCTTAAAGTTAGGATAACCTCCAACCTATCTTAAATACCCAAATGTAAGATGTTTAACAAATTTATTGGGTTGTTTCAAATATTAAGCATTACAACATAACAGTAGCTAGCTAAATATAATATTTATAACTGATAGAACCATATGGACGAGTATATAACTATCAACCAGCTTGCACCAACCAGCAAGACAATAGCAGATGAGAAACTCCACGTCATTTAAAAATACTACTGTTATTGTGACACAAATAGTAGTTTTAAGACTTTTTCAGGCGAGAATGTACTTGTTTAAAGATTAAATCTGTTGTTTATTTATAAAGAGAGCGCCTATTTGACAATTTTATCTGGCGTTTTTGGAGTTGTAAGATCCAGCGGGTGTTCAGCGCTCGTTAACCCCGCGAGTGCAGCCTTTCCTCGGCCAGTCCTTCTGACATCTGCCGCGGGCTCGGATGTCTCTGAGAAATGTTTCGACTTGTGTCTAACGGCCGATCTTTGGTACCCGAGCAGCGTTCTTGATAAACGGCTATGCTCTTATAAAATGCAGATTTTACTGACACGGAACATTAAAAACGTCTCGGTTACAACTGTAACCTTAGTTCCCTGAATAGGGAACGAGACGCTGTGTCACCTATTTGGGTACACCTCTGCCTGATTGCGTCGTGAAGCACATGTGTAATCAGTCCAATAGAGAGACGGAACGTATAGGTGTGTGACGGCATAGACCCGGAAGTTATAAAGCATACCGGCAAACACACACCCCTAGCTTCTGAGAAAGACTGAAGCAAGAAGCTTGCAGGCATGCGGGGAGTATGGCAGGGTGACGCAGCGTCTCGTTCCCTATTCAGGGAACTAAGGTTACAGTCGTAACCGTGACGTTTCCTTTCAAGGAACTTCGCTGCGTCACCGCTTTGGGAACGAGAATACCCACGTCCCCATATGAGCCGAATGCTCGCCTGTGACATTGTCTATTGGGCGAGCACCCGGGAGTAGAGTGTATGTCAAGCTCGTAAAAAGTGACAAAGGTATGTGGTGATGATCATCCTGCCGCATCACAAATATCTTGCAGGGAGGCTACAGCAAAAATTTGAGGCCAAGCCCACAGTTTCTACAGCTCTGGGTGAGGGTTCAGGATGGCACCGCCCACCTGAGAGAGAAAGTCCCTCCCAAACGGAATCTCCAGGCGAGAGCCGTCAAGGAGCGACACAATGTCTGAGAACCAGACTCGGGCTGGCCAGAACGGAGCTACTAACAGAAGGAGGGCCCCGTCCCGACGCACTCTCTCTAGAACTCTCGGAAGCAAAGCAATCGGGGGAAATGCGTACAGAGGCAGCCATGGCCACTCCTGTACTGTAATGTCTAGTCTAGGAGGAGCTGGAGGCGCTAGGGAGGACCACAGCTGACAATGAGTGTTCTCGTGTGTGGTAAACGGGTCCACTTGGGCCCTGCCAAATTCTCCCAAAATGTCTGCTTCCACAAATGGGCCCTGGGTCGAGCCTGTCGGGGAGGCATCCATGATCAGAGACGCACGCTAACATGGTGCCCCCAGGGACAGGCCTTGGGCTGAAACCAAGGACCGTTCCACATAACTTAGGTGCGGGGCCACGGCAGCATTGCCTTGACTACGCGCGAAAGAGTTCCCCTCGGGGAAATCCCTTGGTCTTAGGCCACCACTGTCTCCATTATAAAAGACGGTGAGTGACCAGTCTGGCAGGAAGTGCTTCAACCTGAAGCACCACCAACATTCCTAAACGATTATGTGCCACGAATGCCAACAGCCCTGCCATAAGCCCTGGGCTGAGCGACCACTCATGGTCGCCTCCCCCTTCAGCCTGTCAGGAGGCATCCGTGATCAGACGACGCTGACACGGTGCCCCCAGGGACAGGCCTTGGGCTAGACCAAAGGGAAGCACCCGATATTGGTACGCTTCTCCCCCGACAGCGAACCTCAGGTACTTCTTGTGCTAAGGAAGGACGGAGACATGAAACTATGCATCTTTAGATCTATTGTGACAAACCAGTCCTCAGACCTGGTCTGAGACACAATGTGTTTGAGTGTAAGCATCCTGAGGATGTGCAGATCTAAAAATAGGGCGCAGCTCCCCATCCTTTTTCGGCATAATGAAGTACTGGCTATGAAAGCCTGACTCCCTGTCTGATAGAGGGACCCACTCAAAGCCTCTTTTGCAGCAGAGTCTGTACTTCCTGAGTTACCACCAGAGCCTGCTCGGGGTCCCCCACAGTGGAGAAGACCCCGGACAACCGAGAGGACGACATTCGAACTGGATGACATACCCAAATTTAATACATTGCAGGACCCGCCGAGATAATGTGGCAGATTCTCACTCCGACACAAAATCTGCTAAGGGTACCAGCCCCTCAGGACTGGCCTCTGATGTGCTCTGCACTGCGAGTGCAGCGCCCTAAAGCGGCGAACCAGCAGGGAACAACTGACTCAATAGCGCGGTTTCCCTCCAAGGAGGGCGCAAGCCATCCTATGGATGACTCGCGAGGGCCCTCAACGCCCCGGCACTCGGGCGGGGTTGGTGGATCGACCCTCTAAGGGTACCAGCCCCTCAGTACTGGCCACTGATGTGCTCTGCACTGCGAGTGCAGCGCCCTGAAGCGGCGGACCGGCAGGGAACAACTGACTCAACAGCGCAGTTTACCTCAGAGGAGGGCGCAAGCCATCCTATGGATGACCCGCGAGGGCCCTCCACGCCCCGGCACTCGGGCGGGGTTGGTGGATTAACCCTATAAGGGTACTTGCCCCTCAGGACTGGCCCCTGATGTGCTCTGCACTGCGAGTGCAGTGCCCTGAAGCGGCGAACTGGCAGGGAACAACTGACTCAGCAGCACGGTTTCCCTCCGAGGATGGCGCAAGCCATCCATGGATGACCCGCGAGGGCCCTCCACACCCCGGCCCTCGAGCGGGGTTGGTGGAATGACTCTGTGAGGGTGCCGAGGACAGACGGGCACCGTATGAAGAGGTGAACACCGCCTGACCCGGGAACCCTAACAGCCCTGGGCACTAAGGCGTCAGGGCTCTTAGACGCAGCCCTCCTCGGCGCTAGAGGGCGCCTGAGGAGGAGTGCGAGTGGCGGCGCTCTGATTTCGCTTGCGCCCGGTGTGAGGAGCTCGTACTCTGTGTGCTTTTACTGTTCCAGAGCCTACATCGGGCAACCTAAAATGCCTGCACGAAAGCCATAGTGTACACTGAGCCACTGAAACACAGCAAGCCCCGTGGAGGCTGAGCAGGGCACTGACAGAAAGCACTCATAAGCCTGCTTTTAACTGAGGCGCACTCCTGATCTGGCCTTAAATATTCTTCTTTTAGATATATATATATATTTTTTTTTTGGCCACAGCTCTGCTCAGACTTCCAAGAGCCCCTCACTAGCAGGTGTTTGAAGTGGCGAGTCTTCAACCCCTGCAACAATGCTACAGACATTCACCTCCTCAGAGCTGAACATCTGCAACACCGAGGCCGCGCCCCATGGCCGGGAAAAACCGCAGCGCGGGCTCCCGAACCCAGAGAAGCAGCACTTGGACTTGCCAGGTGAAGGCAGAGAAAGGGCTGGCCCGTCTCTAACCCCTCTGACAAGTCCGTTTGCGAACCCCGCAACAAAAACTACCGCCGTGTGTCAGCAACAGTAGAGTCTAAGCCGCGGAGAACGCGCTGCGGAAAACGCGAGCCGCGCCGCCCTCCTCAAAGAGCGTCCGCGGGATCGCAGCAATCTCAGAGGCAAAACCTCACAATGCTCGCAGCCGACCCCCTCGAGAGCCGAATGCGCGTGCTGTTCTCCTAACAAACACTGCACATCAAATGTATATCCCCACTCGAGAAGCAAACGAGAGCAGGGAAAACACTTTCAGTAACGCTGTTTCTCGCCAAAGTGTCTCTCTTTTAGTGAGTCAGTAAGTGTTGCAAACTTGTTATAAGAAAACAAAAAAACTCTGAACTCAGACACAAACACAGAGCTGACAAGGACAATGTTACACAGAGCGGTTGCTGAAGGCAACAGAAGCTAGGGGCGTGTGTTTGCCGGTATGCTTTATACCTTCCGGGTATATGATGTCACCCGCCTATACGTTCCGTCTCTCTATTGGACTGATTACACATGTGTTTCACGACGCAATCACGCAGAGGCGTTCCCTAAGACGCAGCGTAAGTTCCTTTGAAAGGGAACACAACATTGAGTGATTTAAGCCAGTCACAACGAAAATTATCTGCACACTTATTATGATATCTACGGTAATCTGCAGGAAGCGCAAAAAGACGGCCTTTGAGGTGTTTTTCATTCAGCGAGTCTTCAGTAATAACTTTCAATAAAATAACACCAAATAACACCATTTATTTTCTTCTTAAGTAAAAAAGTAAGATGTTCTTAAGAAAATATTTGAGAACTTCTTAAGAATTTTTCAAGAATTGCACTAAGGAACATTCTTACGAACTTCTTAGAATTTATCTTAAGAATTTTCGTGAATCCGGCCCCTGATTATTACAGTTTTACTAACTAGAGATGTTTGCATGGCAAGAACCACTATCGATTGTAGTTGCTCATATTATGGTTAGTGATATATGATTAACAAATCCATAAGTATTGAATTTTAAGGGGCTATATGTAGAATTCACAAACCTTAAGTGAACTGCAGTCAGCAACTTATTGCTTGTGCTCATGAAACGCACAAGATATTGAATGTGATTAAATACCGTTATACTCATGGAGACTTTATTTTTTGTTCTTTTCTTAGAAGTAAAAAGAAGTTGGAAATAGCTTTGCAGCGATATACTGTTAGTGAACACCCAGAGGCCGTCTACACTGCTGAGAGTGGCGTTTAGATGAATATGTAAATATGTGCTGCATGCTTTCCACCCAATAACAAAATAAACATACAACAAACATGACCGTATCTGTAAAACCACATTCTTCCATAAAAAATATATCTAAATTACGACATATGCTCTCATTGAAAAATACTCGGTGGTTGCCCTGCACGCTTAATAAATAAACTCCAGCTTACTAGAAACAGGAAGTATGACCATATTAGCCCTGTTCTGTCAATATGCACTGGCTCCCTATTAAACATTGGATACATTTTAAAATCTTGCTAATTACATACTTACAAATCACTAAATGGTTTAGCTCCCCATTACTTGAACAAGCTCTTAATATATATATATATATATATATATATATATATATATATATATATATATATATATATATATATATATATATATATATATATATATATATATATATATATTTACAAGAAATGGCTAATTTTAATCACAACAGCTTTTGTAATAATGTTTCAGTGCAAAATGAAACTGTCAAAAAATATTCTAATATTCACAGCTTGGTAAAGCCCATTGAGTCAATTTTTTCAAAGACGTAAGTGTTGTCGCCTTGTCATATGAGCTTCACCTGTGATTAATAATGGCTCAATTAGATCTCAGGTGTGTATAAAAGGAACCCCAGTGCACTAGACCTTTACATCAACTGCAACTAGACCTCTGCAAACATGCCTAAGATTCACCCTGAGACTAAAGTTTTGATTATCAAGAGGCTGAAGAACAGATCCACTGCTAATGTGACACCTTCAAAGTGTCTCAGCGTCAAGTACAGAGGATAAAAAAAAAGATTTGAAGAGACTGGAGACGTTTATGACAAACCCAGGTCAGGCAGACCCTGCAAGACAACTGCTCGAGAGGACCGTTTGTTGGCTCGAAAATCCAAGGCCAGCCCATTTTCCACTGCAACAGAGCTCCACGAGACCTGGTCACCTGAAGTCCCTGTGTCTACCAGAACAGTTTGTCGGATTCTGTCTCGAAATGGCCTCCACGGTCGAATCAGTGCCCAGAAGCCAGCACTAAACAAAAGACAATTGAAAAACGTGTGGCATTTGCCAAAGCCCACAGCCTGCTAAAAGGATGGACGCTGGAAAAGTGGCAGAAGAATTTTTCAGATGAATCTTCTGTTGAATTACACCACAGTCGCCGCAAATATTGCAGGAGACCTACTGGAGCCCGCATGGATCCGAGATTCATCCAGAAAACAGTGAAGTTTGGTGGGGGAAAATCATGGTCTGGGGTTACATCCAGTATGGGGGTGTGCGAGAGATCTGCAGGGATCTGCAGGCAACTTCAATAGTCTAAAATACCAAGAAATCTTAGCTACCTCTTATATTCCCAACCATAAAAGAGGCCAAATTCTGCAGCAGGATGGTGCTCCATTGCATTCTTCCATCTCCACATCAAAGTTCCTCAAGGCTAAGAAGATCAAAATGCTCCAGTATTGGCCAGCCCAGTCACCAGATATGAACATCATTGAGTAAATATGGGGTAGGATAAAAGAGGAAGCATGGAAGCAAAACCAAAGAATATTGATGAACTCTGGGAGGCATCCAAGACTGCTTTCTTTGCTATTCCTGATGACTTCATCAATAAATTGTATGAGTCCTTGCCAAACCGCATGGATGCAGCCAGAACCGGGAACACTTCCCATAACACCTGATGCACTCATTACATCATAAGAAGAATGGCATCTATGCTAATGTCAGTCTCTCTGTTTATCCCAAGATTTACAGTAGTCTGCCGGATCCAGGCCGTATCCAGATCAGATGGTGGACCTGCGTCTAGACATAACCACAATTCAGCCCTGAAGTGTCAGCATAGACCGTGTCAACTAGACTCTCCCCTGTGAAGGCCTCCTTCACTTCACTTTCCCACTGTACAGATGAAAACATTATCAACATGATCGAAAATGACTAAAAACACCTCTTTAACCTGGCATACACATAGAACATTATCAATTTCTATTATTCAAATCAGTTAAATGATTGTTAGGCTGCATTATCAAGGTCAGCCGGAATCGGGAACATAACACCTGATATACTCATCATGAGAAGAATGGCAACTACGCTAAAGTCTCTCTGTTTATCCCAAGGTTTACAGTAGTCTTCCGGATCCAGGTTTTATCTGTCAGGGTTTCTGGAGGGAGGACCCAGGCGCAGAATGAACAATGATGAGATGTATTAACAAGACTATAGACAGGGCACAACATGGAGATAGAGGTGTGAAAGTTTAAACAGCAGAGCAGGCAACAGATGACACGATGATAGGCAGGGAGAATGACCACTGAGACCAGTCTAAGGAGACCATGGACTTGAGGACAACTTGGGAGGCAACACCAGGCAGGATGATGGTGGGAAAAAACAGGCAGGAATACAAGGAACCCGAGGCTTGATTATTTATTGTTTCAGAAGTATCTCCAGTCTTGGATGCCAGGCAGTTAGAAACAGTGGCCAGGGAAAACTCAGGGCACAGGGCAGGAACCAAAACAAGACACACACACACACATAGACCCAATAGACAAAAACAACAAGAGATAACAAACTAACAACTATGACTACAGAATATCATATTCTATAAGTGACTGGAACTCAAAAACCAAAAGGTTAGCTAGCAAAAACAAGACAGAAACTAAAAATAAGGCTTGGGAGACCAGATACAAAATAAAGATTAGAACTAGACTAGAGTAAAAGAAAAACTATGTATCAAAAAGGCAATAATCAGACAAGGAAACCCAAATCTAGCACTGACTGACAAGTAAAGCTAGGCATACACTGTGCGATTTTCTTCTGATTTTGAGCTGAATTCTGACTCGTGCGACTCCGACAAACCTTTCCTGATCAGCAATCGGATGGTCGGATGCATTTCTGGCATGTCAGAAATTCTGGTCACCCCTCGTGAGGTTATCGCACAGCTGAAGCAGAGCTACGAACTGATTGCCTTATTTCCCCTCATTGCGTCTGCGCAAAAGCAGAAGTTGAACCATTTCATCTTTAAAGGGGTACTTCAGCGCTGGGAAGATGAATCTGTATTTAAACTGGGTCATTAATGTAGTAGAAATGTGAAATTATTTTTGAATTTGGTGAAAACACAGAAAATGTATTTTTGTCTCATGGGGATGAAAGACAACAATTCCCAGAACGCACTGCTTCACTGCCCTACTCTAGGCACGGCTACTGGATTACTGGATCACTTGCCCACCACGTTCATTTTCAGAAAATCAGTTCAGTTAGAGACACTACAATTAAAAACTGAATGTGTCTGTTCGATATTAAGTGAGTGAGCCGATTGAGCGTCACGGCACAAACGCAGCAGGATCGGATTACATTCACCACATGAGCTGAGGTAATCGCTGGATTCGCAGCTGCATTCACAGCATGTGAACAGTCTGGCGCGTGTTCAGTTCATGTCTTTGGAAGCTTAACTTTCAAAGGAAGTTCATTTTAAAAGTTAAAACACTCACTTTGGTCTCCACCGCTCCGTTTACATGAATCTCCGCAGCTCCCGGAGCCGAGTGCTGTGAGTGCGATGTTGAAAACATGTGGAAATAGCGCCCTCTGCTGGCTGTAGTCTTCAGCCTCTGGCCAAAAACTCCTCCGATGACGCAAAATGACGATATTTGCATCATATGAGGAATTTTTCCAGAAATAAAATACATAATTCTCTCGTCTCAGGGTCATATGAGGGGGGAAAGTACGATAATTTGAATATACTCCCGGGTTTCTACTGATACAAAGCTTAATGCTAATCGCTGAAGTAACCCTTTAATGCAGCAAGAAAGAAAACGAAAAGAGGGAGATCTTTAAAGGGGTAGTTTATTGCCCCTTTTTACAATATGTAAAATAAGTCTCTGATGTCCCCAGAGTGTGTATGTGAAGTTGTAGCTCAAAATACCCCACAGATAATTTTTAAAGCATGTTAAAATTGTCACTTTTTGAAGGTGAGCAAAAACATGCTTTTTTTGTGTGTTCCTTTAAATGCAAATGAGCTGCTGCTCACAGGCAGCTTCAAGAGCCAGTTAGCAGCTCTGGTAACCCCATGCAGACAGGCAATGAAACTGTTCAGCTATTTATGTTCAAACCGGAGTCGGACAATGATATAGAGACTCAAGAAGAAGTGACAACATGTAGAATGCAACAGGACGTTTCTGAATGGTTAGTGGATGAATTTATGTAGCTGATGTGGAGTTAACTATTTTCAAGACATTGATTAGCATATTCTGTCATGATAATCTCACCCCCTTTGTTGTGTGTTCCTGGGGGCAGGATTTATGTAAATGTAAGGGTTAGTGATGTCACTTACCCGAGAGGAGGCTTGTATATTCTATACCAACCCGAGTCCTTAAAAAGCTATTTCTTTAAAAGAAAATATCTCCCGTACACACTAACCAAAGTTTAAAAAGTGATGTCATAATCAACCATATTATTGCAGTGTTCTGACATATTAAAGACTGTTAATCATTTGAATTATAGGCCTATTTTAAATCATTTCATTTTAAGGACGAGTAAGCTAATCTATCTAATCTTTTTTATATGATGCAGTGTGTTGATTATGCATTGATGCGTTATGAAATTGTTGCGGGGCAAATTAAATGCAATATTATTAATAATAATAATAATTTAACACATTAATTGAAAATGCTAAATCCTCTTTATATCGATAGCTCATGCATGGGGAGGGAGTTATCATGCATATATTTCACACGTATAGTGCGAGTCAAGTCGCACTCGACGATCAGATCGTACAGTGTGAGCACATAAACCGTGAGCTTTGGTTTTTCATCGTATGTGATCTACTCGTACAGTGTGAGAAGTAGTGATGTGACCAAAGTGATGAGAATAAATGGGCATGCCTGATGAAGCCCCGATTCAAGGCTTGTGTTGTTAAAGGAACACTCTATGGTGTTTAGAAATAGGGCTTATTCAACATCTTTCCTACATTTAGATATGTGGGCAAATGCATTTTTGTCTCAGTGCATGCTTTGTTTTAGTTTGGCAGGGTCGCTAGCTTAGCTTAGCATAATGAATGGAATCCTATGTTGCCAGCAAGCATGTCCCGAGTAAAAGTGATCCAAAAAAAAACACACCCCACCTAATTACTTCTTGTTGCCTGCGTATTTAAAATGAATACAATTAGCGATGCAGATTAAGACCCAAGTAGCAGTGCTTCGCATCTGTTTCCCCATAATATAGTCCCAAGTTAATATCTGCCTAGGAAATCGCCTAGTCTTAATCTGCATCACTATTTGTATTCATTATACGCATAATACGCAGGCCACAAGAAGTAAGGTGGGTTTTTTTTTTTTTTTGATCACTTTTACTCAGGACATGCTAGTTGGCAACATAGGATTCCATTCATTATGCTAAGCTAAGCTAGCGGCGACCCTGCCAAACAAAAACAATGCATGCACTGAGACAAAAATGCATTTGCCCACATATCTAAATGTAGGAAAGATGTTGAATAAGCCCTATTTCTAAAAACAGTGGAGTGTTCCTTTAACGGAGAGTTCAAGTGACCGATGACAAACGAGGCCTCGGTCTGAGTGTCGCTTGGGGTTCGAAACTCATGCCACCTTGTGGTTGTTGTGGCGTTTCAGAGAAGTGTCAGGAGTAGTAAGTGTGTGTCAGAGAGTTGTGTCATTGTCCTTATTGTGGTTCATATGTGTTAGGGCTATGTATACACTATTATACTACATTATTACTATTAGGTTAGAGAGTTTTCCTCTATTATTAGTTGTCCTTTGGCATCTTCTGGATAGCACGGTTGATCACAGTATAAATAAATAATGAATTAACAGTGTGTCTGACAGTAGTCTTTGTGCAAGTAGAGTCAGAAGGAGAAAGATGCATATTTTATTTTATTTTATTTTAGGCAATGGACAAATGTCTGCTCAGGTCATTGGCTCAGGATTAATGGATTTGTCTGCTATTTCTTTGCACAGTATCTAGGTGTCACTAGTGAGTAGGTAACCTTGCTGAAATGAGGACTAGACCAGACTAAACTAAGAAAAACTATGCGCCTGCGGACATACGTATTCAAACGTGCTTGACTATGGACTAAACATGTAATGCTTACAGAATGTGCATGCTGTCAATGTTCTTTATTTTTTTTTATGCATAATGATTTTTTACAATGGAAATTAATCAATCAAAACGCACTTTAGCTGGACAATACATTTTTGTTGATGTATTCCTATTATTACTGTGAAACTGCTTTGAAACAATCTATATTGTAAAAAGCGCTATATAAATGAAGGTGACTTAAATTGATTTGACAGCAGTGAGGAAACATCAGTTAAGAAAGCATCTGATCATAGCAATGTGGATATGAAGAGTTCAGATGCAAAAGCCGCTAAACGTCACCTCCATCAAAAAATGAGATAATGATATTGAGTTAATGCTCTCCGCACATAGTATAAGTTCATCAAATACTTTCGCTTTAAATCCGTTAAATCCCAGCATCACAGCCCATTTAGAAATACTGGTTCGTTCATCCGCTAAACGCCACTTCCCACTTCAGCAAAGTCCACAGAAACCAGTCAGAAGGCATGAATCGAATCATATGGTTTCAAGGTGAATGACAGTGTGCGCTTGAGCTGGTTTTTAATTGCCGCGCTGCAAGATTATATCATGTTTTGTCCATTGTTACAGTGGCAATGACAGGATTTCATGAGTAGCAAGTAAACACCACAATAGCTATGTTTCCATCCACCTATTTTTATGCACATTTTGGGATATCGCATCAAAAAATGCTGAATGGAAACGGCAAGATGTGCATAAATTCTAAAAACGTGCATAAAAACCTTATGTGCTCATTTGAGTTGGATACATTTTCTATCCGATACGAAAACATGCGCATAAACTATGATGGAAATGTATTTACCGGATAAATTCCTCGATGCGCCATAAAAAAATAAAAAATCATGTGACTTTTTCTGATGCAACAGCATAACTACTAACCAGTGGACAAATCTTGTTGCAAAGCATCTGAAATGCTGTTTTGGTCGTCAAAGATGCTCGGTATATTTCCCTCCTAGAACTGTCTTACACGACTGCGTTCCCAAACAGCAGCATCTGCCTCTGAAAGCAAGACAACAAGATTATTGCCTTTCGTCTGCACGCTCTGAGACAAATCATTATTATATACAAATATTATTATTTATGGTGGTTTCTCCTATGTTTCTTAGTGATTTTTTTGCAGTAGTTAATCAGGAAATGACGATTATGTTCTCTTCGACTCACTGGATGGGTGCTTTACTCGCAAATGTTTTATAAATAAGTGCAAAGTGTTAAATTCGCAACTTTTTATGGAAACATAGCTAATGTTTCCTCAGCTGAAAACTTACAGCTCCCCCTGCTGTGTGGATCAGTTTGTTCATTGTTACATTTTGAATTCTGTTTTCATAATTTTCAATGTTTCCAGTTGCATTTTTTGTTGTGTGATTTTACAACCATTTACTATGTCTATGTTTACTATGTCTATGATTAGTATGTTGTCCAAAGAGGTGGACTTAGATGGTTTTGCAGCAAAAAACTGTTAATACCATTGAATTGACTAAAGTGAATTTTTTTTTCAGTAAGGCATTTGAATAACTGATTAATAAACTGTTCATTGCCATTAAAGTAAAATTGTTGAACCTAAACATAGGAGACAGCTGAACAAATTCTCATTTAAAAGAAAATATATCAGACGGACTTAGAGGTTTTTGCATCTGAAATCCTAATATGTTTGCACCCATTATGCAATTCACTGAATCATGTCGACAGATAAAGTAATTCAATTTTAACTGTAATGATAGTTTGATTATAAAGAATATTTTGTCCTTTACAAAAAAAAATTGTCTACATATTTTTTTTTTTTTTTATGAAAATGTGCTAATATGTGTAACCACTGTGCTATGATTTTTTTTTTTTTATGAAATCAGCAAAAAGTTTTTTTTTTGCAGCTTTTTTTTTTACATTTTATGTTTTTCTGTAAGTTTCGATTCACCGGTTCATGCCCTCAGAATTCCTCCTTTACTGATTTGGTCCCTCTGTCAGACTAAAATGATATCCTTCCATCATAAAATAACATTGACTCCTGCCATGTATCAGTAACATACATATATAACCATTCTTGAGAAATAGAATCTTACTTCTATAGACTTTAGACTATATATAAATAAACGTTTTATTTATTACATGGTTTTATGACAAGCAAGGTATTTTCCATGTAAAAAAATGCGTAAAATGCGCATGCGTAACATATAGAACCCACATATTATATATGGCCAATGACTGTATATGGAAGTAAAGGATCCAGCCATTGTATTTCACAGCAATCTCAGACTCAAGCCACAAATTGTTTACTGCCTGCAGTGGCCGTTATTCCACAGGACATGAACAGCATCAAGAAATCATGGTGTGCTGAGGAAACACTTCTGAAACACGAGGAGCAGTTTCAGAGCCAAGTGTGTTTTTTTTATTTTACTATGTGAGGCAGTGCGATAAGATGGCAAGCTGTAAAGTGTATGTCCGTGTCTGCATTTGGGAGGTCTTTTTGTATATGTTACAAAGGTATATGTTGCACTCATACTTTGATTTTATGAGGTATTGAATTTTCCCTGAGCTCTTAGGAAAAAAGCTTGATTATTTTAAAGCTACACTGTGATTTTCAGCACCCAAAATTCCTAGTCGAACAGTTGAACAGTTTGTGTAAGCATGAAAACTCACAGCAGGGTCAGTCTGCGATCAATCAGTGCCCATTCATCACTCACAGAGCATAATCCAGCAGAACACATAAACATATTTTGCACAAATGAATATTACACACTACCTGCTATATTTTTATCTAATTGAATTACTGTATTTTCATGGTACCCATTTGTATCTGAAATATTGTAGCTGCATTTACATTATTTACATTGAAATGGAAGCACAAATAAATTAGATAATTAAAATATTGGGTAACACTTTAGAATACTGATCCATCATTAATGAATAACACAGGAACAAATGAGTAATGCAATATTAACACTCAAGTAACTACTATTAACTAACAAGAAACTGATTAACGAGTTAGTAAGTAATAGCGCTCAGTTGAATATGATAGTTCCTATTAGTTAATCAATAACTAAAAAAAATTCATAACTCCCATAAATTAACTTGAATATTGAAACTTGAATAGTGAACTACCACATTCGCATTTGGCTAAGCGCTATTACTAACTCGTATTTTAATCAGAGTTAGAGTGTTAATACTTGTTAATTACTTGTTCCTGTGTAGTTATTCATTAATGATGGATCTATATTCTAAAGTTTGACCAAATATTGCTCAATAGCATTGCATGTTTAAGTACTTGAAAGGTAAGTAAATAATTTGATTATTAAATCATTTGATTAACATTAACTTCACATGACTAACATGACCTATTTATTGAGTTTGCCCTATGAAATATTAACAATTTTACTGATTTAATATGAACTACATCTCATTCTTGACAATAAACAAAACAAAACAAAGCAATAGAGTGGAAGACTAATTCACCGCTGGTTCCTTTGAGAGTTTTTTTTTTTTTCGATTTATGTGCAAAATAAAGCCTGTCCCGCATGAAAAAATACTATAGTATATTATAGTAAAATTTCTCTAGTAAATACTATAGTGTTTTTGAACCGTACTATAGTAAAGATACTACAGTAAATTAACAAAGTGTAGTAAATACTATAATATACTACAATTTACTGTAGTATCTTTACTATAGCATGGTTCAAAAACACTATCGTATTTACTGGAGTATTTTTACTGTAATTTTACTATAATATACTATAGTATACTATAGTATTTTTTCATGTGGGGTGGTAATCATTACTTGTCTATACTTTTTGACGTTTTGTTCTACAATGTACAATGCACACACACTCCAAGCGTACATTTTCAAAGATGGACTGCTTCAAAATTCGCATTTTACTATGGGTGTGTGTAATTTACATTCTAGAACAAAACATCAACGTGTAGTCAAGTTATGTTTTGGAAAATCTAGAAGGAACCAGCAGTGAAGACTTACGGGTTTTGACATCATACCGGCACCACCAGCAACCAATGTGGACGCACAGAAATGAACAACAACACACACAAACACAGAGCTGAGCACAACTCAAGCCCTCCTAGCACTGAACAGGTAAGAATTCTGTAAATTTGATGTAAGAATTTCTGGACATTGAGATCTTGTCTATCTTTCTTCGCCTGTTAGTCATTCTGCAGTAAATATAGAATTCATAATTGGAAAAGTAATGGATTATATCGCTAAATCCATGGAACCTCTTCGAGACACATTAAAGCATGTGCACATCTGGGATTTAAACCTGGATAAGTATTGAAATATTATGCAAGATATTATATTGGGTGTTTTGTAACTGCTCTGAGACACAAGTTTGAGGATGCAGCATTTAATAAAGTTTAGGGCTCCTCAAATCCAGTCCTGGAGGCTCCAACCCTGATCTGACTTAAAGTCTCCGTTTTCAGCTTCTCTTGCCTGTACGTGACATCTGTACGATGTCAAACACACCTATTGATTAGCTTGCTAAGGTGTGTTTGACATCGGCTGCGGCTGAATGTAACCGATCAGCGAGAGTTGTCGCGTACAGGCGAGGAGAAGCTGAAAACGAAGACTTTAAGACAGACTCTTTCTGCTTCCCGTATGACGCTCACATGGTGTTTGCATTCTTTATCACGGCTGAAGTGAAATAAATGCAATATTTGTCAAATACTCAGATGTTTCAGAGATATTTCTCTATCAGTTTTATTTTGATAAACATGACACAATATATCATTGTGAATACATGAAAAGAGGCTTTACTGTTATACAGTCCCTGACAAAAGTTGTGTCGCTTATCTATTTTGTAGAAACACCTGCTATTAACCTGACTTTTAATTCATCAATTGGTGTTAGAAATAGCTCATATGAAAAGCTAAAACCCTCCCAAGTGACGTTTAATGCACTGAAAAAAGATTTATCATTTAATCAAGACAGAAAGGTCAAATTTTGGCAAGACAAAAGTTGTGTCGCCTATACAGAAATTGAACAAATTTACTGCAAATACAAAAATATGTCAGCAAATTAAGTAGTTGTGCTATGAGATCCAAATGTAATATCTTATATGACTTCCATGAGCTTGAAAGACTGCATCCATGCGGTTTGGCAAGAATTCATACAATTTATTGATGAAGTCATTAGGAATAGCAAAGAAAGCAGTCTTGCATGCCTAGAGTTCATCAATGTTCTTTGGTTTCGTCTTCCATGCTTCCTCTTTCATCCTACCCCACATATGCTCAATGATGTTCATGTCTGGTGACTGGGCTGGCCAATCCTGAAGCATCTTGATCTTCTTCGCCTTGAGGAACTTTGATGTGGAGATGGAAGAATGCGATGGAGCACCATCTTGCTGCAGAATTTGGTCTCTTTTATGGTTGGGAATATAAGAGGTAGCTAAGATTTCTTGGTATTTTAGACTATTGAAGTTGCCTTCCACCCTGCAGATCTCTCGCACACCCCCATACTGGATGTAACCCCAGACCATGATTTTCCCCCACCAAACTTCACTGTTTTCTGGGTGAATCTCGGATCCATGCGGGCTCCAGTAGGTCTCCTGCAATATTTGCGGCGACTGTGGTGTAATTCAACAGAAGATTCATCTGAAAAATCCTTCTGCCACTTTTCCAGCGTCCATCCTTTTAGCAGGCTGTGGGCTTTGGCAAATGCCACACGTTTTTCAATTGTCTTTTGTTTAGTGCTGGCTTCTGGGCACTGATTCGACCGTGGAGGCCATTTCGAGACAGAATCCGACAAACTGTTCTGGTAGACACAGGGACTTCAGGTGACCAGGTCTCGTGGAGCTCTGTTGCAGTGGAAAATGGGCTGGCCTTGGATTTTCGAGCCAACAAACGGTCCTCTCGAGCAGTTGTCTTGCAGGGTCTGCCTGACCTGGGTTTGTCATAAACGTCTCCAGTCTCCTCAAATCTTTTTTTTATCCTCTGTACTTGACGCTGAGACACTTTGAAGGTGTCACATTAGCAGTGGATCTGTTCTTCAGCCTCTTGATAATCAAAACTTTAGTCTCAGGGTGAATCTTAGGCATGTTTGCAGAGGTCTAGTTGCAGTTGATGTAAAGGTCTAGTGCACTGGGGTTCTTTTTATACACACCTGAGATCTAATTGATCCATTATTAATCACAGGTGAAGCTCATATGACAAGGCGACCACAGTTATGTCTTTGAAAAAATTGACTCAATGGGCTTTATCAAGCTGTGAATATTAGAATATTTTTTGACAGTTTCATTTTGCACTGAAACATTATTACAAAAGCTGTTGGGATTAAAATGAGCCATTTCTTGTAAAAAAAAATCTTGATAAGAAATATATTTCAGCGGCACTTCAGTTCAATTTTTACACAAGCGACAAGACTTTTGTCAGGGACTGTATATTAAAAAAATGGTTCTCTAATACGGCATCACTGCAAAACTCCCTTTTGGAACCTTTATTTTTAAGTGTGTAGCCTATTTGTCTCGTACAGTAATTTAAAAATTATTAAATAAAAAAAAGGTGTAAAAATAAACATTGGGTCTAGATATGTATCACTTAGCCCCTAATCATCAGAATGATTTAACGAAAAAAAGTTGTGATTGTGTTTTCTTCCCGATTGTGACATATAGCCCTGAAACGGCTTCTGAAACAAGATAAAAATGTAGGATAAGACTTGACTTTGTCCACGGGGAATTGACTGGATGGTTACATTTTTGGTTTGCTATTGGTTGATCTCATGTGAGTGACAGGTTGTCCCACCCTCATGCCAGTAAACACAACATCAGAGCAGACACATTCATTTTTAAATAATAATAATAATAATAATAATAATAAAGCAGGGATAAATCATAATAATAAATATACCACAATATTCAATAAAAAAATAAAAGAATAGTCGCCACTTTTGAATTAGTGGCGACTGCAGGCTTTGCACAACCTATATTTTACTTTTTTACAATTACTTTTAGTGGGTTTACTTTTTTGGTAGCACTTTACAATACGGGTGCACTAATATGCATTAATTCATGCTTAACTAATAGCCAGATAATCATGAGTTAATGTGTGACTCATGAAGAATTAACCCATGTATTAAGGATTACTTGTTGAGGCACATGTGTGTTAACTAATTCAAAATTAATTCAAAACCCATAATCACAATGACATATTACTTAACAATTAGTTAACAGCCATGTGCCTCAACAAGTAAAGTCATAACATTATGATACCTTTGTAAATTATTAGCTAATGATTAATTAATGCAGACAACTGGAAGTTTAAATGCATGGCTTTGACCATTGTGGTAATTAATATATGAATTTACATGATTAGTTAATATAATGTTGTTATGGAATTAATACATGATGACAAATTTAATTAATAGCAATTCATATATTATTTAATCTATTAATCATATAGACTCTTCATTAGTTGATGATGCAGTAATCATTAATAAATGGGTTAGTTCTTCATAAGTCATACATTAACATTAACTGATTATATGTGCATTGGTTAAGCGTGAATTAATGCATATTAGTGTAACCGTATTTTAAAGTGTTACCACTTTTTTTCAGTGTAGATGTGTCGAGCGTCCTCTCATCAGGGGCCAGGGGCTCTTGCGCACAGGTGCGAGCTGTGATTGGCTGTTTGGAAGCGCGTGTTCAGCACACCGGCGTCCGAGCCGCTCCAGACATAACCCACACTAAAAGCGCTCTGACCGGAGAACATCTGCATGAAGAATGGTACACTTATCCTCAATCACACGACATTAATGCGCAGGGGGGGAAATGCTATTGGATCTGGAAATGCACTGGTAGGATACAGATCATGGATTCGGGATCGCGTTTGACTCGAAGGAACTTCACTGATGCTGTATGAATAGATTTTAAGTGCACAAGAGCGTGCTGTGTTTCAGCGGAGAGCGCGCATTTGGAGAGGCGCAGAGGCTGTTCGCAGCAGATTTTGGATAAGAGTCTGCAGGAGACATGGCTTGCCTGCGCCCTGTGCCATCAAGGAGGAATTATACCGCATCTATCTGTTCTGTGCTGTTCATTCTGCTTTTCATACTCGGATGCCACCAGGTGAGCAAACAAGCGCATGTTTCTTCAAAGCGATTGCGTTTTTAATTACAAAGCAAATGATGCATGTTCACTGTTTGTCCACGTAGAGAACTCCCTGTGCGTCTGCAACCCTTCATGCTGGTCCTCATGTAAAGCATAAACCTCTGCTGGACACACTGCGGTTACCTCACGACACAGGTGAGAGCGTAACTGTCCGATGAGATTGACAGCTGTCAGTCGCAGTTATGATTGTTTCATGGCATGGGACACATAAGCAATGTATTAAAATTACATCATGAACGTAGACTTTGATGAGGCTTTCCTTAAAATGAAAATAAAGAAACGTGGTTTTGAAATAAAGATGACTTTATTGCATTTGCACAGACTAGATGTGATGTCGTCGGCAGGGGGCGCTAGATATCCTAATTGATCTGAGACAAATGCACTCTTAATACAAGCACTAAACTGTTGTGTTGAGATGATAAGGAAACACAATAATAAATAAATAAATAGTGTACTGTATAGGCGATTTCAGGTTTGAATGTTCTTGTGGTGACATTTGGCATAAGCAAAACCTGACGCATGCACACATTTATTTATGAGGATATACTATAAACAATAGTACAACAGCAGTTTTAATATAAATCTTAATATAATTACTCAAGGGTTTGGATACAGACTAACCTGAACTCTTCTACTAAAAAAAACAATAAAATAAAAAAATAAAATAAATAAAAACATGTTAATTTCATATATGAATCATTCTTTTTCTAAGGAGGGTGTCCCCAGATGTCCCCGAAATGAGGTTTTGTTTGTTGCTTCTGTGGACATTTTTGTACGCACAGGCACACACACACACACACACACACACACAAACACACACACATGTTGTGTTTCCATGTTTTATGGGGACATTCCATAGGCGTAATGCATTTTATACCGTACAAACCGTATTTTCTATCCCCCTACACTGCCCCTGCCCCTAAACCTACCCATCACAGGAGACATGCTGCATTTTTACTTTTTCAAAAAACATCACTTAGTGTGATTTATAAGATGTTTTCCTCATGGGGACCAAAAATGTCCCCACAAGGACAAAAATTTGATATTGCCATCTTTGTGGGGAAATTTTGTCCCCATACCGTAGGGATTACCAGTCCACACACACACACACACACACACACACACACACACACACACACACACACACACACACACACACACACACACACACACACACACAGAAAGAGGGGGTGTGTGGCATAAAGATTGGCATGCACTGGGACTTAGTGAACAATGAACAAAGGCAGACACTTGAAGAAGCTCTCCATCAATCAGCCAAGCTTTACAAACAGTCTCTGTGTGCACTTACTGCCTTTATCCTGTGAAGAGTCTCTGCACTGTTTGGCATGAGCTTAGAGACCGGAGTAGCCAGATATAATAGTGTGTGTGTGTGCATGTGTGTGTGAGAGAGAAAGAGAATGAGAGACGTGAGAGCGTGTGTCTCCATATCACAGCGGAGCGTTAGGAGTGTGTGTCATCAGTGTGTGTCTCACCCTACGGTCAGAGATCATAAATCTGTCTGCTTATGTCTGTAAAAGCATTTATAACTTGAGCCACCAGACCACCGCGGGGATGAGAGGAGTGTGAGTGTATGTAGAGGCCAGAATCACACAACATTAAAACACGTCTTCTGACCTTCACCCCATGAGCAGCATCTTGACCTGTTCTTCCTATAAATCACATTTGCTTGCATTTGTAGAGACAAAATTATACAATAGCACAAGTTTATTTGCTAGATATGGTCTTTTTTTATCCTGATGTGAATCATTAAATGATACATGTAAATGTTCTCAGTCCTTTCTAAGATCTGTTTTTGGACAGAAGAAACTCCAGCCAGACATTTATACTTCATCTGGCAAACCAAAATATTAGTCTTAAAATTACTTTTTAAAGTCTTTTTAATATTAAATAGTTTAGTCCTTCCACACTTAAGCAGCATTAACTTATTTAAACTATGAAAAAGTTTTACACAAAACTTCTTCAAAACAATGTTCAATTCAATGTTACTTACAGTTTCTTTGTTACTGTTCGTGAAGTTTACTAGCAGTTTGCAAAAAAAAATGTCTACGGTGTGTCTATTTACACCGAGTGCAAATAGCATGCCTTGTTGGCAAGTGCTATTTGCACTAGCTCCGCCTAACAATGCCTGGTTGGGCCAAACAAGATTAACAAAAGATACATGGATTTCAATGTCTTTAGTGGCATATTCAGTAGAATGTAAGACTTGTGGAAAAAGGTTTTGACACGATCGACCCGAGTTTGAATCCGCCTTTTGCCGAGCTCGCTCTTCTCGCTTTTCCCATCACATATCACATCGGAAAGGCATTTACTTTAAATAAAAATTAAGAAAATGTTCTAAAGGTGGAAATAAAATGCCTAATGAAATCTTTATTAATAATAATAATAATAGCATTTATTGGGAAGGGTTAGGGGTAGGTGTAGGGAGGGCTTTTATTGCCCCATTAATGTGGCATCCATTTAATAATTTTAATAAATATAATAATTTACACTGTTATTATTGCATCCTGTTAATGCACAACAATACTGAGGTGCAAATAGTATGTATCTGTCAAAATAAAGTATAAATAGCATCTAAATACATATTGCAAAGAACTGCTACATGGTTTAAATAGAATGTCACTATTTTCACTTTGTATGCTATTTCAATTAGTAAATAGCATTTATCACAAGTGTAAATAGCAAATATTATTGCAAAAAAATATGATATTTTCACTTAGTATAAATATAATCTAGTTGCTATTTATACTTGGTGTAAATAGCATCTATTGCTTAGTGCACTTGCAAATAGCCGCTGCCTTTTTTTCTACTACACCATTTCTTTAGTGTAATTTAGTGTGAATTTGCAGCATGTTAGTGAAAGTTTGAAAAAAAAGAATGAGACACTACATGGATGTCATTCTGCTAGTTTACTTTGGTTCAGAAAAAAAGAAAAAAAAGAAATATGATTATATGAAGGATATCATGAATATGATTCTATTCTGGAAGAAAACAAAATAATTAATAATAACTCAAAAGTACAAAAGTATCTGTTTGCTCACCAGTGATAGACAAGGAGACAATTCATCTTCTTTTTTTTTTTGCAGATATTTCAGATTAATCGATTTCATACCTGACCAGAAATAATGTATTGAACTGTAGCATGTAATTTCCTCCTCTATGTAGAATATGAGATTGTGGCCCCATATGAGGTGGACCATCAAGGACGTTACATTTCCCATGCCGTGGCCCACCAGCACCGCAGGAAACGTTCCACGGACGGTCAAGGTCACGACCCCACTGTTCACTTTAGGCTCCGTGGATTAGGACAGGACTTCCACCTGGACCTGCAGCCGTCACGTGACCTGATGGCGCCCAGCTTCACTGTACAAACCCTGGGCAGGAGCGGCACCAAGAGCCTGCAGACTTTTCCACAAGACGACCTCTGCTTCTTCCATGGGGTGCTGAGGTCAAAGGTCAACTCATCCGTGGCCCTGTCGACATGTGCGGGGATGGTGAGTGGGTTATCCTGTTTCAGAAATGTAGAAATACTAACCCCAACTGACTTATTGTATGCCATTCAAATAGTTGATGATGGCGATGAAAATAGACCAGAAAGAATTTATTTTCTCCTTGGAGAGAATAAGACCCTCAACCTCAAGCATTTTTGGCATGAACTGTAGAGCGATAACTGTGTCATCATTAATGCATTGAATCATGTAGGACTTTGAATACAAAACTGCTGTATTCATCAGTCTAGTCTACTCATCGTCCCATCTGTTTGTTTTCTCCATGGATTAATGTTCGGTGTGCAGAGAAACCTCAACCCTCCAGGGTGCTTTTGTTATTTTGGCTTCCAGGCCGCACAAGATCCGGCTCCCAGTAGGCGCTGGAGGAGCAAAGTGACAGTGCTGCAGTTCTCATGACTTTACCCTGACTGGACTGACATAGAGTGCCCTGTCCCATCAATAGAGCCCGTCTAAAAGCCCAGTATTAAAATCCCCTAAAACCAGTGACTCAATAACACACATAAATTTGGTTCAGGGGAGGTTTTACTAGAGAACAGAGCCTCCTTTTATTAGTCAGAACGACATTTGGAGGATCTAAACTTGTCCTCAGTGGAAACAAATGTTGTTGTCATACAAGCATTAATACATGATAATAATTTATTTGTAAATAGTTGATTTTGTTTTGTTTTTTGCCAAGGAGGTTTAAAGCAACACTGCAAAATTACAATCAGCTCTTCAATATTCATTCAGCTGCATTGCTTTTTCTAACAAAACACACATTAAGCCTTAAGTCCATTTCTGGATGTTGTTTTCACTAGTTCACACTTACATATCATTTTTAGAGTAATTTGAATTGCGTATTTAGCGTGCTGTCCTTGGGGAGGGCTTTGAGCTCGGACTTTGGCCCGAACCCAGAGTACCCCCCGTATGTAAGTGGTTTAGAAGTTAAAAAAGAAAAAAGAGCAAAATGTGGAGAAGGGGTAGTGGAGGGATGCTGGAAAAACTGTCAGCAAAATGGAGGTAAGACGGCTTTATATATATACCTCTTTTGTTGATTGGCTGAGTACTCTCCACCTGTGTCAATTATCTGACATGTTCCTCCTGAACCTCGTTTAGTAAAACAGCATTTATTGCACTCCACAGTAGCAATGCACTGAAATTAACTTTTGATAAAAATAAAGCTTAGGTAATTATGTTTACCTGTTATCAACAGATAATGCTAAAATAGACCCTGAAACAGTCAAAATGTGTCATTGTAGAAGCCCTCAGTTAATGATTTCGACCTTCCAAAACTATTATATGGCCAAAAGGGAAAATTTCAGCCAAATACTTCCAGTTGCCAAAATTATGGTGTATCACTGCTTTACAGTGCTTTACAGAAAAAATTATGTTGGAAATGTGGGCCATGGATCCACAACTTTTTAAAATGATATTAACCAGTTGATGATTCAGCGTTCGGTATGATTGATGGCGCTTGGCTTTTAAGGGTGTGTTTACAGTTGTAGCTCAGTTCTCTTTGTTCTTTTGGTCTGGACCAAAAAAGAAAATGATACATTTAGTCCTGGTTCGCTTAGCGTTCATACTGTCCTTTTTAACACTGAACCTAAAGATAAAAAAGGCTTTTATGACGTATATTATACAACAGAACTTGTCGAACATTGTTTGAATGCAATCGTTGTATATGCGTAGCCTACATATGTTGGTATTTTGACCAGCTGAGAACTTGTGAATATGAATACTTGGGTAACGCTTTAGATTACAGTGCAACCTTAATTATAGTGTAACTATAAAGTACATAAGTGTAGGTATAAGGGAAAAATATGTAATATTTGCTCAATAAGGGGCAACTACCAGGAAAATGAACAAGTTGTAAGTACTTTTTAATTAAGAGGTAATTATTTGTGTAGTTTCAGGGGAAGTATGAATCTGCGGGCTGTAAATTAAAGTGGTGATTCTTATTCGTTTCTCTTGCTTGGCTTCCTCCTGCTCTTGTTTCTCTTCTTTTTCGTTCTTGCCACAGATGAGTCTTAAGAAGGAATCCCATGTATACAACTGCCTTTCTTCGGAGAAGCACAGAAAAATAAATAATCTGCTAATGAAAACTAATTTGGGTTCTAAAATTTGAAGCATCAAACAGCACATACAGCAATAACTACAGTAATCCACATGACCCCAATGTCTTCTTAAGTGAAGCGATAAGTGTTTGTAAGAAAAATACCAATATTTTAAACTTTTTAAATGGTAGACTATCGCTTCCGACCAATGCGTGCATGAGAAGTGACATAAGCGCGCCAAGAAACTCTGGTCACGCATATGTCGGATGCCATCCGTTTTTATTTTATTTATTTTTTTAATTAATGCTTATAACAGTATACAAACAATAACATAATATATGATAATAGCAATGAGAAACAAACAAGACATGAAGACAGAGACGCCAGAATGTCATGAAAGTTTGAAGCTTCACGTTGCTCTCATGCACGTGCTGGTAACAGTTGGTCAGAAGCATAGATTGTAAAAAAATATAGACGATACATCTTCACTACCTTGCACTGAAGAAAAGTGAAGCCGCCAACGTCCGAATATGGCGCTGGCATTTTGCACTGATTTGGGACCTACGTCTGCGCAGTAGTAAACATGGGACCAGAGTCTGCACAGTAGAGCAGGAAGTAGTAACGGGGTGCCATGCGATGGTACCTCAATGGCTCGATCCTCCTCCGTCCCCTGGCGGGCCGCACTCCCTGCTCCTCCCCATCATGGCGGATTGCAGCAGGCTACGGCCCATGGCGATCGCCGGCGACTCTTCCGCTCCCTTTAGGACAGCCTCGACTCAGGGGCACTGCAGCAAGCTCTTTATCTTTACTCGCTTCAGAGAGTAACGCGGGCAGACCCTCACGGGCAGCTACCACGCACACACATAATATAACATGAACAAAACATAACATAAAGTCCAGGCCTCATGAGAGGACTCAAGACCTTGAGACCTTGAGGTCTCGCTCACTCCTCCCACGTCTCTCGCTCGTCCACGTCGCCACACATACTTGCCCTGTAACTACATAAAACAAGAGGGTAACAAGCACCACTTTAATTTACAGCCTGCAGATTCATATTTACCCTGTAACTACATGGAATAACAAGCACCATTCCCCAAATATGACATATTGTTCCCTTATACCTACACATATAGCCTACACTTTATAGTTACACTATAACCCACATGAAAAAATACTGTAGTATATTATAGTATATTATAGTAAAATTACTCTAGTAAATAATATAGTGTTTTCAAACCATACTATAGTAAAGATACTTCAGTAAATGGTAGTTTATTGTAGTATATTATAGTATTTACCACACTTTAATTTACTGTAGTATATTTACTATTATGGTTCAAAAACACTATAGTATTTACTTGAGTAATTTTACTATCATATACAATAGTATTTTTTCATATGGGAATTACCGAAAGTTTTGCTGTAAATACATTTTTACTTTTAGGCTGTAATCTAAAGCGTTACCAATACTTGTGAGTATATAATGTGTAAAGGAGTCAAAACAGTGGCAGGAATTCCTCCATCACAAACACAAATGAAGATCTGCTGCGAGAAGATGCGGTTCTGATGCCTATACCAAACAGTGAAGGGCAACATCGTGACTGAGAAGATTCATATTTCAGTCGAACCGCACCAGAGTTCATTTGGACATTCGAGACCCATCTTTTCAGTGGTGCACACCAAGGTTCGGATGGCAGCGTTCACACATTCAAATGAACCACACTAACAGAGCAATCACACTAGGGTTTGTTTCAATCGAACCAAACCTGGCAAGTGTGAACACACCCTAAATCCATATTCGTGCAGTTTACTACAACCCTTGCATCAATAATTTTCATTGATTTTCACTAAGCGCTGACTGTCTTGATGGGTTAAAGCCTTTGAAGGACGTCTATCCATTTGCCATCATTGTTCACAATCATCTTTGTGCACATTGCACGAATCTCCTGAGGCATTGGTGCCAGCCTTATGTTGTGGTTACAACATCTACCAGCTAATGGACTACTGGACAAAAAAAAATGTCCAAACTTTGATCTCATGCTTCGCACTGGCATGTCACAACAGTACGTTAAATGGAGATTCGTAGTATTAACAGTACTACATCACGACTGGTGTGAATGATTTAAATCTAAGTACAACAATCATTGTGAAAAAAAAGTTTTTACCAGCAGTGAATGATTAAAAACAGCTTGCTCTGATGATGATCCGTATCGGATTTTTCACTCTGAGATAATCTTTGTTAGTTCATTTCCCTGTGACTTTTAACCTCTGTGTGATTGTCAGTCTTTAAAAGGAGGCAGCTCAAATCTTACTGTCATTGAAAATGTACTGGGTCTGTAACTAGTTGAAATATCTGTTGGCAGTGTAATGGTGTAGACTATCACACTGTCCCCAGCTGGAAGTGATTAGCAGTGGTGCGGAGTCATTAGTTAACTCTGCCTCTCCTTACTTGTCCAGCAAAGCCCATGTATAAATTCTCTTTGAATGGCTGAGACAGGTTGGCAGATCACCACTGGAGGTTGGAAGGGATTTGATGACAGTCTGAGTTTGTCATAAAAGGTCCTTAATGTAAGTTTAAAGGCCTGAGGACTCTGCAAATAAGGCATCAATGATTTCAGGCTGACGGCTTTATACAAAAGGTTACAAAAGCTGAATTTAATGGTGGCACATGGGATGCCAATTAGGAGGGTCATTGGAAATGGCAGTCTGGGTCGAGACGAGTGCCATGCCATGGAAACTCCACACTGAAAGTCTTTCTGAAGTGTCGCCAGTCTGTAATAACAGGCTAATTGTGAGTGATGTCAGCCATAAACTGAAGCCATAAATCTACATTTGGACACCTAACCCCACCACAGTATTGTGGGTAACGCAGAAATTGCTTAACATTATTACTTAAGAAAAGTTTTAAACTTTCACTTTTTACTAACTTTCATTGTACATGTTCCTGGTCTTATTGTTAAAGGAACCCACACATTCTGTTATAATTTACTTTAAATTATGTTGTTTAAAACTCTTGCTTCTTTACAAAACGTTCAAACACAAAACAGTATAGTAGTGTAAAAGCAATCCATACAACTCTATTCAGGTATGGAATTGCCACTTTTCACAATACAGTTATAACAATTCTCGTTATTTTACATTATGTCATTTAAATAAGTTGTGAATGCAGTTTCATGTTTACTTTAAGGCTTTAAAGTGGAAATACTCAAAGATATCTTAGGGCCCTATCATACACCTGGTGCAATGAGACGCCAGGCACGACTCAAGTGTTTTTTTGCTAGTTTCAGCCCAATGCAGTTATTGGTTTCATGTACAGCTCCACGTTGTTTAAATAGCAAATGCACTTGCACTCATCTGTTCGCCCATGTTCGCTGGTCTGAAAACCAGGTGTGTTCAGGCACATTGTTGGTGTGTTGCTATTTTGAAGCAACTGAAAATGACTGTGCCATTGACCATATAGGAGGGAACACAACAAGCGTACACTCTGCTTATTACACACACAGGGATGCACAGCAGCACACAGACTTTTTAAATATTAAAGGGTTACTTCAGCGATTAGCATTAAGCTTTGTATCAGTAGAAACCGGGAGTATATTCAAATTATCGTACTTTCCCCCCTCATATGACCCTGAGACGAGAGAATTATGTATTTAATTTCTGGAAAAATTCCTCAGATGACGCAAATATCGACCAAAGAGAGTGTTTCAACTTTTAAAATGAACTTCTTATGAAAGTTAAGCTTCCAAACACATGAACTGAACACGCACCAGACTGTTCACGTGCTGTGAATGCAGCCGCAGCCGTGAATCCCGCGATTACCTCAGCTCATGTGGTGAATGTAATCTGACTCCTGCTGCGTTTGTGCCGTTACGCTCAATCGGCTCACTCACTTTATATCAAACAGACACATTCAGTTTTTAAATGTAGTGTCTCTAACTGAACTAATTTTCTGAAAATGAACGTGGTAGGCAAGTGATCCAGTAATCTAGTTGCCGACTAGCCGTGCCTAGCGTAGGGCAGTGAAGCAGTGCGTTCTGGGAATTGTTGTCTTTCATCCCCATGAGACAAAAATAAATTTTCTGTGTTTTCTCAGTCTAGAAGGCACCAAGTTCAAAAAATAATTTCACATTTCTACTACATTAATGACCCAGTTTAAATACAGATTCATCTGCCCAGCGCTGAAGTACCCCTTTAATAATAATATTAATAATAACAAATTCCTCTCTGGAGATGTATTCAGTCTTTTCCACTATGTAAATAGCGAATCCTCCCTAGTGCAAGCGCAACTGGCTTTTAAAGGGATGGGAGATGAGACTCTGATTGGTTTATTGCACATTACGCCCAAAACACACCCATGACTTATTAAGAGACTAGATACAACCCTGTTGGACCATGCGCCTGGAGTGCTGACGTTCTTTCCTTCATTAAACAATAGCAAAAGTGGATTTGGACATGGCCTTAGGGCACCTGCTCCATGTCCTTCAGACCATGCCCTCAGATTGTTCAAATTGGGCCCTAAGTGTTGTCTCACAGGCACATTATGGGTACGTTTACACAACAACAATACACTACAAACAGAAATGTTTTACCTTTGCAGTTTTCACGTACAGACATCTTTATCACTTTGTAAAGAAACACTATGTGCCTTTAAACTGAACACGTAATACGCATGTGCATGATGTCACCAGTTTCACAAATTCACGGTTTTGTAGTTTTCAAAAATGTGCATTTTCAGGTCCCAAAAATGGCATTGAAATTAATGGCGAAAACGCATAAAAAGTGTTAAGTGGAAAAAGGTGTCGTGTAAATGGCCCCTTAGTCCCTGACAGTCCTACACTGTTCTAAACTGCGAGTTTGTAGCATGTTGGTACATGGTTGGTGCATGTTGTTGCTTTTGTTGGTACAAGTACTTTTATATTGGATTGATTCTGTTCGCTCTTAATTAAAACCAAGAACAAACATTCAATCCCCAAGAAATTGTTTGATTACTGATCTCCAGCTGCTTCGTAGCAGGACCTGGTGCATAGGTTCATTTTCTTTCACCAAATTTCCCACAATGCGTATGATTTAGTATTCATCATTAGGCTAAACCAAACTATGCAACCCCCAGCAACTCTTCAGATCTCTTGTCCAAAATATATACATTATTATCCCTCATAAAACAATCCCAAGTTTCACTCTCCAGGCTTTCAGTGTAGCTTTGATGGACTGTCAGAATTAAAGACTAACATATTTATTTATAATGAACACAAATGGAGCGTAGCACAATTTGCCCTGTAAAGAGCAGAAACAGGCGCCATGGATGACTAATTGTTGGCGGGAGGTTGTTGTCAGTGTGCAAGAATACATGTGATCCTGCCGGATATAGTGTTTCTGAGGAGCTCAAGTTGATTTAGTCTTGATATATATAGTCAGTGTTCATGCAATGCAATGTCCAGGAAAGAGTTAAGACTCTGAATCTGCCTCTTCTCAACAAGAACAGCAAGTTAGTCACTGAGATGATGTAAGAGGATTTAAAAAAACAAATCATCGACACCCTTCCCAAATAGTTTCAGCTGGCATATAAACTCTTATAGCAGCTCGGAAGAGGTTCGGTTTCAGCTTCTAAAAGCAGCAAGGCAAGTACAAGCCTCTCTCTCTCATGGAAATAGGAACAGCGTCAGGTGCATCGCTCAGAGTTTCCTCATATCCGCTCAGCTCCTTTGATTAGAGTTCCTGTAGGGTCGTGCCTGGATCTGCCCATTTCCCTGAGTGCGGGAGTGCAGCTGTTATTTTCCTCCCAGGTAGCGTCTCAGATCGTCTCCTGCCACTTTATTACTGCTATTTGCACCTTGTAGCTCTCAGTGTGTAATTTCATGAGAGGTATTTAAGGAGGCAGCGCAGACATTTGTTTTTAGTTAAGCTAGTCTTGGACCAGGGTGACTGAGGTGCAGATTTGTGGCAGATGATGTT
The DNA here is from genome assembly GCA_023029165.1 of Gobiocypris rarus. Lineage (NCBI taxonomy): Eukaryota > Metazoa > Chordata > Actinopteri > Cypriniformes > Gobionidae > Gobiocypris > Gobiocypris rarus. Next base: position 7,845,261 of record CM040926.1, on the reverse strand, counting down.
ACTTATGCAGGAATGTCAGCAGCACCACTCCTGCTTGACAACATGGATTTGCACTGTTTACTTGTGCTAAACTGTGTGCTTAAGAATGCTAAGTGCCATGTGCGTAAATTGATTAAAATTTTCGAGTCTCCTCCTGGCAGAAATGGAAAGGTACAAATTTCCCTGGATAGATCAACATATTTATGGTTTCCTTCATGATTCCCCTATTTCCTCTTTGGCAGTTGCTTTAGACCAAATTTGATATTTATATTGTGTCTGATATAAATTTATTTGAAATTTGATTTGTTTATCCATTACATCACCCAGCAGTTCTAAAGCAGCATAATTCAAGTTCTTACGACAAAAGAGATTTTCATTTCTCCACTGCAAATCTTTGTTGACATGTCATCCAGCTTTCAAAATGGCACAGTTCATTTTTTTCTCCTAGGGGAGAATGGCAAAGAGAAGCTTAATTGCTTATCTTTTGCATGTTTATAGATGTTCCCTTTAAAATTTCATGGGAAAAATAAATATACGTATATAATTTGTGATGTTCTCTCCTATGGATTAACATTAAATTTCAAAGAAATGTCACTTGCTAAATTTGCTTGCTTTGTCAGATGGCAGACCTCTCTAGGTGATATTGAATAACATGTAAATATGTGTTTCCTTTTAATCTGATTACATGAACTAAAACTGAATAAAATGGCCACAGATTGTCTGTCATAGTGTTGCTGGAAACAATTTTCAGTTAGTCTTTAAAGGTAAGGTAGCAATAGCGAGCTAGCTTTGAAAGCATATCCCACCCTCACTTCAGAACATCTGCAAAGCCACGCCTCCTTGAAAACACATGAGCATGTACAGCAGGGAACATATAAAGGCATCATGAGAGACACCGTTAAACTACATCATGTCTCAAAGCACATAACATAATGCATTGAAATGCATAAATTCGAATCGCAAACCACTCCAAGTATAACGTTGCAGGTTTCCATCTCTTCCAAAGTACCGTAGTTATGGTGTGAACGCAGCATAAGCTTGTTGTCTTGGTTCAGGAGGAAATGTAAAAAGTGGCTGCTGTTTCAGTTGTGGCATTCTATGACTGACATCTTTCTAACTCTGCATAGCATGAAACGTGCTGGTGATGTGCGATGTCTGCGTAAAAGTATGAAAATACATACGTTGACAGGCAGGTAGGATATCATATCCTTGCATTCAGACCGAATATAATGATTGGATGAACATTTGATGTTCCAACACCTACCAGGCGATATATATATATATCAGAAATACTGGTTCATTAGTACAAAGCATTACCCCTTTTCAGCAAAATCCTAAGTCCACAGAAACCAATCAGACGACGTGAATCAAATTTCAAGATGAATGATGGTGTGTGTATGAGAGGGCTTTCGATTGCAGAGCTGCAAGTTTTGTATCATGTTTTGTCCATCATTACAGTGGTAATGACAGGGGTTTAAACTCATCAACTTAGTGTGAACCTAAGTCTCCTCGCCTTCCATTGTCAATTGCGCTCGTTCCTGTTGCGTGTCCTCAAACTGGCAACCTATGTGAGCATCGAGTCTGAGGAATAGAGGGCGGGGCAAATAATATTTAGAATTTGGACTGAAAAACCCATTTCAACCCCTAGCTTTCTTTCTTACACACAGCACCTTTAAATATCAATGAATTGATTAAAGTGACGTTTTTGAAAATAAGGCATTTCATGACTAATAATCTTTTCATTGCCATTAAAGTTAAATTACTGAACCTTAACATAGGAGCCTGGTAAAAAATGAAAGTTCTTCGACAGTCTGAGTTAAATAGGGCTCAGTAACTGGAAGTGATGTCACAAAGGATGAACACTAAGTGTAGTACATAATATTTGAAAGACACCATGTGCATTTAATCAAATGAAAAACACGACACAGGTCACTGCAAGGTCGCTCACTGTCTGTCTGAATTATGTCAGTGAGACCTCGCACTGTCTTTCTCAACTAACCAGAAGCCATAATTGCAATCCTGCGGGATTCTATTGACTAAATTTTGAATGAATAGGAATGAGTGACTGGAAGACGTGCAGCAAGCGTGTAAACGGCATGAAAGCACAATCGCCATAAATCGAGTCGACTTTGGGAATTAGTCTTGACAACGGCTAAAACTCCCAACATGGGAACAGCAGGAGTCATGTGGAGTGACCAGTCATGCCTGAACTTCATCCTACATCTAGCCTGAAAGCCTCGGCACTGGCAGAGGTCGCTTCTGTTGACTAAACTCTGTGATCTGGTGACAGAAGACAAGCGTATCTCATGAGGATTGCTGCCTTGACACCAAAACAACTGGGTAATTTTGCTCTTTGAAGTCCTCAGCGTCCAATAAAGGATCAAATGCTTGACTGTAGGACCTTTGGTCTTGGGGTGAGATTAAGTCCCAGGTGTTGTTCTTCTGATGGAGTCTTGAATCACTGCTCTGGAAGCGCCTGGATTAATCTGTTTACAGCTGCTAATGATATGAACTATAACCTAACGAACTAAAATCCGTTCCACAGTAAGTGGGTATTGACATGTGACTCTGACTCCTTCTGAAATCTTGCAAGGGTTTTCGTCTGATTGGTTATTTTTAGGCATCAACATCAATTTTATTACTGGCACTTTCAGCACTATAAAATTTGGAGTGACATCAATTCTCATCCAAGGTCATAAATTGGAGGATATTTTTATAATCACCCACACTGTAAAAAGTTGTAACCTGCCACTCTTTAATTTCAATACATTGAAAATGCGCAGTATGTGTGATGTTGTAATTAAAATGTCTAATTATCATTGCACGTCATGGGCAGTTCCAGAATCACTCTTGTTGTTTGAAAAGTCGCGTGTTGAAATCTGTCAGCAGTTACCTCCCATACAGGCGTTAATTACGTGATGAGATGTGTATCCTCTACACACACTGTGATCTTGGATCGGGGTTGTTTAGTCTGGCGAGACCTGTATGGCTTTGCTCGTTGATTACTTAACCGTGGAGTGAGGCAGCATTCCTTGAGCCAGCGAGACCAGATCTCTGCTCAACTGTGTAGGCAACAAGTGGGAAAAAATAGCATCAAAACACCAGTTACCATCATATTCAGCAGGGTAGTTCAACATTAACCTCTGTAGACAGCACATGCACTCTTCACTCCTACATTCCCACATCGACTTTGAAAAGGTTTGTACACATATACATCTGCTTATGATTGCAAACAATCCACGATTCAAAAATCCATGTATCAAGATCAATGCCTATGCAGGATTTGTTATCAATTCATCGATAAATCAAGAGAATTATTACACCCCTACTTCTGCTCAATTCATCATAATCAACCTCACACATTAGAAACCTCCGTCCTTTACTGTACTTGTGTCCTCCAGACAGCCCTGAATATGTCTCTTATGTGCATTCATGCACAAATCATGAACTTAAATGCAACCCGCTTTGTCTTCTCTTCCCAGAGTTCAACATATGTTTTACAGCCTATTGTCTGTATGATTGCCTTGCAATGAGCCTAAGTGTTGTTGGCAATGACGAATGATAATCAGATGCACATTGGGTTCAAACAGGTTCTCAGAAGGGCTTTTCTGTTTGTTTGGAGAGGAGCTTATCCTCTGAGCCCAATTGAGGGTTATTATCAGACCACACTGAAGCGGCTGCACAAATGAGTTCTTGCTCTGACCTGACGTGACATTTGGATGAGGGTTTGAAGAGTCCTTGGGATCTCCAGATTGTGAGGGACGTGAAGCTTGTTAGTGTTAATGACAGCACAGCTTTCCAAAGAAGTGTAATTTGGGCGTTTGTGTCATAAACTAAGTTGGCTTGACATGCAAGTACTGCACCTCAAATGTGATCGGTACTGATTCTTGAACAGTTTGGAAATCAGACTCTAAATATATCTTCATTCCAGATGGGTTTTGCTTTTTAGAATCTAAAGGCATCTTGGGAACATTAGCGAAGTATCTATTGTATGTTCCAAAGCACATAAAAAACACTGTACTGGTGTTCCTCAATCATTCTGCTAATGATTAATTCAGACTTAATGATTGGACTCCATTCAGACTTTGTAGATAATTTATAAAATAAAATAAAAAATATATATATTGTACTGATGATTGTACTGTAAATAAGATTGTACTGTAAATAAGTATTTCATTAAAAATATTTTATTTTATAGTAAAGTGGTAAAATAATTTACATATTAATGTCTACATTTTCAAATTTTCATTTTCGTTTAGCTTTTATTTTGGCAGTTTTAGAGTAAAGTGTGTCCTTTTTCCACATGCGCAGCTCATGATATGGTGTTTCAGTGTCTCAGCAGCTCATTTCTCAGTAAATGAACCAAGACGCCGAAACACTGTATCTCTGAAACCAGCAGTGCATACTGTATATACGGTATTTATTCAATTAAATCCCAGCCTTCGTGATTTGACTATTGCGTTAAGCCATTTAATACTTTTGTTTTTTTTTTGTTTTTGGCTATATTGTGCAGCTCTAGGATTTCTCTGGATGAGCTTGCATTCCTGTCTTCCTTTTGCTGCCTTGCAAGCATTGCTGTTTCCTTCAGGAAATGCACATGATGGCCCAGATTTATTAACAGTTTGGGCCAGCGCAAACCTTCTTTTGTCTTTAAAAAAAATATTGTCAGGATTTACTGTCAGGATTGAATGTTGGTGTGGTGCCCCCCTGAGCATTTGGTGCAGTTTTCTTCACACATCACAATAGTCCCTATTTAAATAATTCCCACCAAAAAAAAAAAAAAATCTGCCGAGGCATTATTGAGTTGTGTGCTTTTGTGATGTTCAAGAGACGCTGTCATTTCCACTTCCACTTGCATAGGTTGTGCTTGCAAACATGGTTCGGGTTGATTAGCTTATTCTCCTTGACTGAACTGATACAGCAAAACTGACACCATAGTTAGCGTAGTTACAGTAGGATTTACAGTGCCTCTGGAAGCCTCTGGAGCTGATGCTCACTGGTTATGGTCAGGAGTGTTGCTCTAAGCATTAGTCCAACCAGCTGACCAATCAGAGCAGACTGCACTTTTTGGAAGCTGTGATTTAAATATTTTTTTTTACATTACATGATGCAAATGTATTCTAGTAAACCCAAGAAACAAACTTGAAAATAAGCATACAGTAATAGAACCTCTTGAATGTTGTGCATATGAAGAGTGCGAGGCATTGACCAGTGTGTTTACCCTCTAGTCAGGTTTGATTAGAACTCAGGATGTGGATTACTTCCTGAAGCCACTGCATCCACATCAGGCCCTTCTGGAGAACTTCTCAGCACCATCTGACCACCATCCCCACATCCTCTACAAGAGATCTATTCCACCACAGACAAACAAAGGCAGAACCAGGAGGTCTTCTGAGCTAAAGACGGTCGGCAGAAGCCATTCAGCAGTCCCATTTCTGTGGAGAACCAGCAGACAAGATGAGAGAACCGCACACACACAGGCAGATCCAGAGGAGAACCAGCGTTCCCCACACAGTCATGACAACTTCAACTATGGCACACGGCAGAGACAGCACTTCTGTGGACGACGGAAGAAATGTATGTAAGGACATTCTCTCTCCAACTGCACCTTTAAACACAGAGTTGCTTTCCATTACATGGTTCAGGTCTGGTGGCTAAACTGTCAAAGACGTTCATTAGGAGGGGAGGTGGTGTATTTTAGACAACAGTCGTATGTAAAAGGGTCACAGATGTTCAAGGGTCAGCTTGAACATGTTTTCATGACATCATCACACCTGTATTGTGTTTGTTCAGGAATAAATTATCTTCACCTACTCTAAACAAACACCACATCCTCACACTGCATTTGAACCCTGAGTAATATTTTACAAACCGAGTAACCAAATCTTATGTGGGATGTGAGGTAACAGCTAATACATTTCGACACACATGGCGTGCATTAAGGTCTCGTAGTATGGGCCTGAGTTTTCCAGACACTGATTCAGGTTTTTGCTGAGCTAGTAATGCATTTTCTTTGGGAACCAGCATTGACTGTGTGACCTGGTGTTGATATTGTCTTGGTCTTGTGTTTCAGATATGCCTAAACCTCCTGAGGAAGATATCTATATTTTTCCGGATGAATATAAGTTCAAGCCCAGAGGGAAGCGAGCCGTTACATTTAATCCTCATCCACACCAGAGGCTGAATGTAGAGACGCTGGTGGTGGTTGACCGCAACATGATGGACAATCATGGCCATGAGAACATAACCACATATGTCCTTACTGTCCTTAACATGGTAAGATGTATGTAATGGATCCATGGATCCATTTATCCATCCATCTATCTAGTATCCATCCATCCATTACATAAATCAACCCATGTATCCATCTATGCATCCATCCATCCATCCCCCCCACCTCTATGCATCAATCCAGCTCCCAGTTTTCTGTTTTCAAGAATGTTTTGACTCCATAGAAAAGTATGTCAAGTTAAGGTAAAAGCATGTGTTTTCACTTCATTGTGGCATATCTGGTTGAACAAATGGACTAGTTAATGATTGCTAAAAGTCAAAGTGAGTCTCTTTGGGGTGAGTGCACTGAAAAATGTAAGCACACACGAAAACACTCTAGTAGAGTAATCAAAATAGGATCATGTTGCATGCTGTGAACATATCCATCAAACTCAGAATTTGTGAAGGTGTTTTAAAAATGGTTTACAAAGGATCAGTGAAATACTGATACTTGAAACCGAAACTAGACGCCTCTCTTGTTGGTGTCAATGAAAAGACAAAATAGCAGAAATGAAAGGCCTTGTATTAGTGTTTGTTTTTAAGATACCTGAGCACTTTAAACCATCTCAGGGACTTTGACTTCAGCTCTGTTTCAAAGGCCAGTGAAATGTGGGATTAGGGATTCCCTTAAGTACATGTGGTATGCCTCCAGAGAGGTGACGCTTTGAAGAACTTTGGAGAAACATCCCAGCCACACGCTTCTCGTTTTTCCAAAGAGAAGCTTCTTATTGCTCTATTCAAGAAAGTCAAACTGTTTAGATGCCTCCATATTGATGCACCACCTTGTAGCCTAATGCTGATTTTTCTTCATTGTTGCGTATCTCCAAAAAGGTCTCAACACTTTTCAAAGATGGCACGATTGGAGGTGACATCAATGTTGTAATTGTTGGACTAATACTACTGGATGAAGACCAGGTGAGTTCAAGGTGCTATGCATTTTATTGCAGTGGACAGAAAAATATCTTGGCTCTACTGCATTGATAATGTGTGTTCAAATGAATATATTACAACAACACCAAGTGCATATTTGTGAAATGAATGAGAGTTAAAGCCCCCTGGAGGTGACTGACGTCATGGACCATGAGAGGTTTAGATAACACAGAGCTTTGAAGCCGAATGAAACATTGCTTCAGAAGGTGGATTTTATTGTCCTTGAGAGGCTTGTCTCCTTCACTCTCTTTGAGACGCTCCATCTGAACAGGTCTCGTTTTTATGATGACAGTTTAATTGGATACACAGCATTCCGTTGGATTCCAGCCAGACGAGGGACATGTCTGTGGGAAAGCAGGCCAGCAAACGGCTGAAGGGCTCTGTTACTGATACACCTGTGCTAATGTTAATGAAGTTCACGTTAGCCACCAGTCGAGGAATGCAGAAAATTACCCTCATCCCCCTTTTGATTGGAGTAATTAGCAACAGTCACTCAGGATCAGTGATGAGGGGCTAATTACCTATAGATTTATTTATTGAGGTGGGGTCAGCAGAGGCAGCGGGTAATTGTTCTGCTCAGAGCTTGATAAGCAGTTTGAGTCAGGCCACATCTACGATAATCTGGGTACATTTGAAAATGCATCTTTTTCTTTCTATGTTTTGGCCTTCTGTCCACATTGAGACGTTGTTTTGTCCTTTGAAAACAGAATTTTTTGAAGACATTTTTCCAAGTAGACAAATTTGACAGTGTAGACAGTGAAAACTGAGGTATTTGAAAACGATGACAAGTTTAGTCATGTAACGCATACTGTACGTATTGAAATCCACCACAGTGTTGCTGAAGATAAGTGTTACTTTGATCTTAATATTACATTCCTGCAAAGATGAGAGAAAATGTACTCATAGTGGCTGTCCATATTCATAGCAAAATATGAGGGCAATTGTGTTTTTGACCATACATAGAATAGTGATTGAGTGTGACCTGGACACTGTAAGCTGTGAGTGCCAGAAGAATAGCATGAAAACTTTATTATGTCTAGTCTATCTTTATCATCTCGTGAGCTTTTATTATGTGTTATGCATGCGCAGACGAGTGTAGTATTTTTCAATGTTTCAGTGTGGACGAGACATTTTTGGAAAATGCTTGAAAACACTAGTGTGGATGGAGGCCGTTCTGAAATGAAAATGCCATTTTCAAATGCATCTGGTTTAATGTAGATGTAACTGCTCTTTTAAAGGATTAGTTAACTTCAGAATTAAAATTTAATTATAATTTAATCACCCCCATGTCATCCAAGATGTTTCTGTCTTTCTTTCTTCAGTCAATGGGAACCAACGGGTTGACGGTCAAAATTGCAGTGTCAGTGCAGCTTCAAAGGGCTCTACACGATCCCAACCGAGGAATAAGCGTCTTATCTAGCGAAATGGTCATTTTCTAAAAAAAATTTAAATGTATATACTTTTTAACCACAAATGCTCATCTTTCACTAGATCTGTGATGCGCCACAAATTACGTTAACATGTTGTATAGGGTCCACGTAGGCGGGTAGGTTGAAAAACTCCATCTCATTTTTGCCTCCAAATTCAAAAACCTTTGTTTGACCTTTTTTTTGTTTGTTTGATTGTTTTTTATTTTTATAAAGGGAGTTTGACTTAGTCTTTGCATGATCGCTTTGTAAAAACTGGGTCACTATTTCTGCCTACATCTAGCGTGACCTTTCCAACGTGATTATGTTATTGGTGGTGCATCACAGATCTAGTGCAAGATGAGCATATGTGGTTACAGGTGCTGGTCATATAATTAGAATATCATCAAAAAGTTGATTTATTTCACTACTTCCATTCAAAAAGTGAAACATGTATATTATATTAATTCATTACACACAGACTGATATATTTCAAATGTTTATTTGTTTTAAGTTTGATGATTATAACTGACAACTAAGGAAAATCCCAAATTCATTATCTCAGAAAATTAGGATATTTTGAAAAGGTTCAATATTGTAGACACCTGGTGCCACACTCTAATCAGCTAATTAACTCAAAACACCTGCAAAGGCCTTTAAATGGTCTCTCAGTCTAGTTCTGTAGGCTACACAATCATGGGGAAGACTGCTGACTTGACAGTTGTCCAAAAGACGACCACTGACACCTTGCACAAGGAGGGCAAGACACAAAAGGTCATTGCAAAAGAGGCTGGCTGTTCACTGAGCTCTGTGTCCAAGCACATTAATAGAGAGGCGACGGGTAGAAAAAAGTGTACAAGCAATAGGGATAACCGCACCCTGGAGAGGATTGTGAAACAAAACCCATTCAAAAATGTGGGGGAGATTCACAAAGAGTGGACTGTTGCTGGAATCAGTGCTTCAGGAACCACTACTTAGAGAAGTATGCAAGACATGGGTTTCAGCTGTCGCATTCCTTGTGTCAAGCCACTCTTGCACAACAGACAGCCTCAGAAGCATTTCACCTGTGCTAAAGACAAAAAGGAATGGACTGCTGCTGAGTGGTCCAAAGTTATGTTCTCTGATTAAAGTAAATGTGGAAATCAGGGTCCCAGAGTCAGGAGGAAGAGAGGAGAGGCACGCAATCCACGATGCTTGAGGTCCAGTGTAAAGTTTCCACAGTCAGTGATGGTTTGAGGTGCCATTTTCTGTGGTCCAAGGTCAACGCAGCCATATACCAGGACGTTTTAGAGCACTTCATGCTTCCTGCTGCTGACCAACTTTATAGAGATGAAGATTTCATTTTCCAACAGGACTTGGCACCTGCACACAGTGCCAAAGCAACCAGTACCTGGTTTAAGGACCATGGTATCCCTATTCTTAATTGGCCAGAAAACTCGCCTGACCTTAACCCCATAGAAAATGTATGGGGTGTTGTGAAGAGGAAGATGCGATATGCCAGACCCAACAATGCAGAAGAGCTGAAGGCCACAATCAGAGAAACTTGAGCTCTCATTACACCTGAGCAGTGCCACAGACTGATCGACTCCATTCCACGCCGCATGGCTGCAGTAATTCAGGCAAAAGGAGCACCAACTAAGTATTGAGTGCTGTACATGCTCATACTTCTCATGTTCATACTTTTCAGTTAGCCAAGATTTCTAAAAATCCTTTCTTTGAATTGGTCTTAAGTAATATTCAAATTTTCTGAGACACACCGAATTTACGATTTTCCTTAGTTGTCAGTTATAGTTATCAAAATTAAAAGAAATAAACATTTGAAATATATCAGTCTGTGTGTAATGAATGAATATAATATACAAGTTTCACTGGAATTCACTGGAAGTTTGAATTGAATTATTGAAATAAATCAACTTTTTGATGATATTCTTATTATCATACATATATGTACATTTTTATTCGTTGCGCTAGATAAGACCCTTATTCCTCAGCTGTGATCATCTAGAGCCCCTTGAAGCTGCACTGAAACTGCAATTTGAACTGTCAACCTGTTGGTTCCCCTATAAGTCCACCATATGGAGAAAAATCCTGGAATGTTTTCCTCAAAAATCTAAATTTCTTTTCGACTGAAGAAAGAGAGACATAAACATCTTAGATGACATGGGAGTGAGTGAATTATCAGGAAAATGTAATTCTGAAGTGAACTAATCCTGCAATATAATATTGCATACATTCTTCTCCCTATTTAAAGGAAGAGGTTACAATAAAAACATACATTTTATAATTAGAAGTTACATTTCAATGTTAAATGCACTATTGTTTTATATAGAGTTGTTCCATAGTCTATACAGTATTTAATGCAATTACTTCAAGACGTAACTGTAATTAAAAACAAAAAATTAAGAGTAATCTCACTTTACTTTTTTCAAGGGAAAAGTAATTAAATTATAGTAACTCATTACTTAGTAACGCATCACACCCAACACTGCTTTCTGCATATGATTGTCTCATCATCTACAACTCTAATGACACTTTACTAGTTGACACTAGTTAACTCTTTACTTCCTCAGGATGGACTAGTGATTAACCATCATGCTGACCACACTCTGAACAGTTTCTGCCAGTGGCAGTCAGGTTTGGCCGGGCGAGAAGGTCGTCGTCATGATCATGCCATCCTGCTAACCGGTCTGGATATCTGCTCCTGGAAGAATGAACCGTGTGACACTCTGGGTAAGGATGACATCTGATGATCTAACGTGCTAGAAGGATGTCTTTGACAGCCGTGTCTTTTGCAGCATCTCACGCATGTTTTTAAGAAGTTCAACTTTTAAACACGTGTCTTGAGATGCACGCTCTAGGTGTTCACCTTTGCGAATTTTAACAGTTATTTCTTAAGGGATTGTAAACATATAGGACAAAACATAATATGTTAAAACACAGCGTTCCTGGAGTTCAGATGGTAGTGCATGGTACTAGCAATGCCAGGATCATGGGTTAAAATCTCAGGGAACGCAGGATGATATGTATACATCGAATGCACTGTAAATTGCTGCTAAAAGCTTAAATGTAAATGTCAGTCTGAAAGTCAGCATACATGCTGTCCAAAGAGAACTGCCACTGTTTATGATGCCATTACTAATAATCAAACAGCATTAATGGTGAGAAAAATAGAATCACTGCTCACTGCTCCTCTCTGACAAAATTGAAAGCAATCATTGTTTTATATTATGCTTTAGATTACGGCCCGGAGAGTACTGCATAATTAAAGTGAATTTACAGCATAACTTACGGTAATTATAGTGTAACTATAAAGTAAGTATGTGTAGGTACAAGGAAACAATATGTAATATTTGGGGAATAAAGGGGTAACTATCAGGAAAATTAACAAATATTTTTTTATTGTAAGTATGTTTTAACCAAGGGGTAATTATCCATGTTGTTTCATGTAGTACTGTATTGTTCCCAATACAGTCTTGTTTCAAGTAGTTACAGGGTAAGTACGAATCTGTGGGCTGTAAATTAAAGTGGTTCTTGTTCCCCTCTTGTTTCATGAAGTTACAGGGTAAGTACAATAAAAAACATACACAATCTGATATCACTCGGAAACCATTATATATATATATAAACCCAGTATATATATATATATATATATATATATATATATATATATATATATATATATATATATATATATATATATATATATATATATATATATATATATATATATATATACTGTATACAATAATAATAATAATAATAATAATTTAAAACAGATATACAACACTTATTAATTTCTCTTGCTTGGCTTCATCCTCCTCTTGTTCCTCTTCTTTAACGTCCTTGCCAAAGATGAATTTTAAGAAGGAATCCCATGTCTCGAGCTAGTATTCTGTAACTGTTGCACTGAAAATACAGTGCACATAGAAATTACCTCACCTTTTACTCATATTTTACCCTCATGCCATCCGAGATGTATGCGACTTTATTTCTACTTATAAACACAGAAAAATAAATAATCTCTGCTAATGAAAACTCATTTGGGTTTCTAAGAAGCATCAAACAACATAAAACAGCAATATCTAGGCTACAGTATTATCCACAACCCCAATTGATGAATCAGTGTCTTCTGAAGTTAAACGATAAGTGTTTGTATGAAATATAACAATATTTTACATTGTAGACTATCGCTTCAGACCAGCAGTCATCTGCGTGTGCAGTTCATGACGTGCACGCGCCGAAAAACATGCAGATGTCGGATGCTGTCGGTTTTAATTTTTTTAATGCTCACAACATTATACAAACAATAAAATATATGATAATAACAATGAAAAACAAACAAGACTAAAAGACATAGACGACAGTTATCGCGTGTTTCAGATTAAACGCGCATGAGAACGTCATGAAAGCTTGAAGCGTCTCATGCAACAGCTGATCGGGTACGAAAAGATTAGTAAATTATGAGAGCATTTCTTGGTGTAGTACTTTTCCTTTTAATAAATAATAACAAAATTTCAAAAAACATTCCTCTTAGCATCAATCAGAGGTAGTAACGAAAAAGAAGAAGAGGACAAGAAGAGGAATACGAGCAAGAGAAACAAGGGACAAAATCTGCCTCTTTCTGTCAGGTCGTTATTATTTGAAATGAAAAGTTAATTTTAAAATTTTTTTATAAGAACTGTCATGAATCTGTTTTGAATTAAGTTGTTTCTGAGTGATATCAGATTGTGTATGTGTTTTTATTGTACTTACCATGTAACAACATGAAACAAGAGGGGAGCAAAAGCCACTTTAATTTACAGCCCGCAGAGTCATACTTACCCTGTAACTACATGAAACAAGAGGGGAGCAAAAGCCACTTTAATTTACAGCCCAGAGTCATACTTACCATGTAACAACATGAAACAAGAGGGGAGCAAAAGCCACTTTAATTTACAGCCCGCAGAGTCATACTTACCCTGTAACTACACGAAACAAGAGGGGAACAAGAGCCACTTTAATTTACAGTTCACAGAGTCATACTTACCCTGTATCTACACGAAACAAGAGGGGAACAAGAGCCACTTTAATTTACAGTTCACAGAGTCATACTTACCCTTTGTCTACACGAAACAAGAGGGGAACAAGAGCCACTTTAATTTACAGCCCGCAGATTCGTACTTATCCTGTAACTACATGAAACAAGAGGGGGACAAGACAATACAGTATTACATGAAAAAACACGGATAATTACCCCTTAATTAAAAAATACTTACAGTATAAATAATTTGTTAATTTTCCTGATAGTTAGCCCTTTATTCCCCCAACATTACATATTGTTCCCTTATGCCTAGACATACTTACTTTATAGTTACACTATAATTACTGAAAGTTATGCTGTAAATTCACATTAATTATGCAGCACTTTCCGGGCCATAATCTAAAGCATTACCAACACTTTTGCTCAATGTTTAAATTAATTATGACTGAATATCACACATTAGGCATCAGCAACTGAAAAACTTCACTTATGCTTTATTTATACCGCTATGTGATGACAAAAGAGTGACACTTTACAATACGGGTGCACTAATATGCAAATGTGTTAATTACCACAATGGGTCGAATTCATACATTTCGACTTCCAGTTGTCTGCTTAGCTAATGATTTGTAAAGGATTATGTTATGATTTTAACTTGTTAGGCACATGACTATTAACTAATTGTTAAGTAATATGCCATTAATAATGATACCATTACAAATCATTAGCTAGTTATTAATTAAAACAGACAACAGGAAGTTGAAGTGCATAGCTTTGACCGTTATGGTAATTAACACGTGAATTGACATTATTAGTTAATATAATATTTTATAAGGGAATTAATACTTGACACATTTAAATGATAGCAATTCATATATCTTAATCTTTTAATCATATAGAATGTTCATTAATTGCTGATGAAGTATTCATTATTAAATGAAAGGTTTGATTCTTCATGAGTCACACATTAACTCACGATTATCTGTGCATTAGTTACGCAAAAACGTTGTGCATTTTTTAGTTGATGCCAGGTTTTATTGTAATCTGCCACAAAAGAGTAAAAAATAATCATAGGTTTGGTGTGACATTTTAAGATTAATGACCTAATATATGCTGTTTGTTTGGTCATGACTGCACTTAGTCATCACTTAAACTACTGCTAAATTGCCAAATTATTAGAGGTATAGTAAAAACCTTTTTCTCTAATAACCTGTTTCCTATGAGAGTTCAAGCTGTGTTCTCCACCCTGTGCCACATAAAAGAATCTCTCCCCACTAACCCCTAACCCCATTAGCAAAGCTAGCCATGGCCCTCAAATGCAAGGCCGCAGTTCAAAGAGTGCTGAGAACACAACATTTGTGGAGTGTCAATGATTAACACTTGAGCGCAGACTGCGGCTCGCACAGCTCACGCTTGGAGGTGAAGGGGTCAGGGGGTCATGGGAGATTTCACGTCCCTCAGAGGTCATGGACTGGAAGATTAAAGAGCAATGCGGAACCTTTGTTACTACCGTACTGAGAAAAGCACCGTATGCAACATGATTTACCCTCATGCATCATTTCTGCATGTGACAGTTTCTTGAGAGTGAGAAATATTGAAAGATATAAGAGTACATATGATGAAATCTTTTTTTTTTTTTTGTATTGTATTTATTTAGTCCTTTTACAGTACACAAGTAAATAAATCATTTGTAATGGGTCCTGAAAAACATTTTTAGTCAAGCATATGATCCTTTTTCTCCCCCCAGTTGGGACTTTCAATATCACTGGAAAACACAAATAAATCACAACATGTGCTGGTACAACACATTTGTTCAATACTTGCAAGTATTTTATCACTTGGTACGTATGTGTCAAAAAGCAGCACATATTTTAAATGATTAAATCATATGAAAATAAATCAGACTCCTTTGGTCCTTTTGGGGATTGACTTTGGTCCAACATACACTGGACTTCATCTCCATAGGTTTTGTATTAAAGAGTTAGAAAGTCATAATTTGTCATAAAATACAGTTCTCTTAGATCTTAGACCCCTATTGCGACACATATAGAACTGTTCAAAGCATTTTGTGAGGTTGCCTTTCTATTTTTTATGCATTCTACAGTTAATATATTACTCCTAGTTGTAGAAGGCCTAGCATATAATGTGTTTCAGATTCATACTGGTTGAAGTAACTCATATATCTGTTCAGATTTCCTGCGACTGACTCGAAACAACTGGATTTGATCTTTATCTTGAACTAGCCGTTGTGAAACAAATACACTCTAAATCTTGATCTGATTACATTAGTCCATCACTTGCCATCTCACACTCTTGTTCTGTTTATTGTCCTCTCTCTCCTGAGCAATATAGATTATGTACAGTATTATTCAAAAGTTTGGGGTCAGTAAGCTTAGGAAAGTCACAGTAGAGACATTTATAAAGTTACAAATGTCTATTCCCCAAATAATCCTGAAAAAAATCAAACAAAATATTTCAACAAAAATATGAAGTAGCACAAATATAATAATAAATGTTTATTAAGCAGCTAATCATCATATTAGAATGATTTCTGAAGGATCATGTGACGCTGAAGAATTCAGCTTTGATCACAGGAATAAATTACATTTTAAGATACACTATATTGCCAGAAGTATTGGGACACCCCTCCAAATCATTGAATCACTTCTATGGCCACAGGTGTATAAAATCAAGCACCTAGGCTTGCAGACTGCTTAAATATTTGTGAAAGAATGGGTAGTTCTCAGGAGCTCAGTGAATTCAAGCGTGGTACCGTGATAGGTTGCCACCTGTGCAATAAGTCCATTTGTGAAATTTCCTCACTGCTAAAAATTCCTCTGTCAACTGTTAGTGGTATTATAACAAAGTGGAAGCAAATGGGAACAACAGCAACTCAGCCACGAAGTGGTAGAAATCACAGAGCAGGGTCAGTGCATGCTGAGGCGCACAGTGTGCAGAAGTCGCCAACTTTCTGCAGAGTCAATAGCTACAGCCTTCAGGTTAGCTCAAGAACAGTGATAGAGAGCTTCATGGAATGGGTTTCCATGGCCGAGCATCTGCATCCAAGCCTTACATCAAGTGCAATGCAAAGTGTCAGATGCAGTGGAGTAAAGCATGCCGCCACTGGACTCTAGAGCAGTGGAGACGTGTTCTCTGGAGTGACCAATCACACTTCTCTGTCTGGCAATCCGATGGACGAGTCTGGGTTTGGCGGTTGCCAGGAGAACAGTACTTGCCTGACTGCATTGTGCCAAGTGTAAAGTTTGGTGGAGGGGATTATGGTGTGGGGTTGTTTATCAGTGGTTTGTCTTGGCCCCTTAGTCCCAGTGAAAGGAACCCTTAATGCTAAAGCATACCAAGACATTTTGGACAATTTCATGCTCCCAACTTTGTGGGAACAGTTTGGGGATGGCCCCTTCCTGTTCCAACATGACTGCACCAGTGCACAAAGCAAGGTCCATAAAGATATAAATGAGCGAGTTTGGTGTGGAGGAACTTGACTGGCCTGCACAGAGTCCTGACCTCAACCCGACAGAACCCCTCTGGGATGAATTAGAGCGGAGACTGCGAGCCAGGCCTTCTCATCCAACATCAGTGCCTGACCACAAAAATGCACTTTTTTGGGAACTTTTTTGGTTTATGGGAACCAAAATTCCCATAAACACACTCTATTAAACCTTATGGAAAGCCTTACCAGAAGAGTTGAAGCTGTTATAGCTGCAAAGGGTGGGCCAACTCCATATTAAACCCTAAGGATTAAGAATGTTTATATTTATGTAAAGGCAGGTGTCCCAAAACTTTTGGCAATGGGTTTATTCAGTATATATAGTGTATATAGATTTTTTTTTTTTTTTTTTTTTATTGTAATACTATTTCACAATATTACTGTTTGTACTGTATTTTTGTCAAATAAAAGCACCCCTGGTAAGCAGACAAGACTTATTTCAAAAGCATTACACAATCTTACCAACCCCAACCTTTTGAACTGTGCACATAGACGATATGAGATGGTCTGGTACAGATTTATTTTTGCTGGCTCTTTGACTCCTTATATAAGTTGTGCTTCATATTATGTCAGCTTGACTTATATAGCCACCATTATTCATTCATTCATTCATTCATTCATTCATTCATTCATTCATTCATTCATTCATTCATTCATCCATACATCCATTCATTGTTTCAATTTCAGGTTTTGCTCCAATCAGTGGAATGTGCAGTAAGTACCGCAGCTGCACGATCAATGAAGACACGGGTCTTGGTCTGGCCTTCACCATCGCCCATGAATCTGGCCACAAGTAAGAGTGAAATTTATAATTAACCTCTGTTAGATTCCCTCATATCCAGTTGCCTGTATTGAATCAATGAAAGCCTTGTTTTCCACAGCTTTGGAATGGTCCATGATGGCGAAGGCAATGTGTGTAAGAAGTCGGTTGGAAACATTATGTCTCCCACCTTGGCTGGACATAATGGTTTATTCTCCTGGTCATCCTGTAGTCGACAATATCTAAACAGATTTCTAAGGTGAGTAAAGACTCTAGGATCTGTTTCCCAAAAAACAGTTTTTGAACAGCCATGAGCAATGCATCAATACAATTACAGTGTTGTGGAAACTAAACTTTCAGTCACATGAAAGACTATGCCAGAATCACATGCTTTACCCATTGGCAGCCTAAAGTGGCATTAGAAAAACAGATATTAACAACGTGCCCTTTACTGAGCATCTCCTGTCCATAAGTCATCCATGCAGAATCAACCAGCGTGAGCCCAGTGAGAGTCTAGACACCAACCTCATCTTTTAAAAGTAGTATTTGTAGTGCTGTTTTGGTTGTGACATGTATAAGTGAGCAGCTCCAGCAGGTTTTAAATGTCACTTTCTGTCTGAGAGCCATGTCTGTGATCGTGAAAGTGGATCAGCTTGACCTGTTTCCCTTAAATTAACAAACGTGTCAAATGAACCGGCCTCGTGCTCCTTTATCATGATGAGCTCATCTGGGTGAAGCTCTTTTGGCAGCGAGCAGGCCTCAGCGGGATAAGGGATTCCCGGCCAGCCGTTTGTTAGATGTTCAGAGTTGCTTTACCTGTTTCCTACAGCTCATCCTGCAGCAATGCTTCTTGTGAAGACTGTTGTTTGACAGCACATAAGGAAAAGGGGTCATTTTTGAACTGGTCATTGCACACATCATTGTGGTTGACAATTGCAGTTAGAATCCTGTCAGTCTTAAGATTAAGTAATCTGAAGAAAAAAAAGAAAAAAAAATTCAGGAAAGTATGCTTCCTGTAGCTCAAACAGTAGAGCATGGTGCTAACAATGCCAAGGTCATGAGTTTGATTCCTAGAGTATGCATGTACTGATAAAATATATACCGTGAATGCAATGTATACTTTGAAAGTTGCTTTGGATAAAAGCATCTGACAAATGCATAAATGTAAATCTAAAATGCTTAAGTTAGAGCCACATGTTGCCAGTGGCAGGCAGTTTAAGATGTCAAAGAACTAGAGGTTGAAACTAGAGGTGCCTCGTCCTGCTTGCCACAAAGACTAAAGGCACCTGTAAACTAGCACATGCGTTCTGCGCCTGCATGTAAGTAAATATCTGTGTATATCAGCAGGTATCAATAGTCTATTTTTGTCATTCAAAAAGGGAAACCAAAACTAGGACTGCAAATATACAAACCGTAAACACAGCAGGCTCACCATTTTGAATATCAATCAAGCAGATCGCTTTCTTCATTCTAGTCGGCTCATGTTATGAAAATATTAATGCATTGAATGCTCAGGTAAAATTACGTAAAATTATAACAGCCTTCAGTCTGTACCGCCTTGACTTCTTTGCTGTCTTTCATCACTTAAGCTTTTTCACGAACACTGACCTGTTCATCTTTAGTTGCTAGCGGGTGTTCCCACTATTGGATGCATAGTAAGGATTATGAATGACATTCATGGCTGTCTTTCTTTGTTGCTGACATTGAATCAGTTTTTTTGCCGCTAAAAATAAAGAGAGAAGGATTATATTTCAATGAAATCAATGCATAAAATGTATAATATGAAAGAGAAATTACATGTACAACACATTTAACCAAAGAGTCCATGGGACACGCAGCCCGCTCAGTAAAGACCACAAGCTTGTGCGAGAGCTGCAGTTGGGCACGGTCCGTTTTCACGGTCCTTAGAGTGCTGCAGGGATGACATATTTTTGTAGGCCGTTAACGAGTAGAATTTTAGCATCTTCCATCATCGTGATGTCAAAGGTTTTTTTTTTTTTATGGGCTTTTGGTTAAATGCCTGAAACAAGGTTTGTGGTAAACATACGTTTTTAAGTTCCAAACCGACGTGAAAGCCAACTGTTGTCGACTCGCGTCGCTTGTGTCTGGGCCAAAAAAGTTGTGCACGAACAAGCTGCAAAAACTACATCCAATGACTAACTAGCACGTATATTTTATGCCTGCTTGAGAGGATATATGTCTCCATACCAGTAGGTGGCAGTAGTCTATATTCGTCATTCAAAAAGGGAAACGGAACTAAGACTGCGGATATAAAAACTGTTAATAAGCGTACTATTTACTATTTACTATTTTAAACATGAATCATGTTGATCACTTTCTTCATTCCAGACTGCGATATCATTATGAAAATATTTGCATATTGGAATGCTCAGGTATGATGACAAAATTAGAACAGCCTTCTCTGTGTGCCCTCTTGACCTTGTCATTTGCTCACTTTTCATCTTCTCATGCACTGGTTCACTAAAAGCTGAACAGCCAATCAGAGTTCTCTCTTACCACCAACACCGATGAACCGATTCAACATGTTCATTTTGCCAAAAAGCAAAAGATGGGGTCAGACTTGAGCCTTGAACTTAAAAACCACAAACACTGAGCTTAGAAGATCCTCAACGATTGGCTGCCCGTTGACTTGGTGTTCCAAAAACTTAAGAATCATACACTTTTGTTGGATAGCAATAGTCATTTGGAAAAAGTTTTGGAGTACATTTTTGTCAAGGGAACCAGGGCGAGGCTAACTTCCAGGTTGGCCTACAAAAATGCATCGTCACTGCAGCACTCTATTTCCCCAATGACATACGCTGACCGATACACTGACTGTCTTGACGACACATTACAGTATGACTATACAATGACTGAGGTGCCCTTGAGCAAGGCACCTAAATCCCAATCGTTCCCTGGGTGCCACAGTAAATGTCTGCCCACTGCTCTGGGTGTGTGTTCACATTTTGCAGTGTGTGTGTGTGTGTGTTCACTACTCACTGCTCCTAATGTGTGTACACTAGCTTGGATAGACTACCATACGTGGCCTTCAGAAGCCGTAAGTGTTGTGAACTGTTGTAAGGGACCAACCAATCAATCCAATCAGACTGCATGGTAAATCAAATTCATACAGTATGGACTAAAACCTGTAGTGTGACAGTGGCATTAGTGTCATCAGAGTCTGCCTGTGAACCACAGCTTTGTCTGGGCATCTGATGGTGACAAACTGCAGGATGATCATCCCTCATTTCTCTTTCCACACCCATGACGCCCCAAAAACAGCAGCGTGCTGCAGATAAATACGGCAATGCTCTCTCCATCAGCTGTCCTCCCATCTGTTTCTCATTCCTCATGAGTAGCCTCACCTACGTCACCATGTGCCTTTCGACATATAGCCTGCAGATCACAAGACCTTCAAGTAGCTAAAGCCTGATCTGCTTTCAGACCCTCTGTCGTTCCTCTTCACAGCCCTCCGCTTTTATCACTATCCTTACTAATAAAACAGAGCTTGAAAGGGAGTCTAGCCGGGTCTGGGTTGAGCAGGTCTGTCTTATAGCTGTCGGCCGCCTTAATCTGGGGGGAAACTTAAAGAGGTGACACTGGGAAAACTGAGTGGTGATGAGGAACTGAATCAGATTCATCTGACACTAACATTCCTGCCTCTGTGGGCCAGATGCTGCTGCATTGATCCTTATCCAGATAATTGGAAACAGGACCGGAGAAGGACAGGGTTTCCCTTCACAGGGTCCACTGAAACACAGAAGGATTCTGGGATAGCTGGATGTAGTAGAATTTATTGTGTAGTGTTCTGAAACAACAACATCTGAATGTATAGTTGACTACTCATTTTTTACTAGTCAACTTGTCATTCAGAAAATGTTTCCCAAATCGTGCATCCCTTAACTCAAGTATTGTGTGCCGACTTTCTGTTCAAGGTTCTTTCACTATTTTGGTTGAGCACCTGCATTAAAATGTTTGTCAGGATGTGTGTCTTATATAGTATATATTTAGAACTAGTTGATGTGATTACAAACATACATCCCACACACACTCACATACTGACACACTCTCGTCATTGTGCGGGCTGGCGGCCCGGAGCGTCTGCTAAACTACTCAGAGCTCATTCAGGGTTTCACTGTATGTCTGATTGTGTAAAAAATTCTGCATTAAACAATGTAAAATACTTTCTCATGATCCTTGATATCGTTTACACATGGAGCCTCTCTGTCGGCCTGTATAATAACGGCAGCACTGAACAGCATACGTCATGATAAAGTCAGGGAATGTGTTGAAAAGAGAAATCTCTAAATGCAGCCTAGGGAACTACTGTTATGTTGTCATGGTGTCCAGCTCTACTGTACTGGAGTCAAGCTGTTTTACAGTCGTGTTTCTGTCTCAGTACCGCCCAGGCCACCTGTCTGTCTGATGAGCCCAGCGCCATACAGGAGTACAAGTACCCAGAGAAACTTCCTGGAGAGCTGTACGACGCCGACACGCAGTGCAAGTGGCAGTTTGGAGAGAAAGCTAAACTGTGCACTCTGGACTTCAAAAAGGCAAGGCCATTAATATCAATATTTCATATTGTTTTAAAGATTAAATCACTTCTGAAAAAAAACAACAACAAAAAAACAGTGTGTTCTGGTCATGTCAGAAATATCATATTTATTAGTTGAGTGCACATGAATGGCACCACATTACACATTCTAGCAAAATGTTGTGTAAAGATTAGCTTCTTGTTTAACCTGTTAATGAGGTGAACGTTTATACTACAAAACACTGTGAATGATAAAATAAGTATGAAATTGCCCAGCATATGCATTTTACTTTGACCAAAATCAGAGGAGCAACCTTAGTTATGACTTTCAAATTGAATGTCTCAAGGATCACTTGAGTTTCCATGCTGCTTCATGCTTAGAGCTAGAAACATGCTATGAACTGGTTTAGTCTACTTAAGCCACTTTTCTCGACTTGGCTCGGCTCGCTTTGCTTTTCCAGTGCAGTTTAATACCATTTCAAAGTGACTAAAGACTGAACGGTATAGTTGCGCCTCCACTTCATTTACTGACCACGATACAGCCATTTTTTTTAAGTTACGTGCGACGGTCATTTAAAAAGTTGTGTAAAAAATGTTTTATTGTAAATGATTATTTAAATCTAGTGGGTTTGGTGTCTCGTGTCGCAAATCCAATGTCATTGGTAGTGACTATTTTCTCTGACCAATCAGTGATCTGCATTGTTTACACGTCACATTTTAGTATCGTTATGGCTTGCTTGGAGGTGGTATTAAAAGTACCCCGAAAACATTCTAATATGATGATTTGCTGAAAACAGTTGTGCTGAACATTTTGTGTGAAAACAGATACTTTTTTTTTTCAGGATTCATTGATGAATAGAAAGTTTGAAAGAACAGTATTTATATACAGTACATTATATTATTTATAAATTGAAATATAAATATATATTTATTTAGTATAAGTTCCTGACACTTTTGATCAATTTAATGCATCCTTGCTGAATAAAAGTATTGATTTCTTTAAAAAGAAAAAAAATATTTTTGTATGGTTTGGTATGCAGCTTCACAGGTTTTCTCAGCGGGAACATGAGACTGATATATTTGATCCAGCCTGAGCTGTGTTACGGTTAAAGTTATATCAAACTGATAAGAATCCATTTGTGTGGTTCTTATCATGGAGTTTAAGGTCATCATTTGGAAAGAGGAAGCTGGCCCAGGTTCACTGGGAGAGCAGGGATCAAGCGTGACTGGGAGTAATGCTTCACCTGAGACAGAAACTAGCGCTCGCGGTCACTTCACTGAGGCCTGGACAGATCTGTCACACTGCACCACAGCACACATGTGCCACATTTTCTATATAATCATGTTTTTTTTAGGATATGACCCTAAAAAAAAGAGCACTCATGCATGGGCGAGACGCCTGTTCAGCAAGCACCACAGTTCATGATTTAGAATGTACAATGGCTAAAAAGACTACACAAATGTATATTTGTTTCTAATGTTAATTTTGTTGGTTCAAACATCACATACAAGTTGGAAAAATATCTGACATGATTTGTCTTGTCTCAATTTACTGCCCAAAAAAAGTCTGTGCTGCTCTTGGTAGATTTCGTTGGTCATTATGGAAATGATCCGGCTGTGTCAGTGTTCTTTAATTTGCACGTCGATAGTAGATCACACACAGAACTTTCCACTCGTATTTTGCTTTTGCCCTGTTTGGTAAATCTGGCCCTTAATCTCTTAATGGTGATTTACCAGTAAATACTGGATGTGTGGTAGGGGCTAAAGCAATGCGTAATTCAAATAGGGGTAAAACACCTGTAAACTATCAATATGGAATATTCCTTGATACTAACATAGTACCTTGGCCCATATTTTTTACAGACTTTTGTGCTTTCTGTGAACATTTGACCTGCATCCTTTAGTGCAGGAAGTCTAATGCACGGATGGTTCAGACGGCTCGACTATTCATAACATCACTGCATACTCAACCCTGAGAGGAGAGCACTTGCTCTGTGTCTCTGTTGCTGAAATCTGTAAATCAGCTGTAACGTTTTCTGTGATGCAGGAATTCAGGACGTCTGAACTCAATAGAGATTTTCTAAAATAATTTTTCCACTGTAGTCTAGTCCATACATCTAAAATTGGACCTCCCCGTAGAGAAATCTGATAGAGTGCAGCTCCGGCAGACTTCTCTCCAGGCCTGCACGGTCTCGTGAAGCAAAGGCAGAGCTAAATATACTTTGGAGGGACGCCAGTGGGAATCTCTGTTCCTATTTTCCTGATCTCACCTAACTGTACATACGCAGTCAAATTAAATGCATGCACTAAATGCATGTACCATACATGTGCAATTAGAATTTTTCTTTATGATTTGCTGGCCGATACAACAGAATAATTGGCTAGATGTACGTTTTCAGCTGCCATAATAAAGCTACTGAATTCACAGGTGTATTTCTCACGTGTGATTGATTAATTCCTACCAAAAAGGTTTCATAGCCGTTATCCAAATAGTAATTATTAGGGCAGTTGTTGCCTAATGATTAGAGAGTCAGACTTGTAACCCAAAGGTCACAGTGCGATACTCAATGTCGGCAGGAAACGACTGAGGTGCCCTTAAATAAGGTGCCTAACCCCCAATCGCTCCCCTGGCGCCACAGCAAATGGCTGCCCACTGTAATGTATTGACTTCCATAGTATTGTATTTTTACCTACTATGGAAGTCAATGGCTACCATCAACTGTCTGGTTACCAACATTCTTCAAAATATCTTCTTTTGAGTTCAACAGAAGAAAAAAACTCTTTACATTGGACTATAAAAACAAAGCACAAAAATGTCACTGAACGGGATATAAATTGTTCTGTAAATGCTCTTCAAGCAAAGCTGTTCTGTCATCCTCAGCTCCCATTGCTTTCCCCTTGAATTAGCATCTTCATATTCCCTGGCAGTCAGAGCTGTGATAGGACTGAGAGACAACTCAGCAGGAACAACGGGACGGATTTGAGGAGGTCTCGCTTTAACACACAGCTGCAGAACTTGTGCTGGGATTTCTGTGATCACTCTGGCAAACTGCCTTCGATTCCTCCCATCTGTGCTCCCATTGTCAAAATATGATACAATAATCCAGATGTGAATAATACGGACATATAAAACGTGCAGCCATTTCTTGCTCTTGTTTCAGCGAACAAGTAAATGAGAGGAAGATCTTGATATCTGGGACAGTAAAACACATTTAGGCTCTGTTTACACCTGGTAATTAGATGCATTTTGGTTGTCGGTTCACAAGTAGACGAGGGAGACACATACTCGTATTGCGTCTGGTGTTTTAATCCGTCTTTTTTGTCCACTTTCAACCACTTCTGTCCTGTTTTCTTTGAGGGGAGGGTCTATGGGTGGGTAAATGTATGGTTTTGTAATTGACAAAATAAGCTTGCACAATTTATATATGAACGCGACCAGAGACGATGGAAAAACATGGAGAGCAGCAGCAAATATGCTAGGTGAACGCTGTAAGTGTGTGTTAGAAATCAGGAATGTTGAGAGAACATTGTGCTTGGTACGTTTTTCGACTTCGTCTCTTGGGTCTCCAGCCGACAAAGTTTAAATCCCGTCTGGCTAGCGCGTTTCCCATAATGTTTACACATTAGGTCAGTAAGTGGAGAGTGGATGGTCTTTTGTGGCTGTTTGAACGCATCTGACCACATGAGCATTTTTGAGTTCCACTGGAAGTGGTCGAAAACGTTTTAGACCCTGTTTACACCTGTATTTAGTGTCATCCACTTGTGATCTGATCGGCCAAAACGTATCTGAACACCAGATGTAAACAGGGCCTAAGGGTGTCTGGTGAATTTTCCAATACTCCCCAGTTTTAATAAACATACTCTCATATCATGGTGTAAAATAAAAAACATTTTGAAGTTTGAAGAGTTCTGTTCAACATCTGGCAGAGATGTTCTCGCCTGTCACTTCTCATCTCTATGAAAATTACCAAATATAAACTCAACTGTTCTCTATGTGTCGGATGTGATGGTAATAGCAGTAAAACTTAGAACAGCAATATTTTTTATAAAAAACATTACAAAAACATTACAAATTATCATAAATAACAAATTAACTGCAAACATGGTTTTAATGGTTAGAAAAAAATAATTTTCAAGATTTTACAATAAATGTATTTTACAATAAATGTATTAGTAAGTTAGTACATTGTTAGTACATTGGAAGTTAAAGGGAAGTAAAAGCTTTGCAAGTATACAGTATGCAAGTATGTCAACTTAAAGGAACACCACAGTTTTTAGAAATAGGGCTTATTCAACTTCTTTCCTACATTAAGATATGTGGGCAAATGCATTTTTGTCTCAGTGCATGCATTGTTTTAGTTTAGCAGGAATACCGCTAGCTTAGCTTAGCATAATGAATGGAATCCTATGTTGCCAGCTAGCATGTCCCGAGTAAAAGTGATCAAAAAAATAAATAAACCCACCTAAATACTTCAGATTAAGACTAGGCGATTTCCTAGGCAGATATTAACTTGGGACTATATTATGGGGAGGCACAGGCAAAGCACTGCTACTTTGGCGCAGAGATATCACGCCTATATCTGCCTAGAAAATCGCCTAGTCTTAATCTGCATCGCTATTTGTATTCGTTGTGAATACGCAGGCAACAAGAAGTAATTAGGGTTTTTTTTTATTTTATTTTTTTTATCACTTTTACTCTGGATGGGAGCTAGCTGGCAACATAGGATTCCATTCGTTATGCTAAGCTAAGCTAGCGGCGACCCTGCCAAACTAAAACAATGCATGCACTGAGACGAAAATGCATTTGCCCACATATCTAAATGTAGGAAAGATGCCTACACTTCCTTTAATGCCTAAACTTAACCAAACAGTCTACTAATACTCTACTCGACATGTAGTTTCAAAGCTGCTACAAAGCTGCAAAGTCTAAAGTGGACTATAGAAATAAAGTGTAACCTAAAAAAGATCCGTTAGTTGCAGAATCACCCGCATACAGAGTGTTTGGCATGTGACGCTAAAGCTAAAACAAACCAGACAGGTCATTATTATATCCAGAGATCATAAACAATGTCATTATTCTGTACAACTGCCTTTTGGACTCATACAGCTTGTGAAGAACATCTATCCATTGCGTAATGTGTTATAATCCTTCATTTGTTCAGTATAACTATCTCTCAGACTCCTGTCACAACGGTAGGTTCTTTAATGCGTTCATATCAACACGCCTGATGTGTGTCACACAGGACATCTGCAAAGCCCTGTGGTGCCATCGGGTCGGAAGAAAATGTGAGACCAAGTTCATGCCGGCTGCCGAGGGCTCTGCCTGCGGTCCAGAGATGGTGAGTCACAATCACAGAAGTGTTCAAATGCGTCTCACCTTAAAAAAGAAATTCAGTTACACAGCTCAAGTGGCACAAAAGAAAAAGCGAAATGTTCTGTTTCTTGTCATTGAAAGAGTTTAATCATTAACATCCTCTCTGGTTATTCAGCCTGTGACATTATCCCTGCGGGGGAGAAAGCATTCTGTTGTTCTTTCAGATGGGTTTTTAACAGATGTCTAGTGTCTTAAATGAATGTTTCCAGGGAGGCCGAGCAAAGAGGCTGGCGTAAATGCCAGCGGATTGAATAATTTGTGAACAATTGTGCTGAGAGTCACGAAAACAAAATAGTGACAGTGATGTTCACAAGAAAAGCTGAAGAGCTTCATATGAGAACTATGTGTACTAGAAAAGGTTAAGTTCGACAGGGCAGGGGAAACCCTTGTGAAAAATAAGTGTTTTTTATTGTATTGAAACAAAAGCTGTTAAAGTCTTTTCTTTCATATTGTGATGTACATTTGAGTGAAACGGCTTCTGGGAGTAGAAAAAAAATGTAGGGCGGGACTTGATTTCTTCCAGTTTGGAAGATATTCAGTCCCACCCTCCATAAAGACATACAGGTCCTTCTAAAAAAATAGCATATTGTGATAAAAGTTCATTATTTTCCATAATGTAATGATAAAATTAAAATGTCATATATTTTAGATTCATTGCACACCAACTGAAATAATTCAGGTCTTTTATTGTTTTAATACTGATGATTTTGGCATACAGCTCATGAAAACCCAAAATTCCTATCTCAAACAATTTGCATATTTCATCCGACCAATAAAAGAAAAGTGTTTTTAATACAAAAAAAGTCAACCTTCAAATAATTATGTTCAGTTATGCACTCGATAACGGCCTTAAGCTCATCCAGAGTGTTGGGTCTTGCATCTATCTCTCAGAAAGTTGGCTGGCCAATTGAGCACAGTAATACCATGGTTAGTAAAGCATTTACCAGTGGTTTTGGCACGGTGAGCAGGTGCCAGGTCGTGCTGAAAAACGAAATCTTCATCACCATAAAGCTTTTCAGCAGATGGAAGCATGAAGTGCTCCAAAATCTCCTGATAGCTAGCTGCATTGACCCTGCCCTTGATAAAACACAGTGGACCAACACCAGCAGCTGACATGGCACCCCAGACCATCACTGACTGTGGGTACTTGACACTGGACTTCAGGCATTTTGGCATTTCCTTCTCCCCAGTCTTCCTCCAGACTCTGGCACCTTGATTTCGAATGACATGCAAGATTTGAGCAACCGTCCAGTGCTGCTTCTCTGTAGCCCAGGTCAGGCGCTTCTGCCGCTGTTTCTGGTTCAAAAGCGGCTTGACCTGGGAATGCGGCACCTGTAGCCCATTTCCTGCACACGCCTGTGCACGGTGGCTCTGGATGTTTCTCCAGACTCAGTCTACTGCTTCCACAGGTCCCCAAGGTCTGGAATCGGTCCTTCTCCACAATCTTCCTCAGGGTCCGGTCACCTCTTCGTTGTGCAGAGTTTTTGCCACATTTTCCTTCCCACAGACTTCCCACTGAGGTGCCTTGATACAGCACTCTGGGAACAGCCTATTCGTTCAGAAATGTCTTTCTGTGTCTTACCCTCTCGCTTGAGGGGGTCAATGATGGCCTTCTGGACAGCAGTCAGGTCGTAGTCTTACCCATGATTGCGGTTTTGAGTAATGAACCAGGCTGGGAGTTTTTAAAAGCCTCAGGAATCTTTTGCAGGTGTTTAGAGTTAATTAGTTGATTCAGATGATTAGGTTAATAGCTCGTTTAGAGAACCTTTTCATGATATGCTAATTTTGGGTTTTCATGAGCTGTATGCCAAAATCATCAGTATTAAAACAATAAAAGACCTGAAATATTTCAGTTGGTGTGCAATGAATCTAAATTATATGAAATTTTAATTGTATCATCACATTATGGAAAATAATGAACTTTTATCACAATATGCTAATTTTTTGAGAAGGACCTGTATGTCATGAAGAGAACAGATGTCGTTTCGAAGGGGGAGGTTAATGTTTTTAATAATGGGATAGTTCACCCAAAAATTGAAAATTTTGTCATCACTTACTCTCCCTCAAGTTGTTCCAAACCTGTATGAGTTTCTTTCTTCTGTTCAACACAATAAATACTTTGGAAATCATTGGTTACCTCAAGAAACTTGGTTTAAAACTACTTGAGGGTAAGTGATGACAACATTTTTTATTGTGCATTTTTGGATGAACTATGGAAGCTACAGAATTTTAAAGATAATGGCAACTTCTTATCTTACAATTCTGACTTTTTCCTAAGAATTGTGAGTTATAAACTTGCAATTGAGAGCTATAAAGTCAGAATTGTGTGATAGTTATAAAGTCAGAATTACAAGAAATAAACCTGCAATTCTGACTCTTTTTCTCACAAATGTTGCGAGTTTATATCTTGCAATTCTGACTTCTTTTCACAGAATTGTGAGAAATAAAACCACAATTGCGAAACATAAAGTCCAATTCTGAGGGCGGAATATACTTTTTTTCAGAATTGTGAGTTTATAGGTTTTTTCACTGCCGTCGGTGTATGAATGAGAGAACGTATGGGTGAATGTGAGGCAATATGTAAAGCACTTTGGTGGCCATGGGTCTGTTGAAAGCACTATATAAATGCAGTCCATTTCCATTTACTTTATGTGACTTTATATGTCACAATTGCGTGTTATAAAGTCAGGTATAAACTTAGTTATAAACTCGCAATTCTGACTATGGAAGCTTGTTTCTGCCACGGAATAAAACTATTTAAAAGATAATTGAAAAAATTTTCTCACAATTCTCTCACAGGTTTTTCTCAGAATTGTGAGATATAACTCAATTGCAAGATATAAAGTCAGAATTGAGTGATATAAAGAGTGATATAAATTGCGAGTAATATTCAGAATTGCAAGAAAAAAATATGAGAATTGCGAGAAAAATAGTCAGAATTGCAATGCCCAAAAACATTACATAATGTTTGCACATTAAGTATATTTTTTGAAAATATATTATTTCAGTAATAAGTACTCTGTTATAAAAGTATGCTAAACTGCACTTCTTTTTCACAAGAAAAATGAGCTCAAATTAATGGATGTGTATGCAGTTACAGATTGTTTGACACTGCATCAGCATATGCGTTTTTATACCTTATATAGGGTCTTTCTGTCATCTCAGCTCATCTCAACTCATCCAAATGCTTTAATCGGATTTCAAGCTAAAGACGTGTTTGGTTTGGATCAGGTTTTATTATGGGAATTTTGTAGTTCAAACTACAAAAAAGTGTCAGATACACCAACCACACAAATAAACAGATGAACTGATCGCTGCTGTGTTAACTGTTAGATACAGTATTCGTCATTGCTCTCCTCCCTCTCTCGTCGTCCCTTAGGATGCCTTTCCACTGATTCAGGCCCTTCACAGCAGATTGGGTTTAATGAGCTCATGTGGGCCTGGGCTGACCTCCTGGGCCGTCTCTTTACTAACTTACGTTACTGAAGTATGTATGGGGCATTAGGGTAATTACAGACCCATCCTGGGGTGCAGGAACAAGAGCATTTCTCTTACAAACACACTCTCTTGTTCCAGCGCGTGTCGTCTCTGGCTGATACGGAGGGGTTCGCTGGTGGTCTGAGATGTCTTTCACATGTGTTCTTCGAGGCTTTTGGAGGTGTTCAGTTTGTGATATATTAAACAAGACAGTTTAATCTGAGTGAGAGCCAGTGACGGTACGCAGCACTAATGATGACAGCCTCCTCTAGGAATCCTGACAATCTGCTTGCAGGAAATATCAGCTCCATCCCATGAGTTTCAGTTACACAGAGGGTGTGAAGAGTGCTGGACTGGGACTATCATTCATTCAGTCTTTAACCTCTCAAACAGAGTTGAATTAGACGGAATGGTGCCTGATGGGATTTCAAATGAATCTGTGAAGCTGGGCTATTCAAACGATAATTTACTCACCCTCGTGTTGTTCCAGACCTTTACAAAACTTCCTTCAGTTGAACCAGAGGGTGAATTTAAAGAAAACAAATATGTCCATCAAGCTCAGCAAAAAAAAAAAAAAATCATAATGTGTGACTCACAATATGCACAATATTCTACTTAGGGCTGCATGATTTATTTAAAAAATATTGTGATTATATACCAGTATGGCAAGCAAGTGAGCAAGCAATGAATGAATGAATGAAATTATTAAATTTAAATATAGATAATACTAAATGAAAGCAAAATATGAAATGTTACTATATTACTAAAAATACACCCACCTAAAGGATTATTAGGAACACCTGTTCAATTTCTCATGAATGCAATTATCTAATCAACCAATCACGTGGCAGTTGCTTCAATGCATTTAGGGGTGTGGTCCTGGTTAAGACAATCTCCTAAACTCCAAACTGAATGTCACAATGGGAAAGAAAGGTGATTTAAGCAATTTTGAGCGTGGCATGGTTGTTGGTGACAGACGGAGCGGTCTGAGTATTTTACTATCTGCTCAGTTACTGGGATTTTCACGCACAACCATTTCTAGGGTTTACAAAGAATGCTGTGAAAAGGGAAAAACATCCAGTATGCGGCAGTCCTGTGGGCGAAAATGCCTTGTTGATGCTAGAGGTCAGAGGAGAAAGGGCCGACTGATTCAAGCTGATAGAAGAGCAACTTTGACTTAAATAACCACTCGTTACAACCGAGGTATGCAGCAAAGCATTTGTGAAGCCACAACACACACAACCTTGAGGCGGATGGGCTACAACAGCAGAAGACCCCACCGGGTACCACTCATCTCCACTACAAATAGGAAAAAGAGGCTACAATTTGCACAAGCTCACCAAAATTGGACAGTTGAAGACTGGAAAAATGTTGCCTGGTCTGATGAGTCTCAATTTCGGTAACACTTTATTTTGATGGTCCCTTTTGAACATTCTGTTGACTATAAGTAACCTTGCACATACATGTCAACTAACTCTCATTAGAGTATTAGATGTTTTCTTGGCACACTTTTGGCCCCTTAGTGCCAATTGGGCATTGTTTAAATGCCACGGCCTACCTGAGCATTGTTTCTGACCATGTCCATCCCTTTATGACCACCATGTACCCATCCTCTGATGGCTACTTCCAGCAGGATAATGCACCATGTCACAAAGCTTGAATCATTTCAAACTGGTTTCTTGAACATGACAATGAGTTCACTGTACTAAAATGGCCCCCACAGTCACCAGATCTCAACCCAATAGAGCAACTTTGGGATGTGGTGGAACGGGAGCTTTGTGCCCTGGATGTGCATCCCACAAATCTCCATCAACTGCAAGATGCTATCCTATCAATATGGGCCAAGATTTCTAAAGAATGCTTTCAGCATCTTGTTGAATCAATGCCACGTAGAATTAAGGCAGTTCTGAAGGTGAAAGGGGGTCAAAAACAGTATTAGTATGGTGTTCCTAATAATCCTTTAGGTGAGTGTATATGTATGGCTGCCTTAATTTCTTAATTTCAAACTTTGAAGATTCTCTTTTGTTGATATGTGCTTCTCGTTACAATTAAAGATGGTTGATGTATGTTGCATTACCAAATGCATATCAATGCAGTCAAGAGACTTGTGAGATAGGATCTAATGTATTTGCAGCCAATTATCAGACTATTCCTCACAATACAGTTGAATATACTTTATGCATCATATGAACCATTTTTATGATAGTTATATCGTGCTTGTTTTGTCATTTTTAAAATGTTTGCTCATTATATGGAAAAGAGCAGAAATTATATTCTTTAATAATGTGTGTAAGCTGTATTTATTGCTATCAGTCCTGTAGGGATTAATAGACTCACCAGTCCAAGTCGATTGCCTAACCCTCTTGGCCGCAATGGTTCCTTCTAACCTCCAAAATCCTTCGTCGCTGCTGGTCCTGCCCAGCTCCAAGTCTCCTTTGTTGGCCAGCTCCAGGTCTCCTTCGTCGCGAATGGTCCCACCCAGCCTCCATCTCCTGCCTCCTTTGCCTTAGCCTTCCAGTCCCTTGTCCCCACCTCCGCTGGCTCCCTTTAGTTCCTCAGCTCCTCATCTGTTGGCTCCACTCTGCTGTGCTGATCCACCTTGGGTTTTCCAGTCTTCATCTCCTCCTTGGTAAGGATCGCCTGGATCCACCTTGGGCTGCTGGGCTTGTAACCCCACCTCAGCCCGTCGACTCCACCTTTGCTCCTCACCCTCTCATATCGTCCTCATGCATCCACCTCCTTTAGCTGCGACTCGTCTCTCCACCTCTGGCTCCACCTCAGTCCTTAAGCCCCAGGTATACCCCGTCCACACACAGCCCAAATTTCGAGACCGTGCGGACAGTCCGCATGCAACAGCGCATTCACCTGTAGTACAGAAGAGTCTACTAGGTGGCAATACGCACAGTATTGAGCACAGTGTTAAGCTGTGGAAGTTTCCTCACCTTCTTCATCTTCCTCTGCAACTCTACGTGACACACATGTGTTTGGAACGACATAAGTGTGAGAGAATGATGTTGGAATCTTTATTTTTGGGTGAACAATCCCTTTAAATTAAAAGACCATTTTTGCTCAGACTGATGTGTGTGTTTCTGTGTGTTGTTTGCAGTGGTGCCGTCGTGGTCAGTGTGTAAAGCAAGGCGACGAAGGTCCTAAGCCAGTGAACGGTCAGTGGTCATCCTGGTCTGGGTGGTCCAGCTGCTCAAGAACCTGTGAGAGTGGAGTGACCTACAGAGAGAGACACTGCAGCAGCCCCAGGTACATTCAGACCTGCAGTCGTGTGAAATATCAGACACTAAATGTGGAGTGAGAGGGTCTCCACCAAAAGCTTGTTCATAACAAGTTTAACATTGTGGCATGAAAACACATGCACAACAGGATTTTAATACAATGTACATTAATTATTTCACAGTAGCTAATGTTTCTATCCATTTGTATGCACATTTTGGGATATTGCATAAAAAGATGCTGGACGGAAATGCAAAAATGCACATAAGAAAAATGCGCTTGTTTGAGTGTTTTTTAGTTTTTTTTATCTGATAAAAAACGTGCATAAATTACAAGGGAAACACAACTACCGAATAAATTCCTCGATTCGCATAAACAAATCACGTGGCTTTGTCCGATGGGACGTCATAACTGGACTAACCAGCGGACCAATCTTTTGCACAGCATCTGAAATGTTGTTTTGGTTGTTCTGAAATGCCTGAATAAAGTCTGTCGTCAAAGTTGATCGGTATAATACCCTCCCAGAACTGTCTTACACGACCATATTCCCGAACAGCAGGCATCTACCTCTGAAAGCATCTACCTTCTATTATACAGTATATGAAAATTATTCTCCTACATTTCTTAATGATATTTAGCGCCAGTGACAATTTTGTACTATTCGACTGGATGGATGGAAACACTGCTTTATTTGCAAATGTTTTATGCAATGTTCCAAATTTGCGCTAAAGTTAAATTCGCAACTTTTAATGAAAACATAGCTAGTCAGTCTGATGTATCTTATCGCAATGAATCAAATCAATATTACTGTTCAAAATTTTGTCAGTGAGAATTTTTAAAAAATAAATTAATATGTTTATTCAACAAGGATGCATTAAATGTATCAAAAGTGACAGTAAAGGCAATTATAATGTTACAAACTCATAAATGCTGTTCTTCTGAATTTTCTATTCATCAAAGAACTGTGGGAAAAATGTGACACCGAAGATGAATCATGCTTAAAATTCAGCTTTGCCAGCACAGGAATACATTGCATTTATTGCAAATAAATTCAAATATAAAACAGCTATTTTTAATTGTAATATTGTTTTACTGTATTTTTGATCAAATAAATGCAGCCTCTGTTACCATAAAAACATATACATTTTATTATTATCCATTTATTTATTTAA
The DNA here is from genome assembly GCA_023029165.1 of Gobiocypris rarus. Classification (NCBI taxonomy): domain Eukaryota; kingdom Metazoa; phylum Chordata; class Actinopteri; order Cypriniformes; family Gobionidae; genus Gobiocypris; species Gobiocypris rarus. The sequence goes on along the minus strand of CM040926.1, from coordinate 7,809,609 downwards.
TTATTTGGAGTTTTGTAGCAAGTTTTGCTTCTAAACAAGTGTTTTCAGACTTGGTTTGAAACAAGGAGCTCTGTAATAGGGGAGTTCTCTATCTGTTCTCATGGCATGCACAGAACTCTTCAGATGTACCAGATTTAATTTATTTTTTAAATCTTTGCTCATGGAACCACAGAACAGTATCAGCCAGTCACCAGAGCCTTAGATTTCATGAAACTCAGAAACAGAGTTTCAACAGAATTGGAGACAGTGGGATCCGTTTGATCCATCTCTTATGAAATAAGTTCTACATGAGTTTTCATTTCCCACAAGCCGGAATATAATAATAAGCACTGCTGCATGGAAAATTGCTGGCGTTGCAAGAGGGTTTGATTCTTGCACTGATAATTGTTCATCTTGTTCGTGATATGTTGCTTTATGCACTGCTGCACTTTATATACAAAAACTTCCCACTGCAGAAATGTAATTTTAAGCGTCAAGAAAACTGATTCCTTGTCAATGTAGAATGACATCTTAATTTTATTGGCAATGCATTTCATTACTACAACAAACATTACAGCCACTTGGCAACCATGAGTGATGAAGTTGCTGTCAGCTCTAACAGCCCGTCACGTAAATCAGAATTTCTCATCCTAGTTCTGTCTTATGATCAGTTTTTTCCCTGTCTGTGCTTCTCTCTCAGGCCAATGTATGGCGGCAGGTTTTGCGAGGGCTCGTCTCGCTCTTATAAACTGTGTAGCACTGCTGACTGTCCTCAGAACACCGAGGACTTCAGGGCTGCTCAATGTGCCGAGTTCAACAGCAAGCCCTTCCGCGGATGGTACTACAAGTGGAAACCCTACACACGTGTGGACGGTTGGTCTAAACATGTATTTTAATGGTTGATGGGATGTATAAAAGAAATGAGCCGATGCATTTGACACAATTCTGGATGAAAACATTATTTATGAAGTTAGAATGAAGTGAAGTATGTTCATATGAATATCATATATTCGTATGAAATTCGCCCCCTTGAATTTTTCACATTTTGTTTCTGTTACTCCTCCAAAACTAAATGTGTCTTCCTTCTACCACACAATAAATTCCACACATTTACGCAACAAAAAGAACATTAATGCCTCTGGAGCGAAATACGCTTTCACCCCCCAAAGTCATTACTTTCTACGTGGTCCATTAGAAATGATAACAGTCATGCATCTTCTTGCAGGTACGACTGGAATCTAAGCACAAAGTATCTTGAGATGGAGAAAGTTGGTTCGGATTCTACCACAGATCTGACATATTTCAAGCCATTTCATTGTTTTTCCATGTGCTTTGGGTCATCATTGTGCTGGGTGACTGAGCAAGTTCTCATGAAGGGTCTTTCTGTATTTCCATCCATGTTTTCCTAAATGGCAAAAAGCTTTTCAGTTCCTCCCAAAAACACCCCAAATGCATGATGCTGCCATCTCTTCTATTCTTGATGACTTTGCTGCTTTGTTACTATTTCCACATTTTGTTCGTTCTGAAACCATATTTCTTATCAACTTTGCAGATTTTAGAGTTTAGACTGTGAATGGGGATTCTGATTGTTAGGTATTTCCCTCAGATTTTAAAGCAAGTTAATGGTGGGGGGTTGGGTTATCATGACAGTGTGCGTTCTGCCTCTAGGAAGATTCAGAGCTTTGTCAGTCTCTCTATAATCATTTCCAGCTGTTTTCCAACTGCATCTCGAAGTTCCTTGGGCTTCATTAGTTGTGAGACTTACCGAGTCAGTGATATTTGCTGCTTTCAGACAATTGAACACAGATGGATTTGAAACCAACACAGTTGTACCTGGTTAATGTATTTTTGAGTGATTTCAGAGTTAAATTCCTAGTGTGATTGATTAGGCTTTGCAAACCAAGCAGGATGAAATATTATAAATTAAGTTAGTTATTCTATGTAAATATGCAATAGTTCCACAAAGTCAGAGCAGGAACTAATCCATGAGGGGTGAATACTTTTGAATTCACTGGCCACTGATTATTGTTTCATTTTAGATTCCTGAAAGGAAACTGATGGTGTAAATGCACATGAGATTTGCTGAGATCTCAGAGCTTGGACATTTGTGTTTAATGAACTATGTCTGATATTCCTGATATTCCTATGAGTGTATGTGCGCGTGTGTGCGCATACCTGTGTGTCCTGGTATTCCCTACATTATTGGGACCAATTGTCCCCACAAGTATAGTAATACCGGTAAATTTGAACCTTGTGGGGACACCTTTTGTTTTTTTGTTTTTTACTTTTTTTAAAAAATCTAAAATAACAGAAAGTTTTCTGTGATGGGTAGTTTTAGGGATAGGGTTAGTGTAGGGTTATAGAATATGCAGTTTGTACAAAATAAAAGTTGTTATGTCTATGGAATGTCCCCATAAAACATGAAAACCCAACGTGTATGTGCATGTGTGTGTGCGTATGTGTGTTGTTCCAGATCAAGACGTGTGTAAGCTGTACTGCTTCGCTGAAGGTTACGACTTCTTCTTCGCCCTCTCCAGTAAAGTCAGGGATGGGACGCTCTGCACACAGGACAGCGCAGATGTCTGCATTGATGGGATTTGTGAGGTAATATACAATATTCATAATTTTGAATTTGTGATACTGTAAAACCTGAGGTCTTTAGTAATTGTCTCTGTTGATATTATAACTATAGATACTGCCTGGCCTTACTTGCAAGTAATGAGAAAGTAGAGTAACTCTCAGCTGTGTTGAATGCAAAACATTCTTCACTCGGGCTTGTTCTATTCTCTATCCAGTGGTTTGTTCTGAATTGTAATACATGACTACTATAATAAAAGCATCTCTCAGTTGTGCTTTAGCTGGGGGGGTTTTCTTGATAATGGACTACTGACACAGTTTGTGTGTTATCATTAGAGCCAGAGTCTTTTAAGAGGGATCATCTGTAGTGAATTCTCACAGTGCTTGATTTTATGTTTTCTTCTGCCGACCAAATGCATTTCATCTCAGTTTAGTTCAGAGAAATTAAAAAAAAGAAAATGTTTTTCGGGAGAGACTCTCCTCCAGAACACACATCAGTTTCATATTGCGTGTTTGCATGTTTGCAGCGAGAGAGCCAACTGCAATTCTGTGCCATTAAATTTGACTTCAGCGTCTGCATTTTTGTGACAACATTTCAGATCCGCTGTTACATTAAAAGAGAAATTGTGGTAGTATGAAATAGTGACACGTTGCAGTGGACCAGAACAATTGTAGTTCAGTGGATTTAGTTTAAATAAGCAGTAATTATGAATAAGCATTTGTCATTTCATGTTTTAGATTATACATGAGTCGATGACATAAGTAGTTTGCACTGAAAACATTACAGACAGAATATTTTTACACACTGCACATGGACATACAGTACAAGAGAACTATTTAGATGAGAGCATTTGATCTCTGTGTATTTCAAACATGTTGAAGCCATCACTCTTTTATGTTTCTTTATATTATCTTTGCAGTTTGAGACCTCTTGTACTTCTTTATTAATACAACATGTTTATGTTTGAGCGTGTTTCTTATAAACCTGTATTTACCTGATGGTCGCATGCACATGTGCAGGTTTATTCTCACAAACTGTGCAATTACTATAAGTTCAATTTGATTTTGACATTACTGAATGGGATGATATCTAAGTTGGTGAGTTGTTTTTTATAATCAATTCACAAATTTCCACCAGTTTGATCCGTTCAGGTGTGTGTTTCCGGTCAACGAACATGCTGATTAACTACCATAGTACAATGCATCGCTTGGAGAAACTAACCAACTAGTCCCGAAGCTGTTGTAACATCTACAGCACCTCAGTCATTTGAACCACATTGGTTCAACAATATAGGACTGTTGTTAATTACATCACACGCTGGTGGAGGAGTAATAACTTCTTCAAATGAATCTTTTCTCGATCTGAGATGTTAAAGCAACGTGGCACTTGGTCTTGCTGTAACAAACATGGCTCCTGATGACTTCTTCATTGTTTTTCTTCCATTTCATTTTCCTTTATTTGATGTTTGATTCATTGTAGGTTCCCTCTTATGTCATAGCATAACTCTGGGGTTCCTTCACGCATTTATGCACATACACACTCCTCAAAAACACTGTTTATCGGTGATGCTAAAATATATAGACTGAAACATATACACCGATTAGGCATAACATTAACAAGTGAATAACACTGATTATCTCGTCATCACGGCACCTGTTAGTGTTAATGTCAGTGTCAGTGTCAGTGTTAGTGTTAGTGTTAGTGTTAGTGTTAGTGTTAGTGTTAGTGTTAGTGTTAGGGTTACGAGAGGAAAAATGGAATTTGAGTTTGACAAGGGCCAAATTGTCATGGCTAGACGACAGGGTCAGAGCAGCTGCAGCTCTTGTGGGGTGTTCCAGGTCTGCAGTGATCAATATCTATCAAAAGTGATATTCAGCAAATATGGTTCAGGAATGGTTTGAGGAGCACAACGAGTTTGAGGTGTTGACTTGGCCTCCAAATTCCCCAGATCTCAGTCCAATCGAGCATCTGTGGGATGTGCTGAACAAACAAGTCCGATCCATGAAGGCCCCAACTCAAAACTTACAAAGACTTAAGATCTGCTGCTAACATCTAGTGGAGTCCATGCCTTGATGGGTCAGGGCTGTTTTGGCTGCAAAAGGGGTCCAAAACAATATTAGTCATAATGTTATGCCTGATCTGTGTATGTTCAAATTGAATGATATACAATGCACTGCACGTTAGCTTGCTTATTGTACCTAAGTGCATGGTTGAGAGCTGTAGTTCCAACCATATAAATATGCAATGCCTTTTGCAAATGTTTGCTGGAGCTATGTTTCAGTTGAACTATGTTGGCAACAGCAGAACAGAAATAAAAAATGCTTTTGGGAAATGCACCCAGGCTGATTTTTGGACTATATGTGGACATTATCACACTGACAATATACATAGCCAACCACATTGTCACTGAGGCACTTCCCGTAACTTTTCTCCTAGTTACACTAAACTACACTAAAGTGCTTATTTCATCTTCTGTGCTTTCTGAGAGGTCATGATTTGTGTTTTCCAGAGAGTGGGCTGTGACAGGGTGCTGGGATCCAATGCCGTGCCGGATTTGTGTGGCATCTGTAAGGGCAACAACTCCACCTGCAAGATCTACAAAGGACAATACACCAAACAACATTATATGAGCCGTACGTGTCTTTACGTGTCTTTAATATTCCTTATTCCTCAATAATTCCCAGTCAATGCATATGAAAAAAGGGCACGAGGCCTGGTTGAGTTGCGTTAGTAGTGTGTTAAGACTTAAGGTTGTGGTAAGGGGCGGGACATTTCCCAAACACCCTCTATGCGGTTGACCAATCACAATGCACTGGTCCAACCAACCAATCAGAGCACATTGCACTTTTCAGAAGGAGGTGCTTCATGGAGACAGGAACTAAACAGGACTGGATTTTCCAATAACATTGTCTCTTAGCGTGCTGCGAAGGCTCTAAAGGTATAACTTAACTAAAGGTAAACCATTTCTTGGCGTGGTCCCCGAACAAAAAATCTTTGATTTAGCACAACTATTCGCTGTATCGCTGCCATCATTAGACTAAACTCCCCTCCATACTCATCCCCTTTAAATAGAGTCCATAATGGTTTGCCAGTGGATGTACCTTTGGATAATATAATTAAAGGGTTACTTCAGCGATTAGCATTAAGCTTTGTATCAGTAGAAACCCGCGAGTATATTCAAATTATCGTACTTTCCCCCCTCATGTCCCCCTGAGATGAGAGAATTATGTATTTTATTTCTGGAAAAAATCCTCAGATGATGCAAATATCGTCATTTTGCGTCATCTGAGGCCAGAAAACTAAAGACTACAGCCAGCAGTGGGTGCTATTTCCACATATTTTCAACATCACACTCACAGCACTCGGCTCCGGGAGCTGCGGAGATTCATGTAAACGGAGCGGTGGAGACCAAAGTGACTGTTTCAACTTTTCAAATGAATTCCTTTGAAAGTTAAGCTTCCAAACACATGAACTGAAAATGTGCCAGACTGAACACACGCCGTGAATGCAGCCGCAGCCGTGAATTCCGCGAATCCCGCGATTACCTCAGCTCATGTGATGAATGTAATCTGACTCCAGCTGCGTTTGTGCCGTGACGCTCAATCGGCTCACTCACATTATATCGAACAGACACGTTCAGTTTTTAATTGTAGTGTCTCTAACTGAACCGATTTTGTGAAAATGAATGCGGTGGGCAAGTGATCCAGTAATCCTGTAGCCGTGCCTAGAGTGGCTTCGTAGGGAAGTGAAGCAAGTGCATTCTGGGAGTTGTTGTCTTTCATCCCCATGAGACAAAAATATATTTTCTGTCTTTTCTCAGTTAAGAAGGCAACAACACATTTCTACTACATAAATTACCCAGTTTAAATACAGATGTATCTTCCCAGCGCTGAAGTACCCCTTTAAAAAGCTAACAAACATCAGTGTAATGACCATTGTATTCTTTGCAGGAAAACACTTCAATTAACAGAATTATATTCATATAGACTGAGATGTAAAGAAACAGTGGTGGCCACTAATGAACTGTCAATAAAGATAAGGTATAGCTAAGAGTAGTCCATACTAAGATTGTTTCGGAAAACACGTATTGACATTAAGGTACAGCTTAAGGTATAACTTAAGAATGACATAGCGTTAAGAAGGTTTCGGGAAATACAGCCCTGAGCGATACTGACAGATTGAGAAAAGAGGAGCTGCAACAATGTAAAATATATATTTTTGAAGATAAGGTATTTTTTGAACATTCAAGCATGAAAACCTATTCTAGTAGACTGCAAAAACTAAATCAAGATTTTACAAAAGGGCATAATAGGTCCCCTTTAAAATATTAATGCAATTAGAGTTTATTTTTTCCACTTTCACAAATAATTACAGAAATCTCTGTCTGTATTTTTTTTTTTACAACCCTAATTCTAACCAAGATTAAACCCAAAAGTGACGCATAAGCAAATTACCTCTAAAATAATAGTGTGTATGTCATTCAGAATATAACAATAAGTAAAACATGAATTACATTTAAAAAATATTGTTATAATCTAATAAATTATTTTGGATTTCTACAATGTCTCTTGTGTAGAGTACTACCGTGTGGTGACCGTACCAGCAGGAGCACGCAGTATCCGTGTGACAGAGCTGAACTCCTCCAGCTCTTATCTGGCCCTGAGGAACCTGCAGAGGAAGTATTACCTGAATGGACGCTGGACAGTGGACTGGCCTGGACAACACGCCATTGCTGGGGCTGTGTTCGACTACAAGAGACCCTACAATCGTCCAGAGAGCCTCACCTCCACCGGACCCACTAACGAGACGCTGGTGGTTGAGGTAGTAGTTGCCTAAATTGTTTTATCTTCCATAATTATATGACTGGCCAATTACATTCTTTAGAATAACAACACATTTTTCTATGTATTCCGTTTTATTGCGCTCTGTAATAAGTTTGCCTCATTGGCTCACCGTGTCTAATGAGAGAGATGGGCTGGTGTGTTATACTGCTGCTTGAGTTATAGTGTAAGCGTGCATCTCATCTATATTGAAATATTTAACATAGTTTTATTGAGATGTAAACAAGAGATGTTCTTGATGCAAACAAAAGTGCTGAATCTTGCTTGAAACAAATAAGTGCTATTACAAATGACACTCTACAAAAACCTTAAAGTTCACCCAAAAATGAAAACTACGCATGATTTACTCTCCCTCAAGCCATCCTAGCAGTACATGACATTCTTCTTTCAGACGAATACAATCAGAGTATTATTAAAAAAATGTCCTGGCTCTTCCAAGCTTTATAATGGCAGTGAATGGCTGTTTCTGTTTTGAAGTTCATAAAAGTGCATCTATCCATCATAAAAGTGCTCCACACAGCTCTGATGGGTTATTAAAAGCCTTCTGAAGTGAAGCCATGCGTTTGTCTAAGAAAAATATCAACATTTAAAACTTTACAAAAACTAATCTCTAACTTCTGCTAACTGTCGTAAGCATGGTCACGAGAGACTGGTCTTTCAGCGTATTATGTAGGACACCAGCGTAGCGTGACGAATACAGAGGCACATAGGATAGAGCAAAACAAAACTTGTTTCTTGCCAGAACTAGCATATTCTCACTGGAGCATCCTACATCATACGCTGGAACGCCAGTCTCTTGTGATCATGACAGTTAGCGGAAGTTAGAGATTACAGTTTGTTAAGTTTTAAATGTTGATCGCACAAACGCATGGCTTCGCTTCAGAAGGCCTTTATTAACCCCCCGGAGCCGTCTGGAGCCCTTTTATGATGGATAGATGCACTTTTATGGACTTCAAAACAGAAACAGCCATTCACTGCCATTATAAAGCTTGAAAGAGCCAGGGCATTTTTTATATAATGCAGATTGTATTCGTCTGAAAGAAGAATGTCTTATACACCTAGGATTGCTTGAGGGTGAGTAAATCATGCGGTAATTTTTATTTTTTGGGTGAACTATTCCTTTAAGTAGTTTGGCTGCCAAATCAAGTCAAAATATCATGAATTTGACATTTTTATGACAGGAAAGGACAGCTGGAATATGCAATTTGGTGTGACTTCCTAGAAACGTAATGATCGTGATTAATTAATAATTCATGCCAATTGTAAATATGCATGAAAATATATTTAATTGGGTTGATTTCTTGGGGCTTTTTGGAAATAATGCTTAAAATCTGTTTATTGAAGGTGTAAGGAAATTTTTTTTCAAGATGTAAGGGAAATATGTTAATACTTTCACTGGAAAACATCACATGACATTGTTAGAATGGCTGAATTCAAAATGTAAAGGTCCCGTTCTTCGTGATTCCATCTTTCAAACTTTAGTTAGTGTGTAATGTTGCTGTTAGAGCATAAATACTACCTGTAAAATTATAAAGCTCAAAGTTCAATGCCAAGCAAGATATTTTATTTAACAGAAGTTCCCTTTCAAAGCCTACAGCGAACGGCCGGTTTGGACTACACCCCTGCACTTCCTGCTTTAATAACGTCACTAGAACAGTTTGGTGACTAACCCTCCGCCCACAAGAACATGCAAATAAGGGGGCGTGGTCTTGTTGCTCTCCCACGTGGAGAAGAGGAAGTGTTGCGTTTGTAGAGTGTGTTTGTCACCATGTCGTCGAGACTGTTATTTTCATCCCGGAGTCAAATCACCTTTGTTTGGCCTTCCCACGGATGCTGTACGTAGAGATCAATGGTTACAATTTATGTTTAACTCGGTTCCGGAAAATTATAATCACAATTTAAAACTATGTGCAGCACATTTTGCTGAGGACTGCTTCCTCAATCACAATCAGTTTAATGCCGGATTCGCAGAAAGATTACTCTTAAAAGATGACGCAGTTCCCTCTTTGTCTGGAGAAGGCGTTGTTTATGGACCACAACCGGTAAGTTTATTTTATTATTTAAGTTGGTCCGTTTAACAGTTGATGTGACTCATTACACAAAGTGCAACGCTGTTTAGCTTTGTTAACTAACGTTAGATGGTAATTGAAACTAATCCGAAAAACTTTTTAAAAAAGTGTATTCAGACACCATCGATTGTGGTGTTTGTAATGATCAGTTTAAATGATTTGTTTATTATATCTGTTGTTTACTGTTCAACCACATGCTCATTCAGCTGCAGCCTCGTATAATATAAAAGCATAACAACTACTGAATAGACAGCTTACCATTGTGAAACATCCTGCAAAAGTCTTTCCGGAGCAGGTTGTAATCGATCCTCTTTGATGATTCCGGCTCAAATTGATAAGGCAATATAGAAATTTTTGCAATAACATTGAGCACGCGTATCTCCTCTTTATGGTAAGAGACGGGACCTTTCCGGGCAACGTGCGCTAAGCTGCTGTCGAATCACAACACGGGAACCGCTGGCCCAATCAGAACTCGTTACGTATTTCTGAAGGAGGGACTTCATAGAACAAGGAAATCATCAGGCTGTTTTTAGGACAGAGAAAATAGCGGTATACAGATAAGTAAAATGTGTGAAAAATACTGTGTTTTTTTACACACGAAACATGAACTCATGTTATATTGCACACTGTAAACATAATCAAAGCTTCGAAAACACGCGAAGAATGGGACCTTTAAGGGCTACTTCACCACTGGCAAAATAGGCTTTCAATAAAACTTGGCTGCCTATACATTATAAAGGCTTTTTTTGTATCAGTTTTGTATAAATGTATCAGTGCTACCTGACTAGAAAGAAAAAAAAAACTGAGAAAAAAGGCTGTTGTCTTCCCTTTTTGCCCAATAGGTAGGAAAACTTCAACATCCATAATGCTTTTATAAATCTTTGAGTGTGGGCCAGCCCTAACAGAGTCAAATAACACTTTGCTTTAGTAGGAAATAAGTCTTAGCAAACTTATACTCATAATGGTGTCGACTTGTATTGTTTCCTGGTGCAAGAATTTACGGAAGTTACTTTGGGTTTCTAATGAAGGATCCAGTGCGCTGTAGGCAGCGGCTAAAGTACGCTGTATAAATACGGAAAGAATGGTGAGACGCAAAATGATAATTCAAACTGATAATTCAATTCAATTAAATTCACATTTATTTGTATAGCGCTTTTCACAATACATATCGTTTCAAAGCAGCTTCACAGAAAAAGCATATGGCTACATTACAATTTAAAGTTATTTGTCCACATTATGCATTTCAGAAATGTTCAAAGGAAACAGATCAGCTAACAATGTATTTATCAGTATAATAATAAATTAAATTAGGGCACAATGAAGTGAAATAGGAATACATGTAGCAATGATTAGGTTTAAGGAAAAGCAAGTTGATGCAGCTGCGTCATCTGGAGTCCTCGCAGGAGTTGGAGTCATCTCAGGAACAGAACAGGAAAATAATTAGCATAGCTGCTGTTCAAAGCATTAAGCAAAGACAGTCATGTGTGCTGATATAACTGGAGTACAAGATTATGAGAAGCATTATGGTAATGCTTGGCTAAAGAGATGCGTCTTTAATCTAGATTTAAACTGTGAGAGTGAGTCTGAGCCCCGAACATTATTAGGTAGGCTATTCCATAGTTTAGGTGCCAAATATGAGAACGTTCTTCCTCCTTTAGTGGACTTAGATATCCTAGGTTCTACCAGAAGCCCAGAGTTTAGTGATCGTAAAGATTGTGATGGGTTATAAGGAGATAGAAGATCAGTTAAATACACTGGAGCTAAACCGTTTAGGGCTTTATAGGTCAGTGACAATACTTTATAATTGATACGGAACTTAATAGGTAACCAGTGTAGAGATGATAAAATTGGTGTTATATGATCATATTTTCTTGACCTAGTAAGAACTATAGCAGCTGCGTTTTGGACTAATTGTAGCTTGTTTATTGAGGATGCAGAACATCCTGCTAGTAATGCATTACAGTAATCTAGTCTAGAGATCATGAACGCATGAACTAACTTTTCTGCATCAGAGACAGATAACATGTTACGTAGCTTAGCGATGTTTCTGAGGTGGAAGAAGGCTGTTTTTGTAACATTTGAAATATGATTTGCAAAAGATAAGTTGCTGTCTAATATAGCACCCAGGTCGTGTGTACTGTAGAGGATGAAGAAATGTTACAGCCTTCTAAATGCAAATTATAATCTAAGAGATTCTGTGTACAGGTTTTTGGTCCAACAAGTAATACCTCTGTCTTATCTGAATTTAATAGGAGAAAATTACAGCTCATCCAATATTTTATATCATTAACACACTTTTACAGCTTGGATAATTTAGAGATTTCATCTGGTCGAGTCGAAATATATAACTGAGTATCATCGGCATAACAGTGGAAACTAATTACATGTTTTCTTATAATATGGCAGCATATATATTGAGAATAACAGAGGGCCTAACACAGATCCTTGTGGCACTCCATTATTTACCAATGTTATCGAAGATTTTTCCCCGTTTAAATAGACAAATTGGTAACGTTCTGTTAGATACGATTTAAACCACTTTAATGCCTGTCCCTGAATACCAGTGTAATTTTGTAGACAATCTAAGAGTATTTTATGATCTATGGTGTCAAATGCGGCACTAAGATCAAGTAAAACTAGTACTGAGATACAGCCTTGGTCAGCAGCTAAGAGTAAGTCATTTGTGATTTTAACGAGGGCAGTTTCTGTGCTATGATGCAGTCTGAACCCAGACTGAAATTTTTCATACATATCATTTTCTTGTAGGTGAGAGCACAATAGAGCAGAAACTATTTTACCACGGTGCAGTACTTTTCTCTCTTACCTTTTTTAATCTGATCGGTGCAACCGTTTCTGTGCTTGAGAAAATGAGCTCATACTGCTAGTCATTTCCTCTAATTCATTAGTGTGTTTTGGTACACTGAGCAGATGAGATAAATCTGTTAGGTTATTTGTGAATTTATCTATAGTGTTTGGGAGAATAGTTCTACCTGGTCGGTAACGCGGAGCAGTATGGCAAATATCAGCAGTACGCAGTGTGCACATTACAAGGTAGTGATCAGTGACATCATCACTTTGCGGCATGATGTCTATATCAAAAGGATTAGTTCCACGTGATATAATTAAATCGAGTGTATGATTAAAACGATGAGTGGGCCCAGTCACGTTTTGCTTGACCCCAAAGGAATTTAATAAGTCTGTAAACGCAACCCCTAGCGCATCGTTTGTATTATCTGCGTGATATGATAAACCTCTGTGACCACGAACACAGTGTTTAGGCCAAATAGGGGGGGGGGAACTAAAAGCAACTGTTGTTTTGAGAGTGTCGGCTAACATCCCGAAGCAAAATGCCATCACGCACAGCTCAGAAAGCTGTTTCCAAAGCGAGTTCAACATGAAGCTATGGGGATACAAAAATGCGGAAATATAATCTGTAGTTTTCACGAAAGCCTTGGAGCTCTCCAAAGTTTTTCTGACATATAAAGATGAATTTCTTGGTCCAAGCAACACAGAGAACAAGTAAACATTGTTCATTTACATATACTACAGACATTTTAACAATACATTTTTTACCTCAAAACCATATGAAACCTACATACCAACAGAAAACGTCTCGGTTACGTATGTAACCCTCGTTCCCTGAAGGAGGGAACGGAGACGTACGTCGGAACTGACCGACAAATTGGGATCTATTTTCAAAGAACAATCTACTTTGAGTGTATAGAAACAAGCCAATTATTGGCATGCGGTTCACGCACCGCCCCGCAGCGCGGATATAAAACACGGACGTGAACAACGCATACCGCTTTTACAACTGAGGAGCCGACATGTGACTCGGGCCTGCAGCTGAAGCACAGCAGCTGGCGACGGGACGTACATCTCCGTTCCCTCCTTCAGGGAACAAGGGTTACATACGTAACCGAGACGTTCCCTTTCAGTCGGTCAAGTTCAACGTACGTCGGAACTGACCGACAAATTGGGATCCCTACAAAAACGCCAGGTGCTGGCCCTTCCAGCGCCCTGCTTAAGCTCACTGGGTGCTCCTAGTTGGAGCAGAAGTCAGGGCTTAAGCAGGGAGGTCCGACACTGCTATTCCTGCAAGACCCACTCAGCGTGACTATTGGATAACACTGGGAAAGCGCGCCCGTCTCGGGAGATGGTACGCTGCGGAGCCACATCCTCCAGAGGAGGAGGGTGGAAAATACTCATACAGACTAACCTATCTGGGTAGTAACAACATATGGCAGTCTCTGGGGTGGTTCCAACCTGGTTCCGGGGACACCACCAGAGACGACAGAGTAGGGTAGCAAGTACCGTGGAATACACATATGGGGTCGCTGTGAGGGAACCGCTACATATGGACCCAGCCTAACCCACACGTTCCACAAGCATACAGGTGCAGGCCTGGTGTCAGACGGCCGCCACATCTGACACCGAAGGGTGACGGAGGAGCTCGACAGGGTTCACCATTCTGGGGAACACAACTGGAGAAAAAATAACGCACGTATCCATCCATAGGCGGGAGTGGCGTAGCAAGCCGACACAGGAACGGGCACTTTGCGTCTACCGGCCATTGGAGGCGAGTACACGGGAAGAAACCGGCTCCACACGGAGGCTATAGAATCTAGCGAACGTGTTAGGTGTCACCCAGCCCGCAGCTCTACAGATGTCTGTCAGCGAGGCGCCTTGAGCCAGCGTCCATGAGGAAGCTACACTTCTTGTGGACTGCGCTCGCAACCCAAACGGGCAAGGCACGTCTTTCGATTGGTACACTAAGACGATAGCATCCACTATCCAGTGGGCTAACCTCTACTTGGAGACAGCCTTTCCCTTCTGCTGGCCTCCATAACAGACGAAGAGCTGCTCTGAGGTCCTAAAGCTTTGAGTCCGGTCTATGTAAGCGCGAAGAGCGCGGATGGGACATAAAGCCAGGGCTGGGTCTGCCTCCTCCGAGGGCAGCGCTTGCAGATTCACCACCTGGTCCCGAAAGGGAGTGGTAGGAACCTTGGGCACGTATCCGAGCCAGGGTCTCAGGATGACGTGAGAATTACCGGGCCGAATTCTAGGCACGATTCGTTGACTGAAAGCGCATGCAGGTCCCCCACCCTCTTGATTGAGGCCAATGCAGTCAGGAGTACCGTCTTCATAGACAGTATTTTTAACTCAACGGACTGCAAAGGTTCAAAAGGAGGGCCCTGAAGTGCTCAGAGCACCAGGGTGAAGTCCCAAGAGGGTAGCGAGATATAACGAGGAGGATTTAGTCTCCTCGCACCTCTGAGGAACCTGACGATTAAGTCGTGCTTCCTAAGGATTTACCTTCAAATACGTTGTGATACGCCGCTATTGCTGCGACGTACACTTTCAGGGTGGAGGGAGACAGCCTTCGCTCCAACCCATCTTGTAGGAAAGAAAGCACAACATTAATCGAACACTTCCGGGGGTCTTCGCGGCGAGAAGAACACCACTCAACAAACAGGTTCCACTTCAGAGCATAGAGGCGCCTCGTAGAGTTTCCAGAGGTCTTGATGCGGGTGCCATAGAGTGCCCCCTCCCTGAGAAAGAAGATCCTTCTTCAGGGGAATCGGCCAGGGTGGGGCTGTTGCGAGGAGAGTGAGTTCGGCGAACTAGGTCCGGTTGGGCCAGTTGGGCGCAACTAGCAAGACCTGCTCCTCGTCCTCCCTGACCTTGCACAGAGTCTGTGCTAGAAGGCCTACAGGGGAAATGCATATTTGCGTAGGTCCCGGGGTAGGTCCTTGAACAGCTGTGCCGAGGGTACCCCTGTTCAAGGAATAGTACCACTGGCAATGGGACGAGTCCGGAGTGGCAAACAGGTCTACCTGTGCGGCTCCGAAAAGGTCCCATATCAGCTGGACGCTCCGGGGGTGGAGTCGCCACTCTCCCGGAAGTGGACACTGACGAGAGAGCTTGTCTGCTGTCTGGTTCAGCGCACCAGGGATGTGAATGGCACGAAGCGACCTCAGATGCTTCTGACTCCACAGGAGGAGGTGGCGGGCGAGTTGGAGCATGCAACGGGAGCGCAGACCACCCTGACGGTTGATGTACGCAACGGCCGCAGTGCTGTCCTTGTGGACCAGTACGTGATTGCACTGAAGCAGCTTCTTGAAGCGACTAGCGCAAGATGTACTGCCATTAACTCCAGGCAATTGATATGCCAAATCAGCTGGGGCCCCGTCCACAGACCCGAGACTGCATGCCCGTTGTACGTGGCCCCCCAACCCGAGGCTGAGGCATCTATGAATACCACAACATGCCTGGACACCTGTCTTAAGGGCACTCCAGCCCGTAAGAATGAGGGGTCGGACCAACGGTTGAAGGTTTGCGGACAGTACAGGGTAACTGGGACCCGATACTGGCCGCTCTGCCACGCCCACCTCGGGACTGGGTCTTGTAGCCTGCGCTGAAGCGATCTCATATAAAGCAATCTGAGCGGCGTTACCGTGACTGCAGATGCCATATGCCCCAGGAGCCTCTGAAAGAACTTCAGTGGGACCGCCTGCTCTTGAATGTATTCAAGCAGTTCAACACTGACTGGACTCGTTCCTCTGTGAGGCGTGCAGTCCGGTTGACCGAATCCAGCTCCATGCCGAGATTAGAGATCCTCTGCGTGGGACAGAATTTGCTCTTCTCTCGGTTGACCCGAAGGCCCAACAGGTTGAGGTGACAGAGCACCAGGTCCCTGTGTTCGCACAACTGCTCCCGAGACTGGGCGAGTATAAGCCAGTCGTCGAGATAGTTGAGAATGCGAACGCCGCGTTCTCGGAGTGGAACAATGGCTGCCTCCACGACTTTCGTGAAGATGCGGGGCGACAGGGACAGCCCGAAGGGCAAAACTTTGTACTGATATGCCTTCCCTTCGAACGCAAACCGTAGGAACGGTCTGTGTTGAGGAAGGATAGAGACATGAAAGTACGCGTCCTTCAGGTCGATCGCTGCAAACCAATCTTGGGGACGGATGCATTCGAAGATGCGTTTCTGCGTTAACATTTTGGACGGAAGTCTGTGCAGTGTGGACACCATCTCCCTCCGGGCAGACCCATCCGTCCCTGGGCTGCCCGTCTCAGGGCCACTTACCCTTACATTTACCGGCAGACCTGGGCGCCGACCACGACTTCGTGAGCTCCTGATGCACCTCCTGGGAAGACATGGCACTGGGGCGGGCCGCTGAGAACCAGCACGGGCCGCCCCGAGATACCAATCATCAAACCGTGAGGGTTCGGGACACGGTGGAGGGTTCCACTCGAGCCCGACACTCGCGGCGGGCTGGGAGAGCATAGCCGTTAGCTCTGGATCCGGCTTGGACAACGCTACCACACCCGAAGGGGGCAACGCAGCCGGGTCATCATCTCAAGAACCCATTAGCTCATCCACCGATGCAGCTAGCAAAATCATATAACCTTTAGCTGGATCCCCAAAGGAAACGGAAAACGACGGCATCCAAAAACACGGTTTGAATGACATCTTGAAAAAGACGCAGGGTCAAACCGTGTATTTTGCTCTTTTAGGAATGAAAAATGCTCTTTTATAGTGCTGAAGCACTCAGGGAGATGGCCGCGGCCCCCAGCGGTCCGATAGTGCAAGCCCGCGGCTGAGCACTCAAAGGAAAACGCTCAGCGAACCAACCGGAAGTCCTTTTGCAGCCACTCGCTGACTCGCGCCATCACGCCAACACCCGGAAGAGCACTCTCCAGACTCGTTCTCTTGAACACTCTCGGCAGAAACAGTCTTGTGCAGGTAAGCAACAAAACCATCGGCTCCGAAGTTGAAAGCAGTATGCGTTGTTCACGTCCGTGTTTTATACCCGCGCTGCGGGGCGGTGCGTAAACCGCATTACAATGTTTACTGGCTCGTTTCTACGTATACACTCAAAGTAGTTTGGTCTCTGAAAATAGATCCCAATTCGTGGGTCAGTTCCGACGTACGTCGAACGGGACCAACTGAAAGGGAACAGAACATTTCTAAGCTTTTGTGTTTTAACTTCAATTTTTAAAAGATATTTCTTTTTCTTTATTTTGTGTACTTTTATATGTAATTGAATGTTTCTCCTTGCCCAGGTTCTCTTGCAGGGCTGGAACCCAGGCATTCATTGGGAGTACACACTTACCAAAGACCATACAGAGAGACGGAGCCAGCCGAGACATAACTACACGTGGGCCATCATTCGCTCGCAGTGCTCAGCCACCTGTGCAGGAGGTACTGCATCAGTCTCAACAGAACTTACTGCTTGTAGAGTCTAATGGCCAGACCTTATACTGCAGTCACATGTTAATCTGTGAAACACTTAAACCACACAGAGCTTCTGTGAGTCTGTAATTCTGGTCCAGCACAAGCTCATGATGATGCCCCGGTTATTGCAATACACTTAAAATCATTCATATGCACTGAATACATTTACACATGTTCATTATAAAATGCATATGCACCGAAAACAAATCTGATTTAAATAGTTATATGTATTGATGCATTTGGCAGATACATTTAGCTTGCATTGCATTGCATTTTTTAATAGGTTCATGCATTCCCTGAAAAACAAACCCATGACCTGGGCCTTGCAAATGTCTGCTCTACTATTTTAAAACATTATTCACTGAAAATCTAGAGCCTACTTCCAAGCTCTTCTTGGCATATTCATAAGAGTTAATGACAAAAGCAGCAATATCAGATCTGTCATCAAATCCTCCCGATTCAGACCTTTTTAATTAATTTGTTGATTCAGTTCAGAACATCTATGATTTTTAAATTATTTTTGAAAAAGAAGTGCACTTTGTGTTTAATGTCCACTTGTAGTGTTCTTTAAATCTAAACAGTGCTGTTTATTTTTTTAATTGTGCTTGCAGATAATATAATAATATACATAATTTAATGATAATAAAATAGAATGCCACTTATGTGTACTTAAAGGGACTTTTATGTTTCCTAACACTGAAAATTAAGTTTTACTTTACAGTAAATTTTAAAACATGGTTTTAATAATAATTTTGTCGTGCTTTAAAGAAGTGCACTTATTTTGAAGTGTTGACTAACATAGCACATGTAAAGTACTTGTTGTAAAAGTAATTTAAACTATTGTGTGCTATTCAATATTACAAGATAATATATTTTAAATGTAATAAATTGCAACTTCTTCATTAGTGTAATTACAAATATATTTAAATACACGATTTACAAGTTTCAATAGAAATTACATTAAAGTATATTTTAGTTTACCATAAATGCTTGTCAGTACATCCAGCAGTACACTTTAACCATATTTCAAAGACAATAAAAGTAATTATGATTTTTATATATATATATTAGACGTGCATAAGTCCTACTTTATTGGGTCAGAATATGCACTCTTAAGCTAAACAAATTCTGTTTAATATGAATTTAAATGATAATTTTCAAATAATGCCAAATAAAATGCAGTTAAGCACCTGAAAATATTAGTTTTAGTTTGTACTTAACTCTTTCCCCACCATTGATGGAAATATTTTCTTCATTTGTGAGATAACGCTTCCCGGCCAATGATGGAATTTTTGTGGGTGCTATTACACATCTTCTGGAAGAGTACCGAATCTCCTGATCAAAACACAGACGAAGAAGATGCAAAAATAAGCAATATCATATGAAATCATATGCATATGTAACATAACGCAATTATAACTCAAAATTGCCTAATGTTAATGATTGAAATGTCGACCCAGGATGAGGTCTAGGACTGTGCAAGCATCAGGGGTGTTGATGGACTCGATCTACTCCATCTGTGTTTTGATCATCGCTCAAATGTTGCTTTTTTATGAAAATTACCCACATTTACCCACATGCTCTTTCTTTTGATATATTGCATGTTCCAATATTCATCCAACAAAATATTCTGGGGCCATGAAAATGTTGTGAAAATAATCAAACGCATTTTACAACTTTATTAAAAAATATGGTAACGCTTTACAATAAGGTTGTATTAGTTAACATTAGTTAATGCATTAGTTAACATAAACTAACCATGAACAACACCTCTGTTCAGCATTAAATAATCTTTGTTAACGTTAGTTAATAAAAATACAGCTGTTCATGTTAGTTCACAGTGCATTAACTAATGTCAACAAGATTTTATTAATGCATTAGTAAATGTTGAAATTAACATGAACAAAGATTAATAAATGCTTTATAAGTGCAGTTCATCATTAGTTAATGTTAACTAATGCATTAACTAATACAACCTTATTGTAAAGTGTTACCAAAAATATATATAATTTCCGTAATAAAGGTATGTGTCACAGTTGGTGGTTGTAGTGATCGCACAAAGACGAGGAATAAAACATAAACGGTCTTTAAAAAATTCAAAAGGTAACACTCAGGAGATCACACAGAGTAATAAAAACAACCGCATTACTAAAGACGGCACGGAACACTGAACAGAAAGAACTCAGGGTTTAAATACACAGGGAGAAGTAATTAAAGGAACTAGGAACAGGTTTGGGGTTAAATTACAGCCAATGAAACTAACTAAAGACACAGAACACGGGCAAATAGGGAAAACCAAAAATCAATGATAATAAAACATAATATAACCTTTACAGTACAACAGGTATGCTTACTTCTTTTTAAGGGGTTCTGCAAAACCTGTTGCATTTTTAAAATTAATTACATATGTAAATGCATTCATAATCAATTCAAATGATCTGATTGAAACCTACTGTTTCTTTTATTAAACACTTGCAAAATCTTTTCTCAAGCATATCTAATGGGCTCTGGCAGGTGTAACTCTATAGTTTACATTATTAGTGCTGACATGGGCTGTACCCTCCCGTTCTTCCACACCAGACCTGACATTAGCCTCTGTGATGGTGTGCAGAGACCCTGAGGCAAGGGCAACTGAAGGGTCAATACCTGCTTTAGGACATCCTTTAACCCAGAGGTCAAACTCCCTCCAGACGACCTCTGGAAAGCTGTGTCTTTTGCTCAAATACCTTTCCTTGAGTTCATGAATGATGTCACAGGACAAGGTTTTATGATTCATGTTTTGGTTTTGTCAAGTTGTTTGTCATATAAACTAGTTTTGCGACATCTGCCTTTATATGCACATGAACTTTAATGGCATCCCATTCTTAATCTGTAGGTTTTAATAGTAGGGTTAAAACACCCTTTGCAACTATAAGAGCTTCAACTCTTCAGGGAAGGCTTTCCACAAGGTGTAGGAGTGTGTTTATGGGAATATTTGACCATTCTTCTAGAAGTTCATTTGTGAGGTCAGGCACTGATGTTGGACGAGAAGGCCTGGCTCGCAGTCTCCGCTCTAATTCATCCCAAATGTGTGCTATCGTGTTGATATCAGGACTCTGTTAGGCCAGTCAAGTTCCTCCACACCAAACTCGTAATGTCCAAAATGTCTTGGTATGCTGAAGCATTAAGAGTTCCTTTCACTGGGACTAAGGGGCCAAGCCCAACCCCTGAAAAACAAGCCCACACCATAATCCTCCCTCCACCAAACTTTACACTTGGCACAATGCAGTCAGGCAAGTACCGTTCTCCTGGCAACCGCCAAACCCAGACTCATCCATCGGATTGCCAGACAGAGAAGCTTGATTGGTCACTCCAGAGAACATGTTTCCACTGCTCTAGAGTCCAGTGGCGGCATGCTTTACCCCACTGCATCCAACGCTTTACATTGCTCTTGGTGATGTAAGGCTTGGATGAGCTGCTCGGCCATGGAAACCCATTCCATGAAGCTCTCTATCACTGTTCTTGAGCTAATCTGAAGGCCACGTGAAGTTTAGAGGTTTGCAACTATTGACTCTGCAGAAAGTTGGTGACTTCTGCTCACTGTGCGCCTCAGCATGCGCTGACCCCGCTCTGTGATTTTATATGGCCTACTACTTCGTGCTGAGTTGCTGTTGTTCCCAGTTGCTTCCACTTTGTTATAATACTGTAATAATTTCACTCGGGCCCACCCAGGGATGGCAATTATGTAGGTAGTGCACTCAAAAAAATTATACTTTAAACTAACTCAATTCAATTATGGACAGTGGTTCCACACAACCAACTTAGTTTTTATTTAACATTAAAGGTTTATTTTTAATCTATGCAAAAACCTTGAGTCGTGACAACATAACTGTTTTACATAGATTCTTCCTCAGTCAGTTATGTCAAACCAACTCAATTCAATCACTTTGCTGTAACTTAAACTAGTTACGTTTTCAGAGGATATTTTTATCAACAAAAAAAAAAAAATCTCATGAATGAATCTCAACAATGGTGACAATCAATTGAATATTCAGATAAACAGATGAACTCTAAACATAAAACAAGCTATAAATTGTCACAACAAAAACAGAAAAAGTAACAGCAAATAGTAGGAATTAAAGAGAATTAGTCACAATTCAGATGTATAATTTATTCATGCCACAATGCATGCTGGTACCCATGGGGGAGTTTTGATTGGTGGTACCCAGCATGCACTGTGGCATGGAGATTTTCAATGATTGTCACCATTGTTGAGATTCATACACTGATTCTTCATGTCCGTGTGTAGTAATGCTGTAGATTAAAAACTTTTGAAGAAATCTTGAATATTATTCAATTATCATAATAGCGCTCTCATGCTGTAAAATCACATAAAAATATCACATAAATACAAAATAAAAACTTTACCTCTATAACCAGAACATTAGCATCTGAATAAGATCAGTGATCCAGCCATTACATGATGATATCATCATCATCATCATCATCATCATCATCATCATCATCATCATCATCATCATCATCATCATCAATAAGCCAAAATCACCCGATCACAATTTCTCTTTGGCTTATCTTGCTATAACAAAAGTGTTTTATAATCACACATAGTTAAAGCATCCAGTGAAAAAAATTAAGTTAAAGAGTTGCGGGTCAAGAGACCAACTAAAACAAACACTTATCATGGTGACAAACAAAACTATTATTTTCAATAAAACATAAATAAAGTCAGTCTGGTTACTAATGTGTGAGGCTGGTAATGCTGTTTGTGGAGTTTTTAATCCTCCTCTGCTGAGATCTTCAGAGATTTAATGTCTTATTTTCTCTTGAGTGGATTTCATCTAAGGCTGTGGCTGAAGTCAGCTTGTGTTTCTCTTTCCTTCATTGATTCTGCTCATTATCATCAGGTGTTCATCATTAATGCTCAATCATCACTTAATTCTCTCATTAACTTCAACACTGCTTCAATGGTACTTTAACTCAGTAGTGAGCAAACACGTGAACACTAGGAAGTGTTAATTTATCATGGACGTTTTTCTGTGCTTGGATTGCTCTGGCAATCTTACCTGTTCCATTTACTTATGACTGGCATATAAAAATCACAGTCAGTTTATTACTACAATTACATAAATCTTACCTGTTTCATTTATGTTTAAGTGTACACTCCCAACTCAGTCCATATGCAAAGCATGATGGGAAGCAAAAGTCCTGTTTGATTGAGTCCTGCATATGTTGCATCAGTGGAAAATATTTTGAGATTTTTTACTAGACTAACATGCTCAGAAAATATAACCAGTTCAAGTTACAGCAAAGGGATTGAATTAGGTTGGTTGGACAAAACTATTTTACATAGATTCTTCCTCGGTCAGTTGTGTTGTCATAACACAAGGTTTTTGCATAGATTAAAAATAAACCTTTAATGTTACTAAAAAATCAGGTAGTTTTGTGGAACCACTGTCCATAATTGAATTGGGTTAGTTTAAAGTATAATTGTTTGAGGGTTACTTGATTGAAACATGTTATTTCAAAATGAAAATCTCAAGTGAAGTCAAAGAGTAACTGTTTTAAGTCAATTTAACATGAAGCAATTACATTTGAACCAGAAACCTAATATAATAGTGTTGAATCAAAATAAATTGTTTAAAAAAAGTCAACAGTATCGTAAAATAATTTTTCTGAGTGTGATTGGTACTCACGTTCACCACAGACGTTGTAAATTGTGGATTACACGTCACTTAAGGTGTGGTTGTGAGTACATCATATGACCACCTTCCCCCTGGCTGTCCAGTCATTTGGAATGAATTGTAAAGTGGGGAGAGTTGGTCAGCTGATTTATCTGAAAGATTGGGGAGATTTCTAACTTGTAGAGCCTCTTCTGTAGTATCAGCACAAGGAAGACACAATTGTAATAAAATGTATTTTATTAACAAAAAGATAAACAAGAATAACTAACTCAACTACTAAATGAATACAATGAATGATAAAGGAATAAAGTGCAAAAGATGCATAAAATACAGTATTATCACAGGTTTCACCTTGTAAAATCTACATTTACGTGATGAATTGACAATGACATATGTTGTTTGTGTTCGTTCCTCAGGTCAGATGGTCACTAAATCATCCTGCTACAAGGATCTGAGAGTTCAGGTGAACACGTCTTACTGTAACTCTCGAACCCGGCCATCCACTGGTGTGGCGTCCTGTAACACACAGCCCTGCCCCGAAAGGTAACTTCACCACTCATCTCCTCTCGTCTGTTTACACACTGTGTGCTGGGATTTTAAAGGGTTTCTAGAGAAAGGAACCAGTGTTATTTTATTATTACTTAAATACTATTGTAGCATTTATTCATATATTTTTTAATTATTTAAATTTTTGTTTAAGTTGTTTAAGTTTACACTTTTTGCCTCAACAAAAAAACAAACAAAAAAATGTATGCAACCGTCAGTTTCAAATGAACCATCAACTTTAAATGAAATTATGTTCATCCTACAAACTACATAAAAACTATATTATAGAATTGCTTGTGTTATCCCAGCTAAGAAGGAATGTTCTGGCAATGTTTGTGAACAAACTTTCTTCAAGTTACATTAATAGATTATTCCTTTTTTAAAGTTATGTGATATTTATGTTTTATGTGGTATTTAAGTATGTTTTTAAAATCCCCTTATGGCGAAAATTAGGCTTTTAATGTTGTTTATATGTCGTTTATATGTCTATGTGGCGTATTAATATGCTTTAAGAAAATCCATGTGCAAATTCATATCAACACCATTGCTGAGTTATTTTCTCTTTAAAGGTGCTGTATGTAAGTTTTTG
The DNA here is from genome assembly GCA_023029165.1 of Gobiocypris rarus. Taxonomy (NCBI): domain Eukaryota; kingdom Metazoa; phylum Chordata; class Actinopteri; order Cypriniformes; family Gobionidae; genus Gobiocypris; species Gobiocypris rarus. Next base: position 7,785,082 of record CM040926.1, on the reverse strand, counting down.
ATTGTACTAAAGCATAAAAATACCATAATACATTTGCAGATATTTAGGAAACATGCTGAGTTCACATACTCGTTTCTCTGAAAAACAATGCTACAGCCAGTTATTTTTAAACAGTGTATACAGTGTCCTAAGTCTCCTTCCATTGTGTGTCCTCAAAATGGCAACTCGCATGAGCATCGTGTCTGAAGAGGAGGGGGCGGGCAAACAATATTTTGAATTTGGACTGCAGTAACCATTTCAACCACTAATTGACATTCTTACATACAGCACCTTTAAAATTGCAGTGAACCAAAGACTCAAAAACACGGTTTGAAATCGCCAGTGTTCCAGCTGTAGAGTTGGGTGTAACCCTAACCCTAACACTCAAGCTATTTTAAGGCATGAAGAATTTTTTTCCAAGGAAAAAACATTTAAGTATGTCATTTTGGTGGTGATCAAAGGTTTTAAGGGATAAAATTATTGACTACAGGGGGACTTTAAAATTGTAATATAATAACATTATTTATACATCATTAAACTTTTTTCTAAACTTTAAGAATGTTCAAAGAACATAACGTTTGAAGAATGTTCAAATGGAATGTCTTCTTAACATTTACATAACCAAGTAATACAACTTTTCTACATTTTAAATTCTCTGAACATATGAAATTACATTTTCATAACTTCATGGGAACGTTATCAAAACCTTCAGAACATATTTTTGTTAGATTTCATTTTGCGCAACGAATGCCTTACACACCACAAATCATCCATTCAACGTTTAAATTGCATTTTTATTATGCTTTCTGCAAAGTTATTTTTTTTTCATATGATAATTACCACATTGTTATGACTGGTTGCATGTATTTGACACGAGACACAGATGTTGTCTGATCTCATGTCATTGCAGCAGATCTCAGAGCAGCCTAGTGTGTCTGCTCATGATTTCTCATGTCCCTCATCAGATGTTTTAAAAGCGTCTCCAAGGCAGCGTCATGCAGAGCAAGTTTTTCGTCTCACATGTCAAGCTGAGTCCACCTAGATTCCAGGGCAGAGTGATCCACTGTGTCTCATAAGTAATTCCCAATAATGTCAGAAGGCTTGGAAAGGTAGATGCTCACACCAGGTCTGCCAAAACTGTCTCCAGTTCACAGAGCTGTTTACATCTTTATAGTTTAGCTTCACTGTGTTTTCTCTGAGAGACACCTAATGACTGAGAGCTGCTCTTAAAGTATTAAAGTGTCTGAAACTTCTGTAAAACCTGCTTAATACTGAGCTGATTTTTTTCCCCCCAAGTCTAGCTGTGTTTTCTTTGGCAGTGAGATCCGTGTCTTGCTCCCCTGTATTCACACTCATTTTCTGAGTTTCTCCTATATCTTCAGTGAAAGAGGCAGATCGCATACTATAATCCCGCTAAGCATCTACAGCTGCTTATACTCATGGGAAAACATGGGTTTGCTTCTCCCGTTTTATCCCATCTTTTGACCTGTGCATCTCTAAATAAAAAATAAATAAAATAATAATAATACACTTTATTTATACAGCATTTAAAGGGGTCATACTATAATGGTACATGCACTTTTACAAGTTGATTGTACAGAAGTGTGTTTTGGCAGTGCCTGTAAACAACCATCCTATAATGATAAAAATCCATCCAGTGTTTTTTTTTTTTAAATCTCATGATATGTTTTCCCGTCTCAAATCGAGCCGTCTGACCGTGTTACATCACATGATCGGACGCCCCTCCCACGATTGTTAATTGACAGCAGCGTTTCAACACAAACCCGCCCTGAGCGATCTGTCATCATAGTCTGCCGTCGTTGATACGCTGGAGCAGAAGGGCGTCTAAGCGATTGTGGTGTTCTGTTCTTGGGTGTAATAACCAACACAGCCGTCATTTTGATGTTCCTAAATCCGAACCGCTGAAGACGCAGTGGCTGAGTTTTGTTTTCGTAGGGAATATTCCCCCCGATCAACGGCAATGCTTTCATGTTTGCAAATCATTTCTCACCAGACTGCTTTATAAACAAGGGTCAGTATAAATCAATCAATCAATCAATCAACTTTATTTATATAGCGCTTTTACAATGACGATTGTTTCAAAGCAGCTTCACAGTGTTAAACAGGACAACATTGCAACAAAATTTGATTTGGCTAGTTTAATTTGGATAGTTTATAGAATTATATATGACCAAATTAATAAATTCAATCTGTATATTTAGTTGAGTAACTTGGATCATAATTTGAGTGTCCCCAACTGAGCAAGCCAAGCCAAAGGCGACAGTGGCAAGGAACCAAAACTCCATCAGGGCATGATGGAGAAAAATAAACCTTGGGAGAAACCAGACTCAGTCGGGGTGCCAGTTCTCCTCTGGCCTATTATTAACAGTGTATAATTATTACTCTGGCAACCTTGCAGGTCATAAATCATATTAGATAGGAATATTCTAAATTTTGGGTATGACGCACGAGACGGGCTCATTTAGGATGGCGCGTCGATTACACAAGAATATGAATACTTGAAAGATCGGAGTTATTGCGCCGGAGACGGGTTAATTGAGGATGACGTTCCGGTGAGGCAAATTCAGAGGAGACACTAATGGACACGGTCTCAGCAGACACTCCAGGATGAGCTGGTCATGTCCAGATGCAGGTCCACCATCCGATCCGGACACGGCCTGGATCAGGCCGACTGCAGTAAACCTCGGGATAAACAGAGAGACTAACATTAGTGTGAATGCCACTCTTTTTATGACGTAACGAGTACATCAGGTGTTATGGGAAGTGTTCCCGGTTCCGGCTGACCTAGTTAATGCAGCCTAACAATCAGTCATTTGATTTGAATAAAGAAAGTTAAAAATGTTCTATGTGTATGCCATAGTAAAGAGATGTGTTTTTAGTCTAGATTTAAACTGACAGAGTGTGTCTGCTTCCCGAACAATGCTAGGAAGACTGTTCCAGAGTTTAGGTGCTAAATAGGAAAAGGATCGACCGCCTGCAGTTGATTTAGATATTCTAGGTATTTTCAACTGGCCAGAGTTTAGAGACCGCAATTGACGTGATGGAGTATAATGTGTTAAGAGCTCACTTAAGTACTGGGGAGCTAAACCATTTATTGCTTTATAAGAAATAAGCAAGATTTTAAAATGTATGCGATGTTTAAAAGAGAGCCAGTGCAGTGTTGACAGAACTGGACTAATATGATCATACTTCCTGGTTCTAGTAAGAACTCGAGCTGCTGCGTTTTGGACCAGCTGGAGTTTATTTATTAGGCGAGCAGGGCAACCACCCAGTAGAGCATTACAATAATCTAGCCTTGAGCTCATGAACGCATGTACTAATTGTTCAGCATTTTGCATTGAAAGCATGTGACGTAATTTAGATATATTTTTAAGATGGTAGAATGCAGTTTTACAGATGCTAGAAACGTGGCTTTCAAACGAAAGATTGGTATCAAAGAGCACACCCAGGTTCCTCACTGACGAAGGGCTTGACAGAGCAGTCATCGAGGGTTAGACAGTATTCTAGGGCACTACTTGTGGAGCTTTTCTGTCCGATAATTAAAAATTCAGTTTTATCTGAATTAAGTTGCAGGAAATTACTATTCATCCAATTTTTAATATCAGCTATGCATTCCGTTAATCTTGTGAATTGGTAAGTTTCGTCAGGGTGTGAAGAAATATAGAGCTGAGTATCATCAGCATAACAATGAAAACTAACGCCATGCTTCCTAATGATATCTCCCAGTGGTAGCATATACAGGGTGAAAAGCAACGGTCCTAACACTGAGCCTTGCGGTACTCCATACTGAACTTGTGATCGGTGTGACATCTCTTCATTTACTGCTACAAACTGATAACGGTCAGATAAGTAAGATTTAAACCATGCCAATGCAGTTCCACTAATGCCAACATAATTTTCGAGTCTATTCATAAGAATATTGTGATATAAAGCATGTTTTGCTAAGAAGCTGCTCCTGAATAAAAGGAATGGTACCAACTATTAATGTTCCATCTGATGTTCCAACTGTAACATCAATCTGTCAATGAACTAAAGTATACATCAGTAAACTCACAGCATTCGTATCGCACTACGCTACCCTGCCAGTACAAAGATAGATCAAAGTGACATTACATTAACCAACCATTCAGAAACGTCCTGTTCAAGCCTTAATAGTCGAACTTCGCTGGGGCCGTCATCTTGTTCCCGGTCCGACTCCGGTTCAAACTGATACGGTTGCACAGATGTGTCCTTAGAGACTCCCATTGCCATTCTTTCTCCAAAATATTCCCTCAACTGTTGTCAAGGCAATTCTCCACGTGAGTTGTGTCAAAACGGTGACACAAGGGTGAGCAAAGCTCATTACCATTAAAGACACATGAAATGGCTTGCTGAAAACAGAGCTGTTTTTGACCAGGTAAAATGAGTGTTTTCTTACAATACTAATGAGAATCTTAAATTAAAGTATAATACAAACTATTCATTTAGACACTAAAGAATCATATTAACTATAAAAATGTTATTATATGACCCCTTTAATACATAAAATAAAGGATATATAAAATCAAATCACATTAGATTTATAGTGGGGTATCATACACAGTTCTGTCAATCTCATGTCAATCTTGAGTACATAGAGTAGTATTGCATCCGTCATATCTCCAAAAAGTCTTTAGTTTTATCATATTTATAAAAGATACAAGGAAATCCGTACAAGGAAATTCTGCCCTTGTTGACGTCACATAGGGCCATACTCGGAAAAACTTTCCGAAACTTGTGAGGGAGTATTTTTGGCACAGAAATACTCCATCAAACGTCCAGCTTATTTTTTTAAACTTTGGCCATGTTTAGCATGGGAAGTCTTTAACAGTGTAAAAAACCTCAGAATGCACGAAATAGCATTACACCCCCTCCCCCCCCTAATATTTATGTGCAATACAAGTGCTATTTGCCTGGAGCAAATAAGACGAGTGAGTGAGAGGAGGCAGGTGTGAGTCACTTCTCACACGGAGCTGGTCGGATTTCCAGTGGTGAAAGGTTCCAGCTTTTGCAGTAATAAAGGGGAAAGCATTAAACATTAAAGCTTCACTTTAACACATTCACCTGGACCAGAACGTTAACAATATGAGCCTACGAGCCTCTTCAGCACTAGACTTGAGTTTAGTGATTGAAACAAGCAGGTCATTTCCCCAGTGCCGCGTGAGAACATGCTTCATCCATCATGTCTGCATAACCTCAAAGCTGATTTGATGCCTGACAAAGAAAGGCATTGCCCAGTAAACATTGTTCAGATGAATTAGCCCACTGATGGGTGTCTGGCAGCTCGGTTTGGGTGCGGTAGGACGTTTGTGCCATGGGGTGAAGGGTCACATTGTCCAACTGGCATGTCTGGGTTCCTGTCCAGGGTGTACCATGCATTACTCAGATGTTGGCATCACCATTCATCCATTCCTGGGACAGTGACAAAGGTGACCTCACAACCCTGACCCCAATCAGGACCAAATCTGGACAATCATAGACTAACACGAGAAGGTCATTGGATATGACAATTCATGACAGGCAGATCCAAGAAACAGCTCCGAAATGAGACTGTGATGCTGATCACCAGAGACACACGAGAGGCTGTGTTGCATTTTGTAGGTTTGTTGTTGTTTGTTTGTTGTTGCTTCTATGGTTTTTCATGATGTTTGAGATTCAGATGTCAGAACTGTTATTATTTATTCCATGTGATTGTGCAACAACTATTCTGACAGAATAATTTGAGTTGACACAATGCAAATTAGAAATATCCATCTCTGTCTCGACAAGTACAGTAATATGGCTAATGTGCTGATTTATTATGGAGGATATTGAATAAGCAGTGAGCTCATAGGTCTTCAGGAGATGCTGGAGAAACACTCACATGCTGAGGGTGACGTTCATGCTTAACCTACTGCTGACAAACGAGGGGTTTCGAAGAATAAGTGCGCTTTCTGCAGGATTACGGTGAGGGCTTTGGTCTTCTGGGACTGGGGAGAACCAGACTGGACCAGCTTGAAGAAAGCGGAAGAGTGACATGTTAAAGCTCAGAGGAAACAGGCTAATGTAGGACACATCACTGCCCCGCTCACAGCACGACAGACATGTAAGCCTGCGTGTTTTCAGCACATTACATGAATAGGTGATTTTCAACAAATGGTCAGTGAATAGTCACCTCCTTCTATTCGGAGTCTATTCATTTTTTATGAAGGTTCGTCATTTTTGCAATCTTATGGACTTTTTGAACATAAAAATACTAGGGCTACACTCTTAAAAAATGTTTTGAACTAAACAAAAAATGTCCGCAATAGTTTTCATCAATTTTTTTTATTTATTTCAACTTCTAATGAAATTATGTACAACCAGCAAACTACAGGCTAATAATTTGCAGCATAAACAGTGCCCCTATTATGCTTTCTTAAAAGTTCCTAATTTTGTTTTGAAGGTCTCGTTCAATGGATTAACATGCATCCATAAAACACTTTGCAGCAGCATCACCTCTTTTCTCATATTATCTGAAACGGTTCAATCATGGATTCGGTCTCTCAAAACCCCTCCTTTCGAAGAGCCTACTCTTCTCTGACTGGTCAGATGGCCGAGTCTGTTGTGATTGGTCTGCCACTTACAGCCTATGTCATAAAAAATACAGTGATACGAACAGTAACCAAGTAACCAGACGGTTATACCGTATCAATGACGACTCGTTTCAGGCAGTTCAGAATCATTTTTTTCTCCATTTATTCTGCACTTTGAAACTTGCAGACCTTTTACATTTACAAACAGCTAAATTAAACATGACATGAAAGATAATACCTGAAAAGCATAATAGGGTCACTTTAAAGGGTCTTGGTCAGCTGTGGAGTGGAGGGGGAAGAGGGGAGACAGACAACACAGAAACGGCTTCTGATTCATTCCGTTTTATTTTGCACTCATTGAGATCAAAACACCAAAGCTTCCAACAAATGCACACTGTAATTTAGCATTACACACAATATACATACTGTCAGGTTTTGTTGTAGAGAAAGAGGTGAGGACTCAATTTGCAGGAAGAATGGGCTTTATTAAATTAAATAAAACAAGATAAACAAAAACTACCCCAGGGGGGAAAGACTTGACTTGACTTGACTTGACTTGACAGGAGCAGGAGCAGGGAAACACGAGGTACATACAATGACGATCCATCACAGGACTGCAAACACAAGGAGAACAATTAGGGAGCAAACTAGAGGGTAATGAGGGAAGACAGGTGGGGCAAATTAATCAATAATCAGGAAACAAGGTGGGTGGGGTTAGACAATAGACCTGAGCACATGGCACAAAGAAACACATGACAGCCATGTGCTCACACCAAACGTGACATGAACATGCAGCTACTGAAAACTCACCAGCTGCATGTTCACACAAAAAACATGACAACATGAAAGCACGCAGCCAGTGAAAAACACCAGCCACGTGCTACACACACAACACATGGACAGAAGAGCACATGCTCCAATAACAAGACAGAGCGCACAAGAACGAGCGAATGCTCTTTCCGTGCGCTCACAACAGAAAACAAACACACAGAGCATGAATGTCCAAATCCCCACACAAAACTAGAACTAGACCAAAGTGCTGCGATTCGAACACCACGCTCCACACACGAAAACTCACAAGGACAGAACACGCAGCTCGAGCATGCTCAAAGCTGCGCACTCACACAAGACAAGACAACAATACAGGAGTGCCAGGGCTCTGTCACAAACCAAGAGTAAACAAGACTGAAGTGACAGAACCCTGACACTAACCCCATCAAAAGGGACGCCACCTGGCGTCCCCAATGAGGGACACCAAAAACAAGACAGGAACAAGACAACACAAGACATATACACAGACCGAAACACCTGACAGGAAAACACAGAGACAAAGAGGGGAGGGAGGGAGGGGAGCCAAGTTAGATAGCAGGACAGCCCAGAATGTCTCAAGAAAGGACCAGGGAGGGATGGGAGGGTTGAGCCAGGGGGCTCAGGCAGGTCCGGAGTCCCGGCAGAGGGCCAGGGCGTTGCTGGAGGGACAGACCAGGTGGGCTCCAGTGGTTCAGGAGTCCTGGCAGAGGACCAGGACGCCATACCTTTTTTATTCAGTTACGGAAACCAGCTTCCATACTGATACACAGGTAACCTACACTCCTGTAAATAATTAAAGCGCATATTAAACCCGCTGGGCATACATTTATTTGATAAACAGACTTTGTGAATTCACAAAAGCACTATGCTAGAATGGTTTTTATATTATTTTAATTTATCGTGCAGCCCTAGAAGACGCTATAATAATCCAGTTCATGGATTCTCGTTTGAGGAATGTGCCACTTACTGTATTTTTCTGGTTACTCGACACAGGTAAATTGAATTTAATTTAATTTATACGAAAAATTCTTATAGCACTACATTAAATAGACAACAGTTTTATACAATTGTAAAAAAAGGTCAAGACCTCTGATTTGGGATCATCTTAGATATTCAATGTTGTTTAGACTAGCCTCCTGTCTTGCTAAGTTACACACACACACACATTACAGATCTATATGCACTCATCTCAAAACAGCTGGAGAACGGATCTGTCCAGGCAGTGTTTTCCATAACTCATTGGTGATGATGGACGCACTGCTCTACTGTCAGCGAAAGTATCGAACAACATATCAGCAAGTGTTGATGGCTTTAGAGACTGACCTCGCTCTCAGACAGACTCTGGTCTGATCCCAGTTCAGTCCCGAAAAACGCCTGTCATTACAGTTACATATGAGCTTCTTGCATTTATGAAATCATTGACAAAGAAGGATGAAAAATGTAAGCTCCAGCTGGCAACCACCATAGAATCTTCATAGCAATGCTTTAAAAACACTCCTTAGCAACTGGCAACCACCCATAATACCCTATAGCAGGGGTACTCAACAGGTGGCCTGTCGGTATTAATTCCCAAGTCATGCTAAATATGTATTGTAAATGTATTGTTTAATACATTTAATAATGCATTTAATAATCGCTAAATAAATGTATTGTTATAGTAGTTTGTGCTCATTGGCGTTGACACTCCTGACATTTTCCAGTCCTGCACCTGGGCTAACCGCTAATATTGAATCAATAGGCATGGCCGAACTGCAGGTTCAATAGCCATATTTTTAGTTGCAAATGTGAGTTAAACGTTCACACTGTTGAGCCCTGTCACTTTTCTGTTCTAAATTTGCAATTAATAGAACCAGGTCCATTATCACCCATGCTTACTGTGCACTTTAATGGGTTTTTTCCCCCTTTTTTTATACTCTAAGTATGAATGCAGTGTTTTGCATTGAAAATGTATCAAGACTACATTACTCTGGTTTTATGGTTGCAGAATTATTTTAATTTACATGTTCAGTGACATTTTAAATAGGACAACAATTAAAGGACTAGCAAGAATTAGCAAGGTAATAAACTGCATCCAGGCAGCATAGTAAAGTAAACCAGGGAGAAGCTGACGGGAACCAGCGGGAGGGGCAGACGGACTGACGTACTTTGGAATAGAAGGCGAGAGAGGGAGGCTAGGTGGGATCTCGGGAGACAGGAGACTTTGAGCTGGGCAGAAACAGCGGAGACACAGGAGACTTCGAGTTGGGCGGAACCAGCGGAGACACAGGAGACGTTGAACGGGGTGGAACCAGCGCAGACATAGGAGACTTCGAATTGAGCGGAACCAGCGGAGACATAGGATACTTTGAGTTGAGAGGAACCAGCGGAGACATAGGAGACTTTGAGCTGAGAGGAAGCAGCGGAGACATAGGAGACTTTGAGTTGAGAGGAACCAGTGGAGATATAGAAGACTTCGAGTTGAGAGGAACCAGCTTAGATATAGAAGACTTTGAGTTGAGAGGAACCAGCGGAGACATAGGAGACTTTGAGTTGAGAGGAACCAGCTGAGACATTGGAGACTTTGAGTTGAGAGGAACCAGCTTAGATATAGAAGACTTTGAGTTGAGAGGAACCAGCGGAGACATAGGAGACTTTGAGTTGAGAGGAACCAGTGGAGATATAGAAGACTTTAAGTTGAGAGGAACCAGCGGAGACATAGAAGACTTTGAGTTGAGCAGAACCAGTGGAGATATAGAAGACTTTGAGTTGAGAGGAACCAGCTTAGATATAGAAGACTTTGAGTTGAGAGGAACCAGCGGAGACATAGGAGACTTTGAGTTGAGAGGAACCAGTGGAGATATAGAAGACTTTGAGTTGAGAGGAACCAGCGGAGACATAGGAGACTTTGAGTTGAGAGGAACCAGTGGAGATATAGAAGACTTTAAGTTGAGAGGAACAAGCGGAGACATAGAAGACTTTGAGTTGAGTTGAGCAGAACCAGTGGAGATATAGAAGACTTCGAGTTGAGAGGAACCAGCGGAGACATAGGAGACTTTGAGTTGAGAGGAACCAGCAGAGACATAGGAGACTTTGAGTTGAGAGGAACCAGCTGAGACATTGGAGACTTTGAGTTGAGAGGAACCAGTGGAGATATAGAAGACTTTAAGTTGAGAGGAACCAGCGGAGACATAGAAGACTTTGAGTTGAGCAGAACCAGTGGAGATATAGAAGACTTTGAGTTGAGTGGAACCACCGGAGATATAGGATACTTTAAGTTGAGTGGAACCAGCGGAGGTCCAGGAAACTTTGAGCTGGGCTGAATCAGAGGCAACACAGGAGACTTCGAGCTGGGTGGAAACTGCAAGGACAGGAGAACCAGGGAAACCTCCTCATTCATTTCCTCATAAATATTAGCAGAGGCCAGCTGCAGCTCACCCTCAATGGCAGGAATGTGGACGGCTTTGCTCCATTCGGATTAGCTCACAAACCTGCGAACACGTCCACTGGGACACACAGTGTTGCCGGCTCATGCACCTGGTTAGACTAACGATGGTTGGCTCAGTCCATTTTACTGGCTCATGCATCGCGGCAGGCTCGGGCTTACTGTCTACGGTGGGCACTGACAGTGTGTTGGTGGGTTTGGGTCTGGAGCAGGGCTGGTAACATCCTCTTCGATGCAGATGGTGAACGCAGACCTGCAGTTCACCAGCACCCACTCCACAGACTGGGCAAATGGATCACCAGATCCAAGGCCAGATCGGCAGGTGTAAAAGTCTCTTGTGGTCCTCGAGTGATTTTGTTCTAAAAAGAGCAGCTGGATGGCCGGGAAGGCCATTTCTGTAAGGTCGGTTCTTCTGTTACGCTTATGCTTGTCGATACGCACAACATAGTAAATGTACTCAAATAGTCTTTATTAGATAATCAAAAATCATTCAGAACACAAGAATAAATAGGAGATAACACAAACCAGACTTAAGCATTAATGTTAATGAGAACGGGAAACAATGAACTGGATATAAACAAAGAACACTAGATTAACACAGGTGAACAGAATCTAATAATCAATTATTAACTATAGCAACAAACTAGAGAGTGAATGAGTAACCAAGTGAACTAATTATGAACACAGACAAACAGGAACAGAGCAAGAGAGTGAAAACAAAACCAAAACAGAACATAACATTATATACGTTAAAGCCAATTGTAATTTGTGGCCCTTTGCATTGTATGGCCTCTGAACTTGAGTGGCCCTGCCCTATAGCATCCTGGCAGTGCACAATCAAGCCTATTTTACATTTCTTCAGTTGTGTTTCATCAGAGAGCTATGGAAACCCTAAGGGGTCATCCTTTTTTTTTTCTTTATTCTTTTTTTTCTTGTGATCTCAACATAACAAAATAGTTTTCACTTGATCAGTTATATTTTTTGTGTATTTAAATAAAATAATGAATAATAATAATACTACAATTATTTTTCATTTTGTTTTGTCAAACCGTATTCAGTCTCCTTTCCTTAAGGTCACCAGTTAGAATAATACAATAGGATGATAATGACATTTTAATAAGAGAATTTTTTTTTTTGTCAGGGACAGATGCAGTTTTATTGTATATTTAACATTTTTAAATGGTCTAGCAATGGAACTGTCAACAAGGAAGCACACTGAACACTGAACTGCCTTCAGTTGATGGAAAATTCTTTTAGCTCCTTGAATTAAACCCATTTTATTTTTCTCACCTCTTTGAAATAACGTGTAAATAAAATATGAATAAGTTTTATATATATTGTAAACTTATGTGTAACTTTGTCATTTTCCTCATAATTTGATGTGATTTTCAAATCAATAACTGCTTTATTTATTCTTGAAACAGAAGTAACTTCATGATATTTGTTTATTTTACTTTTCATGTTATTAAACTATAGCTGAAGTACAGTGCTCCTAATAGGCTAAGGTACAATTTAATTTAATTTCATCTGATAACATTTGTAATGATCACAAGAAGACGAGAAAGAAAAGTAATAATAATTCATGGCCTCTTAGGGCTTCTGTAGAACACAGTGTTGGTTGTTTGTAAGATAGATGCCCATGTGCTTGAGCCAACTGAGTCGACTGGTCTATCTCTGGGTACATCTGATAAAACCGGTTGCCCTGCACAGAGGTGTTCTTCTAATCAGAGCTCTTGTGTCCTCTTATGTCAGTCTTCCCAGAAAGTGCTGACTTAGTCCTGTAAATTGATCCGTCCAAGCATTGAGTCTTCTTGGGCTTCTGGCCTGAGTGAGAGAACACAAAGTGAAGCCATCTAAAACCATCTAATACATTTTAATTCTAAACTGAAATTGTCATCTTAAAAGAGCAATTTCTAACTGATTTAACCAATAATTTTTTTTTTTTTTGGGGTATAAATGAGTTTATTTAGGTTGATTCATCAATGTTAAATAATGTGTACTTGAAAAAATAGTTAAAATAGATTTTTCTATTTCAGAGTATAGTGACTGTTGTACTTTCTGTTGAAACTATTAATTAAAAAATAATTATATATATATTAAGTACTTTACTTTACATGTGCTTTAGTATGTTAGTCAATTAAAACCTTTAATTTGACATTATTACAAAAGTGCACTTTTTTAAATGTGTGCTTGATTGCATAATAAAAGTCATGACATTGTACTCTCTTTAAGGTGAACTTTTATTAACATTATCTACAGTCAACATTATCTATCTTTTTTAACATATATATTCAAAACATTTAACGGCAATTCTTTTTTACAAAAGGCCCCTTAAATGCAACATGTACTTTGTGGGTGCATAACACAGTGTGAACTCTCTCTCTCTCTCTCTCTCTCTCTCTCTCTCTCTCTCTCTCTCTCTCTCTCTCTCTCTAACTCTGTGTGTGTGCGTGTGTGTGCGTGCGTGCGTGCGTGCGTGCGTGCGTGCGTGTGTGTGTGTGTGTGTGTGTGTGTGTGTGGCTAAAAACGTTTTTTGGAGACACTTGTGGCTGTCAAAGAACACAGCGGTGCCAAACATTTGCTTGTGTCTATTCCAGTATCCCGATGATGGCATCATGATGTCACTTCTCTAGCAGGTGTTTCAGGGAAGAGTGAGTAGTGAGCAGTACCATTAAAATTATGTTTTACAGGGGGTCTTCTCTGCGTGTCAGTGTTTTTCTACCTCATTAACTGGCCTCTGTAAACACCATTTATTGCCTCACGTTTATCTGATGGCCTGTTTGTTTGGCTTGAACTCTTTGGGTTTACGAGAGGCCAAGGTTAATAACCTTCCAGACTCAGCACACAATCGCACCGTTGACACAAAGGACACACATATATATACATTAAACACAACCTGAGGCTAGAACTGAGGTTGTTGATTTTGCCAGAGATGTAGATTTTCTTCTATGCATTTTATTTGTGGTGTAAAGAACAAAACACGAAGAACAGGTAAAATGATCCAAATAGGGAAAACCATAAACCAGGAACAAAAACTGAAACACACACCACAGAACTGCCTAAACGGGAAAACACTAGAGACTGAACAAAGGAGACACACGTGATATGTCCCAATTCACCCAGTATGTTATCTTTTTGTGAAGAAAAAGTACATACTTTTGAGTGTGTAGCAAAAGAGTAGACAAGCTTTAGGACTTTCTATCACGTCATACAGATGCATCTTTAACACTTGCTCACTGTAAACGGACCTGACAATCATCTTGTCACAGTTAAAATCCTCCACATTTCATTTAATTCCCTACCTTATCGGAGAGAAATGCAATAGCATGTTGATCTGCAATCTGGAGGCTCTCCTTATATTAATGCATTGCGATTCATTTAAAAGTTAATGGCCAAACAAATCTTTATAAAAGTCCACATTGTTAATGCAGATAAAATATAACACGGATGACTTTAAATACATATTTTTTATCAAGTTAAACTTTGATTATCAAATATTTATCTAAACCTCTCACTGTCGGTCAGTATAGCCATTAGAGTTTGCACGTATCCACACTTCGAAAATATCCTGGAAATAGACCATCCAAGGACTTTTGGTTTTCAACATATACTATTATCATTATCAACCAAACTTTTGAGAATATCGTGATATAATTGTTTGTCTCACTGACTTTAGATGTCACACTGCTATTGCATAAGTAGTCAGTTGCATGGGGCGGCAGTGGCTCAGTGGTTCATGTAGATTGTCTGCAAACCGGAAGGTTGGTGGTTCGATCCCCAGTTCCACCTGACCAAGTGTCGAGGTGTCCATGAGCAAGACACCTAACCCCAGCTGCTCCCGACGAGCTGGATGGCGCCTTGCATGGCTGACACCGCCGTCGGTGTATGAATGAGTGTGTGAATGGGTGAATGTGAGGCAATATGTAAAGCGCTTTGGATGACCATTGGTCTGTTAAAAGCGCTATATAAATGCAGTCCATTTACCATTTACCATGTCATCACCTTAATGTAGACAGCATGCGCAGACACACTTATCGAGTATTTTAGGGTGTTACATTATTTGATCTTATGTCCTCAGTGCCAGAAGTGTCATGGAGAAGCCATTACATCATGGAAATAGGTGGATGTTCACATTTAGAGCCTGACATTACTACAGCTCGAGAAGGTTAATGTCGCCTTCCTCCACACAGAGAATCTGTTCTTCTGTGTTTTACTGAAATAACATTGTTCATTTTTAAAATGTGTATTTACATATAAAATGCTCTAATATAATGTCCCTGTTCAGTCATATTTATGGTACAAATAATTAAAGTCTCATTTGCCAGGCGACTACCCCAAAGAGTGCCAACTGTGCCGTATGCATTACAGCTCAAAACGTAAATGGTGAAAGCTGAACCCCGGTGAAATCATAGCTGTGTGAAAGTTTAATCCAGCTCATAATTAATAAATTCACGCAAGCAGGTTTATGGCAACAGAGGCACAAGACCACATATTCCCTGTGATATATTATTACGTTTCTCTAATTACTACAACCATCCTGCCAAGGCATTGCCAAATTTCCCTTTTAAAGTAGGTCAAATGTCTGATTCCACCTTATAAATATCATATGTATTTTAAAGAGCACAAACTGAGGATTGAACATCTCCAGTGCTCTTTTAAGATGAAAGCAGATCGGGTCACTGCAGCCATTACATTCATCAGAGCTGTTGCAGCATTCCAGTCAGATGATGTGCTCTGCTATGAGAAATAACCTTTAGGACGAGGGATTTGAGGTTGTTTGGGGACTTCAGGGACAACTGATGAGCCTAATGAGCTGATGTTTTGACTGGTTGGTTTTGCTGAAAGTCAACAAACCATCCGCTCTTCATAATCAAGATGTCTCAGTGTTACAACTTGCCTAACCAGTGCTTGGGCTTGTGGGAAAGGACACTGTAGCCACATTAAATAGATACGTTTAGAATAGCATATTACCACAATATTCAACTATCTCTATTTCTCTACATACAGAATACTGTATCCCGCAATGCAATGCACTCAACCTTTCATTTCTAATGCGACGAATGCACCAGTTTTTAAACATCTCCTTCCAGTTCTGTTATTGTAAATTAAACCTAAACTATAATTAATGTTTGAATTAAATTAAATGAGCTTAAAGCCACAATATGTATTTTTTTGCTGCTAGAGGTCGCTTATTCAAAACAAAGGCGTAGCTTGATGACGGCAGGACGGCTGGATGTGCCGCAGATGGCCACTTCCGGCTTTTTCCATTCATGACACAACTCTGTTTTATCATATTAGATACATTATTTGAGTGTGTTGAAAGTTATGTAATAATACTACTCTGTGCATTCACGATACCGAAAACCAGTCAGTATCTGGTGTGACCACCATTTGCCTCATGCAGTGCAACACATCTCCTCCGCATAGAGTTGGTTGTTCAGGTTGTTGATTGTGGCCTGTGGAATGTTTGTCCACTCCTCTTCAATGGCTGTGCGAAGTTGCTGGATATTGGCAGAAACTGGAAGGTGCTGTCGTATATGCCGATCCAGAGCATCCCAAACATGCTCAATGGGTGACATGTCTGGTGAGTGCTGGCTATGCAAGAGCTGGAATGTTTTCAGCTTCCAGGAATTTTGTACAGATCCTTGCAACATGGGGCCGTGCATTATCATGAGGTGATGGTCGTGGATGAATGGCACAACAATGGGCTTCAGGATCTCGTCACGGTATCTTTTTGAATTCAGAATGCCATCAATAAAATGCACCTGTGTTTGTTGTCCATAAAATACGCCTGCCCATACCATAACCCCACCGCCACCATGGGCCACTCGATCCCATGTGATCGAGTGGACCCAAACCGATTGTTGCAGCAGCTGTCCGGGTGGCTGGTCTCAGATGATCTTGGTGGTGAAGATGCTGGATGTGGAGGTCCTGGGCTGGTGTGGTTACACCTGATCTGCGGTTGATAGGTCGGTTGGATGTACTGCCAAATTCTCTGAAACACCTTTGGAGATGGCTTATGGTAGAGAAATGAACATTCAATTAACGGGCAACAGCTCTGATGGACATTCCTGCAGTCAGCATGCCAATTGCACACTCCCTCAAAACTTGCAACATCTGTGGCATTGTGCTGTGTGATAAAACTGCACATTTTAGGCCCCGTTTACACGATGGGAAAACGCAGATATTTCCCTGCGTTTTGACCTGTCATTTACACGAAAACGCAGTTTTTATCCCAGAAAACGATTATTTCTAAAAACTCCGGCCAAAGTGGAGATTTCTGAAAACGCCGGTTATGTGTTACCGTGTCAACGGGGAGAAACAGGGTTTTAGGTTCTCAAATGTCACATTATGCGCCAGAAAATGCTTACGTCATGTGAGCGCCCTATGTTTACAGTTTGTTTGATCATGGATGCTGTTAAGGTGGTACTCATTTTTACTTTTGTGCAAACGCTTTTGGCCTGTTTGCATTTGCAAACACAACTGCTGTACTAACGCGACATTTAGGAGTAACTCCACTTCGCTGTCTGTCCACACTAACGAACCTCGCGCCATGTCTGTTGTTTTGAAAGGAACACGAAGTCGCTAGTGCTATTCGTTGTTGTCCATTTTGAGGATTCTGATTGGCTTGCATGGCTTTATCCTTCTCCCAACACTGCCACCCATAGGTTTGGCATAGTTATGATGGCGCTCGGCAGCGTATTTATGCGGGCTGATGTAAACGACAACTTTTTTGAAAACGATGTTGTGTGCACGATGTTATTTTTGAAAACGGAGGCGGGGAAATATTCGGTTCTCTAAATACCCGTGTGTAAACGTGGCCTTAGAGTGACTTTTTATTGTGGCCAGCCTAAGGCACACCTGTGCAATAATCATGCTGTCTAATCAGCATCTTGATATGCCACACCTGTGAGTAGGATGGATTATGTCGGCAAAAGAGAAGTGCTTACTAACACAGATTAAGACAGATTTGTGAACAATATTTGAGAGAAATAGGCCTATGTACATAGAAAAAGTCTTGGATATTTGATCTTTTGATCTTTCAGCTCACAAAAAATGGGGGCAAAAACAAAAGTGTTGTGTTTATAATTTTGTTCAGTGTAATATTACGTTTTAATTCAATGTAATTTTTTAACTGATACATTTGTAGTTTTAAGCTGTCTTTAAAAAAATGTATGTATCAAATAGGATAGAATAAAACATTACAGAATTAATCAAATCTGTTAACTTATATTTTAATCATATTAACTGACTTATTAGGATTTACTGTATATCTTTAAAAAATCAAGCATATATGATATATGACTGCAAAAATGACCAGAATAGTACTGTTCAAAATGCTTATCATAATGTGTATGATTTGGCATGTTTAAAAAAAAAAAAAATAGTAAGCCATATAGAATTGACTATAACTGAGCAGTATGTAGTATGCAGTGCACAAGTACTTCATTGCCTTTGTCTCATTGGAAAAGGAATGTTCTGGGAAAGCTTGGGTTGAACACAGCACATGTGATAAATATTAGTGATTCTTTATATCGACAAATAACTCTTTCCGGGTGTAAAGAACTTATAAAAATATCTTGTGTGTGCTGTTGTGTACCACAGCTGGAGTGTGGAGGACTGGGGCCTGTGCAGCCGCAGCTGTGGATCTGGAGAGCAGATCAGACAGGTTCGCTGTCTTCAGAAAACAGGCCCAGATCAGGTGGACACAGTGACTGATGACCAGTGTGCACAACCACCACCGTCACGCAGACAGACCTGCAACACACACACCTGCCCACCGGTCTGGAGCACTGGACCCTGGTCTCAGGTTAGTGATCAATCATTCAACTCTGTGACAATCAACAATGCATTATACAGTATATCTACTAGGCAACTTCCTATTTAAAGGGGTGATGAATTGAGAAATCAACTTTCCCTTGAGCTTTTGATGTATAAAAGTTCATCATGATATAAGAATATCCTGTAAGTTTCAGAGCTGAAAACTTCCTTGTTAGTCAAAGAAAAGCTTTTATTGACACCAGGCCCAGAAAACGAGAGATCTCAGAATATGTCGACCATTGACGTCATAGAATGCAGAAACACCGCCTCAACAGATAAATATGTACGCCTGCTTCTGTAGCCCCGCCCACCGACTCGTGGAGCTAAACAGATCGCGCTACTGAGCAATAAACCTGCCGAAGACAGCAAGATATTGTGCTGTGCCTGGTTGTGGAAGAACACAGTCGCTGCATAAGCTTCTTTCGGATTTAAATATTAGGAACGAGTGGTTGAACTTTATTTTTAATGAAGTTCCAGCTCAAGTGCGTAAGACATTGCACGTCTGTTTGCTTCATTTCACTGCGGAATAGTTTTTAAACAAGACACAGGTCGATACTGGATTTGCAGTCATACTGAGATTAAAACACAATGCTGTGCCTTCTATATCGGATCCGACAGGAATGGTGAAACACACTTATGTGAGTAAAACATGTTTTTTTTATATATGTGATAGTATTGCATTGTTACAGATCATATGTGTCTTAACTGAACATACATTAGCACGCTATCAAAGGCTGAAGAATCCTTTATTTTTGATGTTGTTGGTTCATTGCGATTCGGGATCAGATTCGGACATGTACAGTGGGGAAAAAAAGTATTTAGTCAGTGTACCTATTTTGGACAACACACACACACATTTTTTAAAATTATTATTAATTTAAAGAATTTTCTTCAAATAGCAGTCAGCAGCCTTCTATTATTTTCCGGGTCACATTTTTGAGTTGTCAGAAATACTGATTAACCTAGGATTTTTTGTCATTTAGGGTCATGAAAATGTCTGCAAAGTTGCAATGCTCTGAGATTGTTGTGGAATGTGTGTGGAATTTCTACTGCAATTGTGATGTTAGCGGGCTACTTTGACCCCCAAATTTCATGGTTAAAAGCAGTTCTAGTCATTTATTAGATGTTATGGTTTCAAATTAGTTCTCACCTGTTGCCTGTTCTGTTGATCATCATCTTCCAGTATATTTATTAAAGTCTTGTGTTATTGTTCATTCTGCACCATGCATCATCTTTGTATTTTATTATACACGCAACCCCTGACAGAACACAAAAATATAAGATTTATCCAAATATTAACACACCTCTTTCCACCTCCTCCTGCTGGAACATGGGGGATTGCTTCCCCATGCCAGCAAATGAGTGAGAGCCAGAGCCAACTGCTGAAATGGAGCCAAGCCCATTATGAAGATCGAACCACAGTGATTGCCAGAGGCTTTTTTCGTCCCAGAGCCCGAGCCCTATACAGGTGTGCAAGTCTATACAGGTGTGCAAGTCTATACAGGTGTGCAAGCCGGCAACAGCATCCATCACGGAGGGCATTTTAGTGAAGTTTGAGGGAATTAATTGGAGCTCTACACTCCTAAGGCTGGGTCTGTTATTTTATTAGCTGAATGAGGTGATTGCTGGTCTTCAGTCACCACTGGTCCCATCCAGTTCCAAGTCATCTCAGTCATAGCTAGATAAGCCCAGCTCCAAATCATCACTGGATAAACCCAGCTCAGAGTCATTGCTGGTTGGGCCCAACTCCAATTTACCTAGGACCATTAGCTGTGCCTTGGTTCAGCGCTCCCTCAGCTCCACCGTGGACTCTTGCTCCACCATGGTTCATTGTCAATCTGGCTCTGCCTCAGACTTCCAAGTCATCAGCTCGACCCTCCACCCCTCTGGCTTCGCCGGGCTCCTCCTTCCCTCCGGTTCCACCATTGTCAACACTCCCCCTGTTTCTGCCCTGGTCTGCCAAACCCTCAGCTCCTGCTCGGTCACGCCCACCTGCAGCTCCACCGTGGCCCTGTGTCATCCTGAGACTTCGGCTCTTCCTGGGTCTCTAACTCCACAGTCTCCACTTCAGTCAGTCATCTCCCTGGTTCCACCCGCCCTCTCCACCAAGACTCCACCATGGCTCCTCCCTCCATTGGCTCCTGCATGGACCTTCATCCTGTCATGGCTCTGGGAAATCCTCCTGCTCCTCCCTTCTCTGCTCTGGTTCCTCCTGTCTCTGTTTTGACTCCTCCCACCATCGTCTCCTCCCTGGTCGTCA
The DNA here is from genome assembly GCA_023029165.1 of Gobiocypris rarus. Classification (NCBI taxonomy): domain Eukaryota; kingdom Metazoa; phylum Chordata; class Actinopteri; order Cypriniformes; family Gobionidae; genus Gobiocypris; species Gobiocypris rarus. The sequence continues at coordinate 7,764,198 of CM040926.1, read as the reverse complement.
TCTCATTGGTATCTTTCTCTGCCTGCTACTCGTCCTACTACAAAGCCCTCTCCCTCCCTCTTAGACTGGACTATGGTTACATATTATCATTCTGTCACGAATAATCTTTGGATTTTACTATAACCCCTGACACTCTGAGGGTATTTACATTTACGCATTTTGCAGATGCTTTTATTAGAAAAAAATATAAGCTGCATTGAAGGTGCACATGATCTATTGAACCCATGATCTTGGCGTTGCCATTCTCTACTATTTGAGCTTCAGGAAAATGCACAAATACACACACACACACACACACACACACACACACACACACACACACACACACACACACACACACACACACACACATGTATATATATATATATATATATATATATATATATATAACTATATATATATATATATATATATATATATATATATATATATATATATATATATATATATATATATATATATATATATATATATATGCATTATTATTAATTAATTAAAAAAATCAAAATTTAAATACTGTTTATAATATTCAAATTTCCAATAATATTATTATTATTTTAAATAAAGTGGGTTACCTCATAAGGGTCAACATGGCTTGCAGTGAATATTGCATTTTGACAGTTGTGTCCATAACTGAATACTTTTACTGTGCAATCCTGCATCCACTGGACAGCAGGACATAAACAAACAATGACAATGTGCACCTTTAATTCTACAGAGTTAAAACTTCACTGAGGAACATTGTCTGACATTATGAGTGGCTCTTTTTCCCAGTGTTCTCGTAAATGTGGGAAGGGAGTGATGAAGAGAGCGGTGGCGTGTGTGAGCAGTGACTCCAGTTCTTACATCCGCGTGCTGCCGGAAGCTTCCTGTGCAGCTCTGCCCAAACCCAGCAGCCAAGAGACCTGCATGATCAAACGCTGCCACAAACAGCGCAAGGCACAGTGGTTCGTCTCCACCTGGCAACCGGTAAAACCCTCCGCAGAATACTTGAACTGTATTATGATAGAGTGAGGTTGTGGAGTAGGGATAAAGCCTATCCTAATTCCTCAAATAAAGACCAGGGCCTTTATTTAACTGAACTGCAGAAGAGAACAGGCTTTTATTTGAAGCAGGCTTTTATTAAGGGCAGACCTGTATTTCTAATTCTATCTGTTTGAAAAATAATTGCTTTAAATAAACTGTTTTAATTTAAAAGCGATAGCGTTCCAGTGGACAAAACGTATAACTGTACCTTTAAAGTTACACAATTGGTCTTTAGGGTACAATTCTACCATTGTCTACTTTAGAGCAGGGGAAAGCAAGTCCGGGCCTAGTGAGTCGCTGTCCTGCAGAGTTTGTCTCCAGCCCTGAAAGACGTCTATAGAAGCTCTTATTGAGAATTAACAGAGGTTTAGAGGTTTAGTTGTTGATGTTTTATTGAAAATGTTTGGTCACCATTATGGTGATCAGAGTTTTCTTTATTTGGGCAATTTGTCGTTTGGCTTTTTATGAGTTTGTGGTTTTTATTACAGTGTTAACAAAATACATATTCTGTTCAATTCAAAAGAAGCTATAAACAAAAATAATCATGAAGAAAAAAGTTTGACTAAGCTCATCACTGACTAAAAATGTTAATAAACAATATTCACCAACAATACTTTCTTGCCACAGATCAGACATTCTGAATTTTGATTTTTAAAAACATTCTAGGGGATCAAAGTTTAGACACACACAGATATCAAGAATCAGCGTATGAATCTCAACAATGGTGACATACTTAATGCTGCAATGCATGCTGGGAGCCATGAGTTTTATAACTGGGATGGCTTAGTAGGTACAATTGTGTACTTTTATTTATTTTTTTTTAACAATTTTGTACTTTTTTGAGAGTGTACTTTAAGAACTCTTGTAAAAAAGAAATACACTTTATCATTTTTTTAAGTACACAAAAGAATCTACTTTAAATTAATATTCTTATGAACTGTATGCAGTATTTTTGGACACTTAAATTAATGTTAATTGCAATCAGATGAATGTGTATTGTTTAAATTTATATATAATTTTTATTAATTGAAGATTTATTTATCTTTGTTACACATGACATTTACTTACTACAGGTGTTACTAACCTTAAACCAAAACCTAACCCTATAATCAGTACACTATAAATTTTTTTAAAAATAATAATATTTGTGGTAAAATAAAATTAATTCACTGTTTCTCCAATTGATTTTTCCAATGTATATAAATGACAAAAAAACATATTTTGAATTAAAACTCAAAAAGCCTGTGAAAAAATAAACAAAATACTATATTGAGATTTTACAGTGTGCATGTTGTTAATTGATATTACTCCGTACATGAATTTATAATTACACTGTAACTAAGGCACCTTAAAATAAAGCGTAATTAAAACATTATTTAAAATTAATTAAAATGCACTTTGTATATACTATTTATATGTATGTAAAAATAAAAATTATTTTAAAAATATATAAAAACATCACTTTTAAATATATTTTTAAGGTTTGAAGTAGACTACAAGTGGACATTGAGTACAATTAAACACGCTTCTTTTTCACAAAGAAAAGGACAGGTTGCTGCTTTAGTCTTTTATAATTCACAGATGTGTGTTTGGGTTGAATGAGGGCTGTGATATTCTCTCTTTCTCTGCAGTGTTCAGTGTCATGTGGAAAGGGGCTTCAGCTGCGTGTCGTAAAGTGCGCAGAGAAGGATGTGGCAGGAAAATATAGAGAACTGTCTCCCAAAAAGTGCCAGCATGTGCCCAAACCCTCCATGGAGCTCCAGAGAACCTGTGTCCTGCCAGACTGTCCCATCCTCTCTCCTCACAGCAGACCAGACTGGTACTCTTCACCGTGGTCTCAGGCAGGTCTTCCCTCATGAGCTCATCAGGAAGTGTGGGATGCTTGATTTTGATCTTGGCATGTCGTGTTTTGTGTTTGTCTGCAGTGTACGGTGACGTGTGGCGGAGGGGTTCAAGTGCGCTCCGTGCAGTGTCTCGTTCATGGGCGTCCCTCCTCTGGGTGTGTCCTGCAGATGAAGCCAGTGATGTCCCAGGCCTGTAACACTGCATTCTGCCCCCAGCCAGAGAAGAAAGGTCTGCCGTGTGCTAAGATAATATTTCACCACATACTATTGCTCCTCATTGAACAGAGTTATGTAATACAAATTATTTTGAGGAAAAAGATGTATGTTTATTATTATGCATGTCAGTAAATTATAATAATATTTTTTATTAAAATCATGATATTTACATTTTTGTAGTTAATATGAAATAAAATGTTTAATTTGCTGATTGTATATATGTGTGTGTGTGCGTGTGTGTGTGTGTGTGTGTGTGTGTGTGTGTGTGTGTGTGTGTGTGTGTGTGTGTGTGGGCATGTTTTTGTGAAATATCAGGACACAAATGTGTATAATGACATGGGTATGACATAGGTATTACAAAAAGAGGGTGAAATATGAGAACGTTCCCCATGTCCTCACTTTTCAAAATGCTTATAAATCACACAGGATTAGGTTTTTTCACAGAAAGTAAACTGCAGTCTCCTGTGATGGGTAGGTTTAGGGGCAGGGGCAGTGTAGGGGGATAGAAAATACGGTTTGTACAGTATAAAATGCATTACGCCTATGGAATGTCCCCACATTTCACAAAAACAAACATGTGTGTGTGTGTGTGTGTGTGTGTGTGTGTGTGTGTGTGTACTAAAGTACTAAAATGATAATAAATTAAAGCTAAAAATAAATAATTAAAATTACAAACGTACATAAAATTACTAAACTTAAATAAAAACAAAAAAATATACAAATAAAAGCTGATTTACAATAATAAATAGTATAGTTTAAAAATAAAATGACTTATATTTGTTGTCTTATTACAAATGAATTATATTAATTAAGGAATATAATAGCGTCCAAAACAATTTATGCTGGGTTTGTGTACATTTTGGCCATTTCATTTCCTATTTGGAAAGAAATAACGAGAACTAGTTTTTTCCCCCGCTTTGTTCAAAGGGTTAGTTCACCCAAATATTAAAGTTCTGCCACCATTTACTCACCCTCATGTTCTTCCAAAATACTTTTGTCACTTTTCATCTTCGAAACACAGATGAAGATATTTTTAATGATATGTATTTTCAATTTCTTTCCCTCCATTGACTGTCTACGCAACTACCATTTTGACACTTAAAAAAGTTCATAAAGTGATCATAAAACGAATCCACATGAATTGAGTGGCTTAGTCCAAATTTACTGAAGAGACTCAATCGTTTGATATGATGAACAGATTCAATTTAGGCTTTTATTCACATATATACATTCATCAACTCACACATCAGTTGTGGTAAACGGAAGCTCAAACAGTGAAGTTCGAGAACCAATGAGGTTCATTCTCATGTTACGCAGCACGTTTGAGCTTCAGCAAGAACCAATGAGGTTCATTCTTGTGTTACGCATCAAGTTTGATCTTCAGCAAGAACCAATGAGGTTCATTCTCGTGTTGCGCAGCACGTTTGAGCTTCAGCAAGAACCAATGAGGTTCATTCTCGTGTTGCGCAGCACGTTTGAGCTTCAGCAAGAACCAATGAGGATCATTCTTGTGTTACGATCACGCTTGATCTTCAGCAAGAACCAATGAGGTTCATTCTCGTGTTGCGCAGCACGCTTGAGCTTCAGCAAGAACCAATGAGGTTCATTCTTGTGTTACGATCACGCTTTGATCTTCAGCAAGAACCAATGAGGTTCATTCTCGTGTTGCGCAGCACGCTTGAGCTTCAGCAAGAACCAATGAGGTTCATTCTGTGTTACGATCACGCTTGATCTTCAGCAAGAACCAATGAGGTTCATTCTCGTTGCGCAGCACGCTTGAGCTTCAGCAAGAACCAATGAGGATCATTCTCATGTTACGCATCACGCTTGATCTTCAGCAAGAACCAATGAGGTTCATTCTCGCGGTTGCGCAGCACGCTTGAGCTTCAGCAAGAACCAATGAGGTTCATTCTTGTGTTACGATCACGCTTGATCTTCAGCAAGAACTAATGAGGATCATTCTCATGTTACGCAGCACGCTTGAGCTTCAGCAAGAACCAATGAGGATCATTCTCATGTTACGCATCACGTTTGATCTTCAGCAAGAACCAATGAGGATCATTCTCATGTTACGCAGCACGCTTTGAGCTTCAGCAAGAACCAATGAGGTTCATTCTCGCGCGCAGCACGCTTGAGCTTCAGCAAGAACCAATGAGGATCATTCTCGTGTTACGCAGCACGTTTGAGCTTCAGCAAGAACCAATGAGGATCATCTTTGTGTTGCGCAGCACGTTTGATCTTCAGCAAGAACCAATGAGGTTCATTCTTGTGTTATGCAGCACGTTTGAGCTTCAGCAAGAACCAATGAGGTTCATTCTTGTGTTATGCAGCACGTTTGAGCTTCAGCAAGAACCAATGAGGATCATCTTTGTGTTGCGCAGCACGTTTGAGCTTCAGCAAGAACCAATGAGGTTCATTCTCATGTAAAGCAGCACGTTTCAGCTTCAGCAAGAACCAATGAGGTTCATTCTTGTGTAACGCAGCACGTTTGAGCTTCAGCAAGAACCAATGAGGTTCATTCTCATGTAAAGCAGCACGTTTCCAGCAAGAACCAATGAGGTTCATTCTTGTGTAACGCAGCACGCTTGAGCTTCAGCAAGAACCAATGAGGTTCATTCTCATGTAAAGCAGCACGCTTTGAGCTTCAGCAAGAACCAATGAGGTTCATTCTTGTGTAACGCAGCACGCTTTGACCTTCAGCAAGAACCAATGAGGTTCATTCTTGTGTTACGCAGCACGTTTGAGCTTCAGCAAGAACCAATGAGGTTCATTCTCATGTAACGCAGCACGCTTTGAGCTTCAGCAAGAACCAATGAGGTTCATTCTCATGTAACGCAGCACGTTTGAGCTTCAGCAAGAACCAATGAGGTTCATTCTTGTGTTACGCAGCACGCTTGAGCTTCAGCAAGAACCAATGAGGTTCATTCTTGTGTTACGCAGCACGCTTGAGCTTCAGCAAGAACCAATGAGGTTCATTCTCGTAACGCAGCACGCTTTGAGCTTCAGCAAGAACCAATGAGGATCATTCTGGTGTTATGCATCACGCTTTCAGCTTCAGCAAGATCCAATGAGGTTAATTCTCGTGTTACGCAGCACGCTTGAGCTTCAGCAAGAACCAATGAGGTTCATTCTCATGTTACGCAGCACGCTTTGAGCTTCAGCAAGAACCAATGAGGTTCATTCTCATGTAGCACGCTTGAGCTTCAGCAAGAACCAATGAGGTTCATTCTTGTGTTACGATCACGCTTGAGCTTCAGCAAGAACCAATGAGGATCATTCTCATGTTACGCAGCACGCTTGAGCTTCAGCAAGAACCAATGAGGATCATCTTTGTGTTGCGCAGCACGCTTGATCTTCAGCAAGAACCAATGAGGTTCATTCTTGTGTTATGCCGCACGCTTTAGCTTCAGCAAGAACCAATGAGGATCATCTTCGTGTTGCGCAGCACGCTTGATCTTCAGCAAAACCAATGAGGTTCATTCTCGTGTTGCGCAGCACGCTTGAGCTTCAGCAAGAACCAATGAGGATCATCTTTGTGTTACGCAGCACGCTTTGATCTTCAGCAAGAACCAATGAGGTTCATGCTTGTGTTACGCATCACGCTTGAGCTTCAGCAAGAACCAATGAGGTTCATTCTCATGTTACGCAGCACGCTTGAGCTTCAGCAAGAACCAATGAAGTTCATGCTTGTGTTACGATCAAGTTTGAGCTTCAGCAAGAACCAATGAGGATCATTCTGGTGTTATGCATCACGCTTTCAGCTTCAGCAAGATCCAATGAGGTTAATTCGTTACGCAGCACGCTTGAGCTTCAGCAAGAACCAATGAGGTTCATTCTTGTGTTACAGCACGCTTGAGCTTCAGCAAGAACCAATGAGGTTCATTCTCATGTTACGCAGCACGCTTGAGCTTCAGCAAGAACCAATGAGGTTCATTCTTGTGTAACGCAGCACGCTTGAGCTTCAGCAAGAACCAATGAGGTTCATTCTTGTGTTACGCAGCACGCTTGAGCTTCAGCAAGAACCAATGAGGTTCATTCTTGTGTTACGAGCACGCTTGAGCTTCAGCAAGAACCAATGAGGTTCATTCTTCTGTTACGCAGCACGCTTGAGCTTCAGCAAGAACCAATGAGGTTCATTCTCGTGTTGCGCAGCACGCTTGAGCTTCAGCAAGAACCAATGAGGTTCATTCTTGTGTTATGCAGCACGCTTTGAGCTTCAGCAAGAACCAATGAGGTTCATTCTAGTGTTACGCAGCACGCTTGAGCTTCAGCAAGAACCAATGAGGTTCATTCTTGTGTTACGCAGCACGCTTGAGCTTCAGCAAGAACCAATGAGGATCATCTTTGTGTTACGCAGCACGCTTGAGCTTCAGCAAGAACCAATGAGGTTCATTCTCGTGTTGCGCAGCACGCTTGAGCTTCAGCAAGAACCAATGAGGATCATTCTCGTAACGCAGCACGCTTGAGCTTCAGCAAGAACCAATGAGGTTCATCTTTGTGTTACGCAGCACGCTTGAGCTTCAGCAAGAACCAATGAGGATCATCTTTGTGTTACGCAGCACGCTTGAGCTTCAGCAAGAACCAATGAGGTTCATTCTCGTTGCGCAGCACGCTTTGAGCTTCAGCAAGAACCAATGAGGTTCATTCTTGTGTTATGCAGCACGTTTGAGCTTCAGCAAGAACCAATGAGGTTCATTCTCGTGTTACGCAGCACGTTTGAGCTTCAGCAAAGTTCTTGTTCTTATACGCATCAATCAAGTATGGTTGAGGTTGTTTATGTTTGCTTATAAATTTTATTTGTAAATAAAAGCCTAAATTCAATCTGTTCATCATATAAAGAGATCAAGTCTCTTCAGAAAATTTTAACTAAACCGCTCAATTCATATGGATAAGTTTTACGATCTCTTTATGATTACTTTTTTAAGAGTCAAAGTGGTAGTCGTGTGGACTGTCAATGGAGAGAAATCTTTCAGATTTCATTTAAAATATCTTAATTTGTGTTTTGAAGTTGATGAATGAAAGTCTTGCAGGGTTGGGACAACATGAGGGTGAGTAATTGATTACAATTTTTAGGTGAACTAACCCTTTAACAAATGAAAAACATGATTTTGTCTCCTTTTTCTATGGTTTACAATTTGGCTTTTCTTTTCCCATTATTCCTTTTCATATAGAACAATTAAATAGTCAAATTGTACATGAACCATGCTGGAATGGCTATTCTGTTTACTTATTTTTTGATATGTTTAAAAATATTTTATTCATTATTAGGTTCAATAAGACATGTATCTTGTTACATTGTAACATCAATGTTTCCCTGTGCAGATGTGATCTGTAAAGATCATTTCAACTGGTGTTATCTGGTGCCGCAGCACAGTGTTTGTAACCACAAGTTCTACGGGAAGCAATGCTGCAAGTCCTGCTCACACACAAACCCGTGAGAACTTCCGCTCTAGATGTTTGTCCATGACCTTCTGAGCCCTCGCAGGAGCAGAGTGATGCCCGCTCTGTGTTGAACATGTACTGAACAAAGACATTATTAAGGACTCAAAGTGGCTTGTTTGTCTGGGACTTCAGTGGAGAATGACACGGCCTGCTGATGCTTGCGAGACTGCAAATGTGTCTGCGGGAAATGACATCATTGACAAAGCCCTCTGGAGGTGATACCGTGTCAGTGAGGGTGTGTGGACTCCTTTCATTGTGTTTCACAGAGCTTAAAATTGTCAGGAACAAAAAAATATCAGAAAACTTTGCGTCCGGATATAGACTAGACTGATTCCATGTGGCAAAATACATGGACATGTGTTGTGTTTTTTCATGAACATGTTTCATAATCTCATGTGAAACACATAAACGGGCTTAATGCATCTCATGGTGGCAGCAGGGAGAATATGGTGTCATGTAGTAGAGCTACATTAATTTTTGGTGCTATATGTTGATATTAATGGCAGCTGAGCAGCTGATACATAACTGAGGTTTTAAATTAACATGACAATGAATTAGCGCTTTTGTATGATTGATATTAATTTTCTTATTTATTAACAATACTGCAATATACCAGAATGATATTCTGCTGTAATATTGTGTTATACAGCTTTTATTTTCCTGTTTAACTTTGGGTATAGTTGCACAATTGGTATTTTTGTATGTTTTATCATGCTTTCACAGTACTGTTCCATATTTGGGTTTTATTATTTTCAAGGGAAACAAAATGCAAATGAAACTAATGGGCATGAGTTTAATGAACTGTAAGAAGTTTCACATTTAACAAAGTCAGCTCTCTTCGTGGGATGTTTTTAGCAATCACGCGACTGCCAAGGACTCTAAATCTGTCTTTGGTCTTATGAAGAGAAATGCACATGAAAGGCTCCGGCATTTCACATATGGGTTTTTGCATCGCACATATTACTTCCATCATTTACAGTATTTGCATTTGTTGTACAGCAGTAGATGAATGTAATCGCTCATCCACAATGAATGTTATTCTGAAGAGTGGACAGAGGTTTTGTTATAAATGTCAGTTCTTATTAAACGTGACACGTGTCATATCGCCATCACATTAGAGGCTGTGTTGTCTTTCTCTCTTGGCCGTAGGAAGCAGATATGTAGATTGCTCGTGATCCGGCTTCGCTAACGCTGAGTCAGAGCTTTTTCTTGTTCTTCATATGCGCTATTGTTTCCAGATGGAGTCAGACGAGGCCACTGGAGCGCATTCAGGAACTAATATGACTTGTGAGCTTTTCACCGACTTTTAATGCACAGCTCTGTGAAGACTTTAGCAGAAAACACATACATCACTTCATGTTATTAATGTCTCAAGACATTCGGTAAGACTTAAACCATTTTTTTAGTCTTTTGAAAGTTTAGATGAATGTTCAGAATATGGAGCTGCTGAGGCAAGAGGCTGCTGTCGCTCAAGAGCATGGTTAGCGATCGGCGCAAACCATTAACACTACCTATCGAACCTATAAAACCACACAGTTTGGGCTACACACATGAGGTGTCCTGGTATTTTTCAAATATATATGTATTTCTAAGAATATACATTTTTCTAGTTACAGTGCATCTGGAAAGTATTCACAGCGCTTCACTTTTTCCACATTTTGTTATGTGACAGCCTTATTAAAAAATGGATGAAATTCATTATTTTCCTCACAATTCTACAAACAATAGCCCATAATGACAACGTGAAAGAAGTTTGTTTGAAATCTTTGCAAATGCATTAAAAATAAAATAAAATAAAAAAAAATAAGAAAAAAAATCACGTACATATATTCACAGCCTTTGCTCAATACTTTGTTGCACCTTTGGCACCAATTACACCCTCAAGTCTTTATGAGTATGATGCTACAAGCTTGGCACACCTATTTCTGGACAGTTTCTCCCATTATTCATTGCAGGACCTCTAAAGCTCCATCAGATTGGATGGGGAGTGTCAGTGCACAGCCATTTTCAAATCTCTCCAGAGATGTTCAATCGGGTTTAAGTCTTGGCTCTGGCTGGGCCACTCAAGGACATTCACAGAGGTGTCCTGTAGCCACTTTTTTGTTATCTTGGCTGTGTGCTTAGGGCCGTTGTCCTGTTGGAAGATGAACCTTCGCCCCAGTCTGAGGTCCAGAGCGCTCTGGAGCAGGTTTTCATCAAGGACATCTCTGTACATTGCTGCATTTTTCCCTCAATGCTGACTAGTTTCCCAGTTCCTGCTGCTAATAAACATCCCCACAGCATGATGCTGCCACCACCATGCTTCAATGTAGGGATGGTATTGGCCAGGTGATGAGCAGTGCCTGGTTTCCTCAAGACATGACGCTTGCCATTCAGGCCAAAGAGTGCAATCTTTGTTTCATCAGACCAGAGAATTTTGTTTCATCAGTCGATCAGGTGCCTTTTGGCAAACTCCAGGCGAGCTGTCATGCCGTCTGGCCAATCTACCACACAGGCCTGTTTGGTGGAGTGCTGCAAAGATGGTTGTTCTTCTGGAAGGTTCTCCTCTCTCCACAGAGAAATGCTAGAGCTCTGTCAGAGTGACCATCGGGTTCGTAGTCACCTCCCTGACTAATGCCCTTCTCCCCTGATCGCTCAGTTTGGCCAGGCGGCCATCTCTAGGAAGAGTGCTGGTGGTTCCAAACTTCTTCCATTTACAGATGATGGAGGCAGCTATGCTTATAAGGACCTTCAATGGTGCATAAATGTTTCTGTACCTTTCCTCAGATCTGTGCTCTGACATGCACTGTGTAACAGTAATAGCCTATTACAAGGCATACTATCTTTTCTGGGGGCTATGTTCATCCTCACCAATAGGGGTCGCTGGTAGTACTCCATGTTTTGTATAAGTTTGAGAAATAACAGAAGAAGAATCAGATCCAGTTTGATTTGCCTCATGTTTTCTGTTGCTCTCCTTTTTAATCCTTGTTTGGGAAACTGTTTGTTTGAGATACTTTGTATCCTTTCCTGGGTATTTTGCAACAAAGAACCCTCCCTTTTATTTCCTGTAACCCACTGGTGCTAGGTAGCCAAGACAGTTATAGAGTGGCTCCCGAACAGGGTCCTTTTTGCAATTTAAGCGTTTAAACATATATAAATATATGTACGTTTATCACATATAAATATATGTACAATATTATTGGGGATGAGTGTGAGCCCAATCCAGATTTCACTGCTGGACCTTTTGTCACACGAAAAAATCCACATCCTGTACGAGAGCTCATTACTACTTTCAGTGAGCTGTATATCAACTCAGAAGAGGATAATGATTCTGAGCCCCCATTTGATGTTCCACTTCCTCAACCACCACCTCCTGATTTTCAATTATCGGCTCAGTCAATGGATGAGATAACTCGCATTACAACATCAGAAGGAGACCTTCATGATTGTGCCCACAGAGTGAGTTTATGCTGCTTAAATGCAGAGTGTATTGACCAGTGCCGGTTGCTGGAATAGAAATTAAACTACAAAATAGAACGAGAGTGTGAGAGAGTCAAAAACATTCTTGAGTTGAGTATTCGAGATTTGGGCAAGTTGGTAGTAGATTGTTTGAAAAGACGAGATGTGCAAATTGATACTAAGTTAAAATCTCATGCTCACATTGTCTCTACTCCCATTGTGCCTACTCCCATTATGCCTCCAATGTGCACTCCTAATTTAGCCCAGGACAGACCTTTCAGCGAGAATTTGACTTTAATGTCAAGTATCGCAAAGGTCAGTAACATCGTGCCAGATACTCTCTCCTGTTGTAACTTGGATGTGTTAATCCCGCTGGTAGCCCATGTCAAATCACAGGATGCCTCTACCACTTTTTGAGTTTCCCGATTGAATGGTCTGACATTGCCAAATCCCAACAGGATGATCCAGAAGTCCATGAACTCGCCAACAAAGCCAGGTCACTCACAGATCCTGATCCTCACGTATACATTACCTGTTAAAGAATGGATTTCTTTGTCGCAGCATGCCAGATGGACAGAAAGGGCCCAAGTTACAGCTTGTCATTCCCGCTTGCCTGCGGAAAGCTTTCCACACATATGCTCATGACAACCCGTTGAGTGGACACCTTGGTAGGCTCAAAACTCTACTGCGGTTGGTAGATATCTGTTATTGGCCTACACTGCGCTCGGACGTCTGGAAGTATTGCAAGGAATGCCAGGTGTGCCAACAATACAAACCCTCCATTTCCAAGTTAGCTGGACATATGCAGTGCACCCCTGTGGTGGAACCTGGACATATGTTTGGGATCGACCTCATGGGACCATTTCCTAGGAGTTCTAAATTAAATGAGCATTTTCTTGTTGTAGGAGACTACTGTTCGAAGTGGGTGGAGTTGTTTCCTCTGCGTGTAGCCAAAGCACCTCAAATTGCTCGTATCCTGGTAGAAGAAATCTTCACCAGGTGGGTGATGTATTTGGTATCTGACAGAGGAACCCAGTTCACTTCCCAACTCCACAGGCTAGTTTGCAGGCAATGGAGTGTCATCCAGAAATTGACCACCACAGCACATCCTCAAACTAACCTCACTGAACGAGTCAACCGTACTCTCAAGACATGATATCGTCCTATGTTCAATATCGCCACCGGCATTGGAACAGATGGTTACCGGAGTTCCGTTATGCCATTGTAACGAGGTTTGTTGTTGTGGGAAGGAAGGAGGCGGGAACCGGCGAACAATCCAACAGACTTTAATCAAAATAAATAAACAAAACAAAAGTAAACCGCGGGCAGCCCCTCACGGACGACTGCCCGCAAACACACACATAATAAAACGTGGGCAGCCCCTCACGGACGACTGCCCACCGACACAACCAAACGTAAACAAAACATAACATAAAATCCAGGCCTGGTCCTCTCTCGTCTTCCGCTGCCTTCGTTCCTCCTTTTATGCTCCCGCCACTCGGCCGCGACGAGACCGGTGTGACGCGCAGCTGGCACTCATTATCACTTGTCACCGTCCGCTCGCGTCCTCGCCCGCTGCTTGCCACAGCCATAAACACGGCTTGGAAGGAGAGTACGGGATTCACTCCAGCTGAAGTAGCACTAGGCAGGAAACTGAAAGGACCTCTAGAAAGAGCGGTTCAAAGACCTCCTGATCCAAACAGTCCTGCGTACCCAGTGTTAGAAAGACAAAAAGAACTGATAAGCACTGTGAGAAAGAATGTGGAACGAGCTCAAGCAAAGCAGAAACGGTACTACAACCGTCGTAGAAGGCCTGCTCATTAGCAGGTTGGGGATTTGGTTTTGCTGCTCTCGCTTTTTAATCCTTGTTTGGGAAACTGTTTGTTTGCTGCCCAACTGTAAGTGTTGCTTTAATTTTTTGTTTTCTGTATATTTCTGATTTAGTGGGAGATCCATTATTTGTAAATGGATTGTTTGAATTTAAGTTTTGTTTATGAATGAGATGGTAATTTGTTGTATTTCTTTTCTTTGTAGATGATTTTTATGTTAGGCTTAATCCTGGATTATTTGTCAGAGGACCTACTGGGTTGAGTACCTTTGGATGCTGTAATGCTATTAGCCAAATTATTGTAATAACAAGAACTTTTCTATAAGGACATCTTTACACCGTCTTACCAACTATTAACAAAGACTGATCTCGGCTTTAGGCATTTGATGACTTGTGTTCCTATCACTAACTCATTCTCCAGAACCCTCCCATAACAGGCTACGTTTGCTTTTTGGGGTTGTTTGATTTCTTGGTTTTAGGGTTTGTTTGTCTATGTAACTCTTTTATAAAATAATATATTTGTGAGTTTCTGGTATTTGGGTTGGTTTTCCATTTCTTCTTTGTTTTGATCTTTGAGATACTTTGTATCCTTTCCTGGGTATTTTGCAACTATATTTATTTCCTGTAACCCATTGGCGCTAGGTAGCCAAGACAGTTATAACTGTTAACTGTGGGACCTCCAAATAATTTCCAATCAACTTAATTTACCACAGGTGGACTCCAATCAAGTTGTAGAAATATCTTATGGATGATCAGTGGAAACAGGATGCACCTGAGCTAAATTATGTGTGTCATGGCAAGGGCTGTAAATACTTGTGTAAATGGGATTTCTTATCTTTTTAAAATAAATGTGTTTCTCGTTGTCATTATGTGGTATTGTTTGTAGAATTTTGAGGAAAATAATTAATTGAAACCATTTTGAAATAAGGCTGTAACATGACAAAATGTGGTGTGCTGTGAATACTTTTCGGATGCACTGTATACCAAGCTTTAAAAATATTTGATATGGTATAAATTGTGAGTAAAAAAAAAAGTATATATCACATGGAGATGTGTGGTCCATATAAGCTGTGAATGCTCTGCATACCCAAACCATACCCAAATTCGCGGACTCACTAATTACATCGCTTACATGATGAAATGTTAATAATATGGATGTTACTCTTTATCATTTATTTATTTGCCAAACAATGGTTATTTCCTTCAAATCACTTGCCACAATTTTCTTGCCACTCACTGAGAATAAGCGGATCCACTGCAGCTTTGGCGCCTACACTCTGTTATGTATCATCACTGTTACTGTTCATCAGGGTTACTGTTACTGTCAGATCTCGATCAATGAAATGTTGTTATTTGATACAAAACTAAATAGACCAAATCAAGTGAAAAAAGTCATAACTGAAACAAATTTCATAATATTTAGTTTTCTCAAATAAGGAAATGTTTTTTTTCTTCCTGAAAATGTATAAACTGTTAAAGACAGCAATACTGTAAGCAGACCTACTGTAACTATCCGAGGCTGTAAATCGATATATGTAAATTCATCAATTTGCATTATTTCAACATATTTTTTAAGAATATTTTTATTTTACATTTATTCTAATTATATTATTATTTATAATAGAATACTAATTATAATATTGATTATGTTAATGTTATACTTATTTTTAACTCTTAATAATAATAAAAAACTTCAGGCATACATTTAAATTGATGCCTGCCATGGTGTTTCTTATTGGTCGCCTCTGATTTAGATGTTTGTCCTCAGGTTATTCGCTGTACAGATTAAAGGTGATGCATGTAGTTTCTGTGACATTAGTGCCACCTAGCGGAAATTACAGAAATACAGCATTTTTTGTCCCTTTCGTGTCTGACCCAACTCAAACAAAACTCAATAGCTTTTATTAGTGCTTGTGAAGGCATCAACAGGTAAATGTAGGTTACTTTCAATAAAAGGTCAAACATTTTAGGAAAACTTTAGCTTGTTGCCATGTGTTATGAGAGTAAGCAACTAACCAGTTAACACTCTATACAAAGCTAACGGCCATCCAACATATCTGCACCAGGTGCATTTTTGACATAATTCACACATACCTGGCCAAAAAAAGTCACTGCTCACCACTAATATATAATTTACTGACCGTCAATAATTTGTGGGAGTAATTAAAGAGGTAGCAAATAGATCACAAGTTCATTATGGAGTACCGCAAGGCTCAGTGCTAGGACCATTGCGTTTTCCCCTGTACATGCTACCCTTTGGAGATATCATTAGGAGACATGGTATTAGTTTTCACTGTTAATTCATTAATTTCTTACTTCATGGCTAAATTGCATTTGCAATGCTTTACTGGGTGTTTGCCCTGCATGCTTAATAAGCAAACTCTAGCTGGTCCAAAATGCAGCAACTAGAGTTCTTACTAGAACCATGCAGGAAGTATGACCATATTAGCCTGGTTCTGTCAACACTGCATTGGCTCCCTATTAAACATCATACATTGTACATGCATGTATTTTAAAATCTTGCTGATTACTTGCAAAGCTCTGAATGGTTTAGCTCCTCAATACTTGAGCAAGCTCCTAACACATTATAATCCTTCTCGTCCACTGTGATCTCAAAATTCTGGCCAGTTGATAACACTGTGACTGTAGATCATTTTCCTATTTAGTGCCCAAACTCTGGAGTCTTCCCAGCATTGTACGGAAGGCAGACACACACTGTCAGTTTAAATCTAGATTAAAGTCCCATTCTTTAATCTGGTATACACATAACACACTTTCAGATTTCAATAATTTCAAATCCCTTAAAGAATTGTTAGGCTGCATAAATTAGGTAAATCGGAACCAGGAACACTTCTTATAACATTCAATGTACTTATTACATTGTAAGAGTAGTCATAGTCTGTCTGTATCATTTTTATCCTGAGGTTACCGCAGACAGCCAGATCCGGTCTGTATCCAGACCAGATGGTGGACGTGCATCCAGAGACAACCACAACAGCCCTGACTGTCAACTGATTTTAACTGTATTGATGAATGTTTACTATTGTCTTTTTAGAACTGCTTTACAGCAAAATTGAATTATATTGGCATCAATGTATCATTATTTTTCTGTTCATCATTTTAAAGTTGCTTTGACACAACCTGTATAGTATAAAGTGTTATAGAAAGGTGACTTTACTTGACTAGAGCTGTAAACAAAATCTCAAAGGAACCTCAATTTGTGTGATATCAACTTTAGATCATAACTTATGGTTTAAACATATGGCTTTGATTTTCCAGCAGTTTTAGAGTCCAAATTATTTTGTAAAATATACACTGGTCAGGCATAACATTATGACAGGTGAAGTGAATAACACTGATTATCTCTTCATCAGGGATCTGTTAGGCAGCAAGTGAACATTTTGTCCTCAAAGTTTGTGTTAGATGCAGGAAAAATTGGCAAGCGTAAGGATTTGAGCGAGTTTGACAAGGGCCAAAATTGTGATGGCTAGACGACTGGGTCAGAGCATCTCCAAAACTGCAGCTCTTGTGGGGTGTTCCCGGTCTGCAGGGGTCAGTATCTATCAAAAGTGCTTCAAGGAAGGGACAATGGTGAACCTGCGGCAGGGTCATTGACAGCCAAGGCTCATTGATGCACGTGGGGAGCAAAGGCTGGCCCGTGTGATCCGATCAAACAGACGAGCCACTGTAGCTCAAATAGCTCAAGAAGTTAATGCTGGTTCTGATATAAGGTGTCAGAATACACAGTGCATCACAGTTTATTGAATATGAGCCTGCACAATGCGCCCTGCCACAAAGCAAAAATGGTTCAGGAATGGTTTGAGGAGCACAATGAGTTTGAGGTGTTGACTTGGCCTCCAAATTCCCCAGATCTCAACATGTGCTGGATGTACATGTGTCAATGTGCTGAACAAACTAGTCCCATCCATGGAGGCCCAACCTCGCAACTTACAGGACTTAAAGGATCGGCTGCTAACATCTTGGTGTCAGATATAGTCTATTGGAGACCATGCCTCGACGCGTCAGGGCTGTTTTGGCAGCAAAGGGGGACCAACACAATATTGGATATTGGAATGCTCTAAAAAGGGTGACAGTGAAGAGGTCAAGTTTCCACCTCAGGAACTATAGGGACTTTGGGGTGTGTGTCTCTTGTGTGTTTCGACCGCAGAGACCGGGGTCTAAATGAAGTTCCAAGTAAAAGTTTCCCCCTCAAAACTTCCCTGCTCACAAGGTAGTACTTTTTTAAAGTTCAGGAACTTTTGGGGGTGGAACTTGGTCACTGAACATGCTGATTGGTTGACTCCACGCAGCATTTTATTTTAACCTAAAAGTCTTTTGAGGTGTTTGCATTAAGAGTTGTTTGCTCTTCAAATCAACAATGAAGTTTAAAAAATACGACCGTTGGACCAATGACGAGATTCAGACTTTATCATGTTTAAATGCACAGGACATAATCCAGTGGGAACTGTAAAGTCGCGCGCAGTAAGTCATTGGAGTTTTCAAGGTCCTTTAGACCGCGATGGAAACGCAGACAGCAGGTCTGGGTGGAAAAAGTTCCTGGGACAAATTGTTCCAGGTAATTTCGATGGAAACAGGGCTTATAACACCAGAAATGAAGACACTTTGCAGGATTCAGTGAAGGCAGGATAAAAACAGAAAAATAATCCCAAACCTTTATGCAATGACAGGGCGAAATTTCCCCCTTTACATTGATTTCCACAGGCTTTTTTAAATTTGTTTTTTACTTTTTTAACATTTTTTAATGTATGAGTATGTAAATTCTTACATTTATTTAATAAATGCAATTAGAATAAGACAGTAATCCATCGGGCATTTAGAAAGTTTAATGCAGGTGGTACAGTATGAATGCAATTACACTGCAGTTACAATTGCATAAATTATGTTATGAGATTATTATGTATATAGTAGGCCTAAAGTAAAACCGCCAGTGGGTAGGGGCAAGTCACTTGCTGTGCCCAATTCGCCTTATATGATGTCCTAAAGGTATTGTATTTGTGAGGAAAGTGTGTATTGCAGAAGAGTAGACGAGCTTTAGGACATATACTTGGTAATAACTGTGTCTTCGCTCTGTTGCTTAGTAATGTGCATCTTCTCACCATTTAAACTGCCCTGTCAATCATCTGTCACAGTTAAAATCCTCCACATTCAATTTCATTTAATTTCCTTTACCGTTTCATAGAGAAATGTTGCAAGTCTGCAAGTCATGGGTCTTTCATGCGGAGAACTCTCCTCATATGTTTGCAATTTGCATAAAGATGCATTTAAAAGTTAATGACCAAACGTATCTTTACAAAAGTTCACAATGCTGTTGCAGATTAAATATAATGTGGATAACATTGAATAAATATCTTTTCGTCAGATTATTAATCACTCAAACCCCTTTATCTACTTAACCTTGCATGTCCGCAAGGTTTGTAGTTTTATAACACTTTTCGTGTGTGTGTGTGTGTGTGTGTGTGTGTGTGTGTGTGTGTGTGTGTGTGTGTGTGTGTGTGTGTGTGTGTGTGTGTGTGTGTGTGTAGTTTTAATCAAACCTCGTCCGACCCACAATGGGTTGTGGGCACATAGCCGTTAGAGCAGGGGTGGGGAACGTTGATCCAGAAGGGCCACTCTCTTGCAGAGTTTAGCTCCAGCCCTAATCAAATACACCTGAAGCTAATCAAGGTCTTCAGGATTTCTAACATTACAGGCAGGTGAGTGTTTTTTTCAGGGTTGGAGCTAAACTCTGCAAGAGAGTGGCCCTTCTGGATCAACGTTCCCCACCCCTGCGTTAGAGTGTGCACGGATCTGCACTTCTGATTCTAACCGGAAAAGGTAGACCATCCGGGTATCTTTGGAATACTCATTTCAACATACTACGATTTGGGATACACTAATTCTAGTTTTAAATACTATTTAGGACGGATAGTATGCGAATTGGGGAGACACCACTCGCTGCAGCCTGTAGCACGATGGCGCAGCTGGATCAGATCCAATACTGGATCCATACTGGATGGTGGTTCGTTATGGCGATGTCATACCGATCTAGTTGAACAGTCTATGGTTATAATTCGTATGCATAGAATTATGCGCTGGTCTTAAGTGACATGGTCAATATTGTATATAGATGATGTTCTAACCTGTGTAGTAGTAGTACTGATAAATAGTAATAAGTATTGATGAATAAGTCATCATGATGACTTATTCATCATCCCAGTTTCTCTCTACATACATGCAAAACATGGTCATTTGCTGGAAGTGGAGTGAAAGCAAAGATAAGTCAAGTAATTGTCTGTAATTTTAATCATCAAGGTACAATACAACAAGATCTGTAAAAACCTTAAAATACCAGTACACATTCAAGGGAAAATGCAAAAGTGTGTTCTGATTTCGTGAGCATGTTATTAATAATTATTTTTGCGTGAACGGTTTGAGTATTTATCTATGCACGACACCAAAACTCTCAACTGCACATGCGCGTGTGACGTCATCAAAATATGAATGAAACCACCGCGCATGCGTGTCCAGTACGTGTTGGACCTCATCCAGTGCGACATCGTGCTTCAGGCTGCAGTGATGACTTCTTGGAATTGGGACGCACCAACTGTCTTAATGAGTGAGTCATTGAATCATTCATTCAAATGTTTCATTCAAATGGCTGATATATTCAGGAATGATTAAAGTCTTTATGTTTCAGTCATTGAATCATTGACTCACCCAATTCGTTAAAAACGGTTCTGCTGTGACTGTTTAGAACTAGGCCTATTTTTGTTTGCAGAATAGAGCAAAAACATTCAATATTGTCAATAATGTGTCTAAAATGTATTTTAATGTTTTTTGTTGTTGTTGTTTGTTTGTTTGTTTTTAATTAATGTTTAATCTTTTAATTATATTCCACTGAATAAAGTATAAAATAGTGATGATCTTAAAAGGAAGACAAATGAGCTCAAGGCTGCACTGACGTGGGCATTCAAAATCATACGCTTACTTAGAGAGAAAGTAGAGCTCTGAGAACAGTTCGTCCACGAGAATCAGATCCAGAACTAGAAATGAACACGCTTACATGACAATCTCACAAACAACACAGCGGTACAGAGAGAGTGCCATAG
Organism: Gobiocypris rarus; assembly: GCA_023029165.1. Lineage (NCBI taxonomy): Eukaryota > Metazoa > Chordata > Actinopteri > Cypriniformes > Gobionidae > Gobiocypris > Gobiocypris rarus. The sequence continues at coordinate 7,743,295 of CM040926.1, read as the reverse complement.
GAGGAAGTGAGTGAGAAACAGCGCTGATTTACGGCTGGTCAGCTGTGGCAGTGTGATGTGCTCATGTGGTTCTGCATGTGTTCTTGGTCCTGGTGAAGATGATCTCACCAACCTTTTTGAATCCATCATCAGACACGGACGATGCCATATAAGTTCAATCCTGTGGATGTGTTTCCACTGTGCATTACATTAGCATGAAACTAAATAACAACACATGGATTTGAAAGAACATTCAAACTGTTCTGATATTTGATTTTGCCATGCAGGGGAAATATTCGGATCAGAAATTGGATCAGTATCCTTTGTCGGTAGAACAACATTTAATTTCTAACCTAAAGTTAAGGTTAAGGTCGACACCTGAATAATGTTCTTATCAACCTGTCCTTTCCCTGTGATTTTAGGATTAGTTAGTGGTTAGGGTCAGGGTTAGTTCACCCAGCCTCTCTGCTTCCCACCGTCCACTGCCATTCAGACACATATTGACACGCAACTGGGCATCTTGGCAACCAAAACTGATAGGACATTAAAGTTAACCCTAATGAAAACTCTCTCGTCATTTACTTTCTGGTTGGGAACCGAGAAATAACCGAGCTTATTAAGAAAATAACATCCATAATAAATTCCCTGAATGAGCTACTACCCAGTACTCACTGTATTAATGAGCCATTGTTCTCTACTAACTAGTATTATAGTCTTTAAAAAAAAAGTTAAGGTTACACTTTACAATAAGGTCTTATTTGTTAACATTAGTTTATGCATTAACTAACATGAGCTAACAATGAGAAATGTATTTTGCACTGTAAAAAATGTCAGGCCAATTAAAGATTTTCTAGTGACTGGTCACTTCTTACTTTTTTATTTGGCCAAATTGAATTACAAAATGTAGATGCGACCAGTCACTAGAAAAATTTAATTTGGAGACCTGATTTTTTTTTTTTACAGTGCAGCATTTATTAACCTTTAAAAAAAGTTAAAAGTGCATTAATGCTATACAATATTTAATCTTAAAACATGTATTAGTAAATGTATTAACTAAGATTAATAAATGCTGTAAGTATTGTTCATTGTTAGTTCATGTTAATGTGGTTAACTAATGTTAACAAATAAAAACCTTATTAGTCAATGTTACAGGCAAGGCTTTCTAAAACTTACATCAAAGTTTTTCTTCTACTCTGTTTTGCAATTCTGGTTGGTATAAAAGCTTAAAAAACAAAACAAAAAACACTGGCACAACAGTGATGGAGAGACTATCCATCATCGTATTTTACTGTGTTTATAGTCCCTGTTTTTACTGTCCAATTTGTGAGCGATGATGAATAAGGTTATTGTTAGCACTGCTTGATCCTGGATAGACTCCGGCCTCAAATGCTTAAAGAGGGGACAGGGGAGTTAATTGGTACTGTTTTAGTTTTTTATGAATAACCTTGTTTTATGCATGCTCTGTTTTTATTTTACACTTTTAATTAACATCTTAGATGCCATACCCGGTTTTCCATGATTGTGATGTCTTTAATTCTGACCTAAATGCTCCTCTTAGCATTACATCCTCAGAGGCTTGCAGGAGCACCACAAGGACTAGGATTTTTGGATATTTCCATCTTTGTGGGGCATTTTGTCCATAATGTAGAGTTTACATCAGCCACAGACACACATTTAGCCTACTTACAGGTAATGGGCGCTCTGAGAGCTGCAAGGCCTGGTGCTGGAGGTTCACATGTGCACATGCTCTGTGAAGATTATATAATATTAATCAAACACATACTAACAACAAAATGAGGAAACCACTCACAGCTCTTCATGTATTTCTTTGATTCAGGACATAAAATAATTACATGAAAAACCTATAGTGAAAAACTTTCCCACTGAAATGTTGGTATGGTCAGACTACTAACTGAGCCATGGCTTGCATTAGTTTAAACATGTAAAAAACATGGTGTAGTTAACGGTTAGTGTTATAATAGAATTACTATGTGTCCAGGAACAAGTCACCTTTATTTATATAGCCCTACAATACAGACCGTTTCAAAGCAGCTTTTGACCAATGATACTTTTGTAAGTCCTTGTGGATTTGTTTGTTTCACTGATAACACAAGACATCTGCTGCCCTCATGTGACTGTCAGAGGAAACGCAGCATATACGCTATACTGGTCAGGCCAATCTCTAAAAGAATGAATTGAGTGCAAGTACTCAAATATACTGTAAATACTGTTATATAATCCTAATATAATAGCATTTAAAGCTTTTGAATTCTTTGAAGATAGTTGTCCATCCATTCTTGTTTACAGTGTCCAACAAACTTTTTTGTTTGTCAGGGAATTGTCAAGGACATAATGTTTGTTGCCAAACACAACATATGTATTGACTGTATGTTATGCTATGTTTTTAACTGCATTTACATGCAGTACAAATTGTGTTAAACTCAGAGTGTTAAACTGATGGGAAAGGGAAAGATTTGTTGCATTAATAATAAAATGAGTAGGTCAAAATTGCTTAATTCCCCCCCATTCTTCTTCAATACTGCATAGATCCCTGGTTTGAGTCCACGAATTGCAATGCATCGATTTATTGTCCCAGACCTATGACTCTAATAAGGAAAGAACGTCTTGGATAATGGACGGATGGATTATTCCACAATAAACATTTAATTCATAAAAAAAATATTTTAAGCTGCTTAATTTAAGCAGATGTTGTGGACCATGACCATCCAGATAAATGCATACACTAAATTTGCATATACAGATATGATGACATGTGAAGATCGGTCGATCAAGACTCAAACGCAAGATTTGCAGTGTTCGGCAACCCAGTCTCAACTGAGAAGCTCTCTCGATCAGCTGACACTGGCCCAGCGCCAGTGTGCTTTTCGTTGAGAACGCTCTCCCCGTGACCCCCTGGACGAGGAACTCATGAATATCCTCACTAAAACAGAGGCTGAGATGGGCCTGGAATGGTCAACCCCAGAACAGCCACTTGTGGATGGATGGCACCTATCTGCATGCAGGTCGGCTTTCCCTCAGAGACTGCCACCATATTCCCCCGAGCTACACAAGGAGCTTTGCCGGATATGGTGTCCATGCCCAGGGAACTGTGGTCGATGGGGAGGAAGAATGCGGGTATACCTGGTTGTCCTTTACACAACACTTAAAAGACGTTTAGGGACTGAAGACACCAAGTGATGAAGTGTGTCAGGTGTAATTTTGTCCCATTCTTCCTGCAAACAAGTCTTAAGTTGGGCAACAGTACGGGGTCTTCGTTGTCGCATTTTGCGCTTCAAAATGCGCCACACATTCTCTATTGGAGACAGGTCGGGACTGCAGGCAGGCCAGTCAAGTACCCGTACCCTCTTCCTCCGCAGCCAAGACTTTGTAATGTGTGCAGAATGTGGTTTTGCATTGTCTTGTTGAAATATGCATGGACGTCCCTGGAAAAGATGTCTTCTTGAAGGCAGCATATTATGCTCCAAAATCTCTATGTACTTTTCAGCATTAATGGTGCCTTCACAGAAATGCAAGTTACCTTTGCCAAGGGCACTGACACAACCCCATACCATGACAGACCCTGGATTTTGGACTTGTTGCTGGTAACAGTCTGGATGATCCTTTTCTTCTTTTGTCCGGAGCACACGGCGTCCATTCCTCCAAAAAAATACCTGAAATACTGATTCACCTGACCACAGTACACGTTTCCACTGTGTGATGGTCCACCCCAGATGCCTCCAAGCCCAGAGAAGTCAACGGCGCTTCTGGACACTGTTAACATAAGGCTTCCTTTTGGCACAGTACAGTTTTAACTGGCATTTGTGGATGTAACTACGTATTGTGGTACTTGACAAAGGTTTGCCAAAGTAGTCCTGAGCCCATGTGGTAATATCGCTTATAGATGAATGGCGATTCTTGATGCAGTGCCGCCTGAGGGATCGGAGATCACGGTTGTTCAGCTTAGGCTTGCGCCCTTGTCCTTTACGCACTGAAATTCCTCCAGATTCCTTGAATCTTTTAATTATGTTATGCACTGTTGAATGTGAAATATCCAAATCTCTTCCTATCTTTCTTTGAGGAACATTGTTTTTAAACATTTCAATAATTTTCTCACGTATTTGTTGGCAAACTGGCGATCCTCTGCCCATCTTTGCTCCTAAAGGATTAGACCTTTCTTGGATGCTGCTTTTGTACCAAATCATAATTACAATCACCTGTTGACATCACCTGTTTCAAATCAAATCATTATTTAACCATTTTACCTCATTACTAGCCCTAAATTGCTCCTGTCCCAACTTTTTTTGAAATGTGTTGCAGGTCTGAATGACAGGAAATGATGCATATTTACAACATTTTCTAAAAATGGAAATAAATTGCCTTACAAAATGTTTAATAACCTGTATACAAGTATTTATGATTAGGGGTAGTAAAAATACAAGTAAAAATACAAGTATTTATGATTAGGGGTAGGTGTAGGAAGGGCTTTTATTGTCCCATTAAGGCGGCATCCATTTAATAATTTAAATAAATATAACAATTTACTCTCTATGTTATTATTGCATCCTGTTAATATATATATATATATATATATATATATATATATATATATATATATATATATATATATATATATATATATATATATATATACACAGGTACTGGTCATATAATTAGAATATCATCAAAAAATGTATTTATTTTACCAATTACATTCAAATAGTGAAACTTGTATATTATATTCATTCATTACACATCACAGACTGATATATTTCAAATGTTTATTTCTTTTCATTTTGATAACTATAACTGACAACTAAGGAAAATCCCAAATTCGGTGTGTCTCAGAAAATTAGAATATTACTTAAGACCAATACAAAGAAAGGATTTTTTGAAATCTTGGCTAACTGAAAAGTATGAACATGAAAAGTATGAGCATGTACAGCACTCAATACTTAGTTGGTGCTCCTTTTGCCTGAATTACTGCAGCCATGCGGCGTGGAATGGAGTCGATCAGTCTGTGGCACTGCTCAGGTGTTATGAGAGCTCAGGTTGCTCTGATAGTGGCCTTCAGCTCTTCTGCATTGTTGGGTCTGGCATATCGCATCTTCCTCAACACCCCATACATTTTCTATGGGGTTAAGGTCAGGCAAGTTTTCTGGCCAATTAAGAATAGGGATACCATGGTCCTTAAACCAGGTACTGGTTGCTTTGGCACTGTGTGCAGGTGCCAAGTCCTGTTGGAAAATGAAATATGCATCTCCATAAAGTTGGTCAGAAGCAGGAAGCATGATGCGACAAGGAATGCGACAGCTGAAACCCATGTCTTGCGTATGTCTGTGCGTAGTGGTTCTTGAAGCACTCACTCCAGCTGCAGTCCACTCTTTTTGAATGGGTTTTGTTTCACAATCCTCTCCAGGGTGCGGTTATCCCTATTGCTTGTACACTTTTTCTACCCTTCGCCTCTCTATTAATGTGCTTGGACACAGAGCTCAGTGAACAGCCAGCCTCTTTTGCAATGACCTTTTGTCTTGCCCTCCTTGTGCAAGGTGTCAGTGGTCGTCTTTTGGACAACTGTCAAGTCAGCAGTCTTCCCCATGATTGTGTAGCCTACAGAACTAGACTGAGAACCCATTTAAAGGCCTTTGCAGGTGTTTTGAGTTAATTAGCTGATTAGAGTGTGTCACCAGGTGTCTACAATATTGAACCTTTTCCTTGACCTTGACCTTGACCTTAGTTGTCAGTTATAAACATCAACATTAAAAGAAATAAAAATTAAAATATATCAGTCTGTGTGTAATGAATGAATATAATATACAAGTTTCACTTTTTGAATGTAATTAGTGAAATAAATCAACTTTTTGATGATATTCTAATTATATGACCAGCACCTGTTTTCACTATTTTCTCTTAGTATGCTATTTCACTTAGTAAGTAGAATCTACAGCTATTTGCATAATCTATCACTAAGAAAATATGTTATTTTCACTTATAAATAGAATTTATTGAAAAATAATTTGTGTCTTTCCAAGACTTTAAAATCAGAATATGGGGCTCATATACTGAAGCAAATTAGGTTAAATGTTTCATGAGGGTTACCAACTGTTGTTTAGGCTAACCCTAAACAACAACTGGTCACCCTCTTAAAATGTAACCTAATTCGGGCCCTAACTTAGGGCCTAGCTATCAGGGAATGTTCTCAGAACCTAGGCTATCATTCCGGAAAGGTTTTCTCTAAGTTATGAAGTAACATTAATAGAACATTAATAGTAACATAAATAGAATGTTTGTTAGCACAAAAACGGTTATGCATCCTTCATTGAACTTTTCTGAAATGTTTGGCTTGTCTAACGTTTTTTATTTTTTTATTTTTTTTTTAATGTTACTATTTGTTTCAGAATATTCAGAGAACATTTAAAAGTAACATTCCCATAATGTTTGCAAAACTATCAAACTGAATGTTTTCAATGGCATCTGCTGTAAAAAGCTGTATAAAGCAGATCACCTATAATTTTCCACAGCTCGATCATGTTGTCATGTTGGAGTTTTTTGTCTACTGACATGTCTTGTAAAGATACGTTTGCAGTGTTCCATCAGCAGAATAATCCAAAAACACATTAACCTCCTGGGTGCCAATGTCCACGTACGATGTCCAGTAAAGAGCACATTCAGGGCTTTTTAGAGATACCATTTGTTTTGAGGTTTCACCAGGACAACAACTTCTCCTTGGTCTTTAAAAACGACTGAATGATCAAAAAGAACTCTTATGGAAAATGATAATATTTTGTAATAAGCATTTAAATCTCACTAATTTTCTAATTGTTTGTTATAAATCAACAGCTCAGGAAAATGTTTCTAATCAAAATATGACTTTCTGTTACAAAACAGGCCATTTATTTCATACATGTCCTCAATAGAGAACACCAGGACTTAAATCATGTTTATCAGGCATTTTAGGAGACACGACAAGTGAATAGGGAAAGAAATTACATATCAACAATATGTCTATAAAATCTTAGATATTATTATAAAAATGTTGCCAACTATTACTCCCATTATTACACTTCTTTTTTCATTACATTTTGCTCCAAAAACACTTTATGCAAATTAGAGACAGTGTATAGATACATTGCATTAAAACTGAAGACCTATGTATGGCCATTTTACCCAAATATAGCCTAAAGTAATTTATTCCAGTATATCTTTCATAACATAGCTGAGAATCATCTTTCGACAAAGTTTGGTTAAATAAAATCCTGAAACCTAATTATTGATTGGTTTTGCCTACACATTGCATGTCATTTTATTTTTAGTCCTGGTGTCTACAAAGACATATCATAATATATGAATATATATAATAAAAAATATAAAAAAATAAACATTTATGTCTTATGCTCTATACAATGTAATGACGTGAAAAAATACTAAATTAAAAATAATAATAATACTTTTTCCTGGGTATTAGGTTAAATAGCCTACAACCCAGTCTGAAGAGATGTGTATTGGATAAGCTCATGGTACTTAACAGTGTTGCCCTCTGCTGGTAGTCTGTAAATGTGCAGCGGCGCCCTCTGCTGGTACAGCGTGATTAAATCCTCCATGCGTCACTGCTCGCACTGGCAGTGAAGGGAAGATGGCGGCTGGACCCGGAGCGGCCAGTAGTGGTCACAGCGGTGGCCGCGGTTCGTCTGCAGCTTTGGAGTCATCGCTGGACCGGCGATTTCAAGGAGTCAGCAATACGATGGAGTCCATCCAGGGATTGTCCTCGTGGTGCATCGAGAATAAGAAACATCACAGCCTCGTCGTGCGCTTCTGGATGAAGTGGCTGAAGAAATGTGAGTTGCTAATGTTGCTAATGAACACACACACGCACAAAACTAACGGATCTGAATGCAAACCTCGTCCTGACGACAATGCATTTTGTGTTTCGATGCACAGCGTTTGAGAAATGTCAGAGTTTGACGTCAACGCGCTGTGTGTCTCGCGTGCACACTGAGATGAATGTTGATTTCACACTAAAGCTCAGTGCCGCATCGCCCTGCAGGCCTGGGCATTTAAAAAAGAAAGTTTGACACACTTCAGAAGCTTATAAGAGAGTTTAAAAGCATCGTGCACGAACAGATGTGGTGCAAACTCAATAGAGTAACAGATGCGTGAGCCCCACATTGATAAACAAGCGCTGGTCAGTGCGTGGACTTCAGATGTGTCAGTGTGGTGTGGGTTTGAAATTTGAATGTATTGTGAAGGGAGTGTGAAGATGTCTTGTGTTAGTGGTGAATGGCAGGTCTTCCCACTGTTGTTTGCTTGTCATTGACTCAGCTGAAGGTTGCAGCCTTTCTCAAATAACAAGAGGTCGTATCTGATATAAATCACTAGCTATAGTTTACTGTCCTGCAGTTAGTGTTTGCACATTGAATTTCTGTTTAAATAAACCTGAAGTTATGTTTTATAAATTATGCTTTTGAGGTGGGATTAATATTTTTGCAGACATTACTGTTTGTACATTTAACATGCACTATTACACTTAATTAGGTGTCATGACTTTATGAATATCTTTTTCATCATGTAGAACATGCTCCTGAATCAAAGTTTATCCTGGAACAATATTCCAATCAACCAATCAGAATAGATGGATAGGTTTACAGGCGATTTCTCTATGATTTAAGGAATAAGTTATGGGTAGGGTTTGGACTGTTTTTGGACAGGAATGTTCCAGGATCAACAAAATTACATTGACCGTCTTTGAATATCTAGAGTGTTTATACCCAACATTATTGTGGGTTGGTGTTTGGGAGCTAAAATGGTTATATTTATAGTTATCAATTTATCATTCTTGGTGTGAATGGACCTTCATGTTGAAATGAACTTTCATGTGCATCAGGGGCCGTATTCACTAAACATTTTATCTTAGTTCTTCTTTAAGAGTTTTCTTTTAAAACCTATTCCCAAAGCTGCTGAGAGCAACTTTTACTAACCATAGAGAGAAGTCTTGAGAGAAGAGTTGACCTCGTTGCTATGGATGATGTCATCAGCCTTACTATGATCACAGTGATTGGCTGATAGGGAAGGGGTCTCTGTCAGTGATTTAAATATAGAAATAGTTTCATGTTGCCATGTTCAAATAAAATGTTTAAAATAAAAATGTTGCCATTTTCAAATAAAGATTTAAAAAAGAAGGCCAAGTGTCACAAATTAAACTATTATATGTTCAGCTAATTGTCAGCTTCGTAGATGTCTTCATCGAGAGATTGCAGATTTCAAGTAAAAATTATGTTTTATAAGCAAAGTTTGTGAGGAGCACATTCAAATGGTCTATCTAATCAGCGTGAGAGGAGGTTTCTACACAGCTGAGAGCCGACTCACCAAGTTACCTCCACAGTTTTCTGCATCCCTCCGGCACCCCGTTCACTCTCGGTCTGCGATACAGTGCAGAACTCTGGGTGTGGGCTAAATTCCAAGCTCAGAGCCCTCGATCCCCTCGGACAGTGTTCCTAATATGCTTATGTTTTTTACTCTATTTGATCATTTGCACATGTGAACTCGTAAAAACAACTGCCACAGGTAATTAGACATTATTTTTTATTAAAGATAAATGTATTATCACTATTGCCTCAATGTTGTACAGGTGCTGGTCATATAATTAGAATATCATCAAAAAGTTGATTTATTTCTCTAATTCCATTCAAAACGTGACACTTGTATATTACATTCATTACACACAGACTGATATATTTCAAATGTTTATTTCTTTTAATTTTGATGACTATAACCGACAACTAAGGAACATCCCAAATTCATTATCTCAGAAAATTAGAATATTGTGAAAAGGTTTAAAATTGAAGACACCTGGTGCCACACTCTAATCAGCTAATTTACTCAGAACACCTGCAAAGGCCTTTAAATGGTCTCTCAGTCTAGTTCTGTAGGCTACACAATCATGGGGAAGACTGTTGACTTGACAGTTGTCCGAAAGTTGACCATTGACACCTTGCACAAGGAGGGCAAGACACAAAAGGCACATTTATAAAGTGGCAAAGGAAAGGAAAAGATGTGGTAGAAAAAAAGTGTACAAGCAATAGGGATAACCGCACCCTGGAGAGGATTGTGAAACAAAACCCATTCAAAAATGTGGGGGAGATTCACAATGAGTGGACTGCAGCTGGAGTCAGTGCTTCAAGAACCACTACGCACAGACGTATGCAAGACATGGGTTTCAGCTGTCGCATTCCTTGTGTCAAGCCACTCATGAATAACAGACAGCTTCAGAAGCGTTCTGTCTGGGTTAAAGACAAAAAGTGGTCCAAAGTTAGGTTCTCTGATGAAAGATGTTTTGTGAATACGGCCCCTGATTGACAGATAGTGACACTGCACACTTATGTTGTTAATGTTGTGGTTATTTCAGTAAACAGTTTGCTTTAGCATTGTTTAACAGCAATAAGTTAAAGAGGGCACACTTTATCATTTACTTGAACTGTGTGCATGCATTTTAGACACTGACATTAGGTATTGCTTTGTCCATGCAATAAATAAACCTTCTTGAATGAGTGGCGTTGCCTATTCACTGCATCTCTGTTCTAGGATGCTGTTAAAGGGGTTGTTCCGTGGTTTTTTTCTAGGCTTGGTTGTGTTTATGGGGCGCAGTATAACATTATACAGTCTTAATACTGTATTTTTCTTATATTTTACCTTTTATTCCACACCACTGTCTCCACTGTCCTTTGAATGGCTCGTATGCTTCCTGCTTCTATGAAACCCATCCCAACGCAATGGTTTTAGATTGGTTAGATGGCCAAATGTAGTTTCATGTATTAAGTGCCAAGCACAGGTTGTCTGGAAATGCAGGTGTACATCTGCGGTGTAAATAATGGTGTCAATATTTCCATACCAATTTGAGCCCGAATCAGACCCAAATAGCGGGGATGAAGGTCAAGCAGAACCTCTGCATGCAAGGCTTTTAATGGACGTTAGTGAATGGTAGTATTTTTGTAGTGTCACTGGCACTGCTGTTAGTTATCTTTTCATATTCTGGTTAAAGTTTTACTGCAGCCGAATACACGATTGAGTAGTAGCTTGTTTGTAAAGGTATGGTTTTATTTGTAACTTTGTTGCGTGTTCAAGGGTGCAGTGTTTAAATGTTAATAGCAAGGGTTTATGATGTCACCTGCCCGGGAAGAAACTCCTTGTAGTCCAAACTGGCCGTTTTTGTTGGCAATAAACTGTAGGCAATAACTTTAAAAGACAATATCTCCGTTTGCATTGAACTTTCAGCGCTGTAACTTTGCAGATACTGTTTATGCTCAAGCAGCAACATTACACACTAATAATAACTTTTAACTAAAGTTAAAAAAGTGAAATCGCTTGCAACCACCCCTTTAATATATGTCAAATTAGTTACATTTTTGGGGAAACTTTATGGGCAAAAAATGTCCATTGTCAATAGTGTAGTGAAGCTCGAAAGTCCACTCACACTGAAGTCACTTTCAAACCAAGCCTCTTTTTTGTTGATCATGTGTAAGTTTGCGAGACCAACTTGACCATGGGGAAAATCTGCACCACATTTCAAGCGCATTAAACAGTGCGAGTATGTATGTGTCTGTCAGCACAAGTAGCATAACGTTATCTCTCAGAGCATCTGACAGCTGCTTTAAACTATACGTGTTAACTGTATCTTACCAGTTATTTTGAAGCCCTTAATGTAGAGCAAGTGTCATGTTTAGGACAAGTTGTATCATGCACTTTCCCTGCATCAGCTCATTCTGATTGCTCCGCTGTTTTTCAGATGTGTTTATATCAATCTACTGTATATCGATATAAACGGTATTGCCTCATTCCGTATCGCTTCTAAAAAATATATCGATATATTAATATCGATATACCGCCCAGCCCTAGTATATATTCGGCTATAGTCTGGAGCCCTGATCTTAGATAAACACGGAAGCGACTGTACGCAGCTGCGGATACCGAATATACTCGGAAGTCGGTACTAACGGTACTACAGAAATGCTGGTATTGTCACATTTTTTACATTTCAATACCGACTCTGTACTTGACATCCCTAGTTCCCGGTGCCCATTGCAGCGTTGGTCTGGTTTCACCATAGACTGTAAAAAAAGATGGATAACGCGCATTTACTTTCTTCTTTTGACGTAAATGAAGCCGCCAAATATATCGCTGACATCTTGAGCCACGATATCAAGGTCCCGCCCACACTCACACCTAATCAGCAACTTTTTGTGAAAATAAACAGTTATGGAAATGTAGAGATTAAAGTTAAAGCTCCAATCTCCTCCCCAAGTTCCTGAAAAATGTCCAGCTGTCAATCATAACGTCACACCCCCGTGAAAAACTAAAACAAAACGTATTTAAAGAACGAACACTTGAACTAACATCAGCGTGATCAAAAAACAGCCTAAAATGTGTTTGAAGTGTAATTTGAGTTTAGTTTAGTTTGTCAATGTCCCATTTGAATACATGTAGAGGGCGGGCTTTATGACTGTCACGATTCACCAGTGAGAGTGCCTGATTACCACCAGAGGGCACTCCACCCCGGACCGTCATTCCATCAAAGACTACATTACCCATAATCCTTTGCCCAGACTCATCAGCACTCATTGTTTACACCCGTGTCTAGTGTAGCACGATATACCGGTACTAGAAAAGTATTGCGATACCCTGCTATTACAAATGGTACGTAATGGAGTTTTATTAGTACCGGTACTTTAAGAAGGACCGCGCGTTAATAAGAGCTGTATTTGTGTCGATGAGTGACAGCAGGAGTCAGGACGTGTGTGCAGAGCTCTGCTTCCTCCATTCACTAAACATTGGAAGAAGAAGAGTTAAATATACACGCGCAGCGCATGACAAAGAAAGCAACAGAAACATGCGCGCATGAGAAAATATAGCGCAGTGCGGGATGTTCTCGCGCTGCCGGACTTGATCTGAAGCGCGAGCACACGCCTTTCAGACATGCGATCGCGATTCAGTTCTTTCGGATTATGGATTTCAATGGTCAAAAATATGTAAAAATGCACATCCTGTGAGTATTCAGGTAAACACAGTCGGGGGTGTTTTTAGTGAACGTGTACAGTTGAGGTAATTGGATCGGTGTTAAGCCGGATCTAATATTCTGTGTGATTAATGTTAATCAAACAACAATGAAAAAAAGCAAACCACCCCATGACTGGCTAAATAATTTTAATATATTCATTAAGAATCAGTGTATAGTTAATTTATTGAGTGAAGACTAAGCAGTTTTTTTTATTTCTTTCTTGACTTGCTATACTGTTAAATAGACCTATAGCTGAAAAATAAAGCAGTTTTTGTCATATTGTTTGTAATTTGCATTTTTAGCTTATTTTTAAAAACAAAGATAAAATAATAAAATTGCAATTAGAAGAAATGGTCAAAAACCAGGGCAGGAACATGCTGGCCACGTGAGTTTTTAGTTAAAAAATTAAATAAGATTATGATTAATAAGTTCTGTTGTCATATTATTCAATTACTTTTACTGGGCGGATTTTTGACCGTGGTATCGATTTAGTATCGGTATCGAGGTATTTTAGTCTGGTATCGTATCGAAGTCATAATTTTGGTATTGTGACAACACTACCCGTGTCTCATTTACCTCATTACCCCAGCCTATACAAACCATGTTCACTCTGTCATTCACTGCGAAGTCTTGTTTAGTGTACCGTATTTTCCGCACTATAAGGCGCACTTAAAAGCCTTTCATTTTTGCAAAAAACGACAGTGCGCCTTATAATCCGGAGCGCCTTATATATGGATCAAATCTGTCAAAATGTTTCAGTATGAAAAACCAATAAAAACAATTTAATAATAATAAAATGTTTCAGTACGACTGGTAAACTACAAAGCCGCACCGCTTGCAGCATTACGGCTACCGTAGTCTGTAAACACCGGTACTGTGCTTTCGGATAATGACGAGAGAGAGCCGGGCAGGTCGGATGCCGTAGTCAGTAAACACGGTACTGTGCTTTCGGATAATGACGAGAGAGAGCCGGGCAGGTCGGATGCCGTAGTCAGTAAACACCGGTACTGTGCTTTCGGATAATGACGAGAGGGAGCCGGGCAGGTTGGATGCCGTAGTCAGTAAACACCGGTACTGTGCTTTCGGATAATGGCGAGAGGAGCCGGGCAGGTTGGATGCCGTAGTCAGTAAACACCGGTACTGTGCTTTGGATAATGACGAGAGGGAGCCGGGCAGGTTGGATGCCGTTGTCAGTAAACACGGGGACTGTGCTTTGGGATAATGACGAGAGGGAGCCGGGCAGGTTGGATGCCGTAGTCGCCCAACTGTTCAATTCGGACACTGAAGAAGAAGAATTCGAGGGATTCGTGGACGGGGAATGAACTGAAAAAGTGAGCTTTACGTGTTATACGTAACTGAACAATGTGGAGTTATGCACTAACGTTTGATTTAGTGGTATCCGACTGTTTCTTTTACTAGGCTACGTGTTTACTGAATTAAGGAAAAGTTCCCCTCCACATTTGGGAGAAAAGTTAGCAAGGCTGGGAGATATTGTTTATATGCACATCAATGCTTGAACAACGTTACCATGGGAGTGAACGGAGTTGTCAGAACGCTTAATAAAGTTGGATTTTATCTGACTGTTGACATTCCCTTTAGCACAGCTCCATCTAGTGGATGCATAACGCAATCGTTTGACTGCAGTATCTTCTATTCGATGCGCCTTATAATCCGGTGTGCCCTATATATGAAAACAGTTCTAAAATAGGACATTCATTGAAGGTGCGCCTTACAATCCGGTGCGCCTTATAGTGCGGAAAATACGGTAATACTGCATTTCTGAGCATTCTCCTTGGTTTCTTGTCTCTTGGTGTTGGATTACTTGCCTGTTCCGTGGATTACCCTTTTGCCTGTCTCTCCTGCCTTTTTTTGTCTGTTTGGACTTCTTGCCTTTGTATGACCTTTTGCCTGTTTTTGACTACGATTGTGGATTACCCTTTAACAAAGCTGTGTTTGGATCCCCATCCTTTGAGTGACCTATACTGCTTCCAGTCACATGGGGGCGATCGAGACGCGTCGGCTTCAGTTTTCAGGACTCGTGTTGCAGGCTTGGGTTTCACACTCAACTTGATTATCGAACCCTGGTGCATTTGCGTTCATCTTACATCATCACAAACATTTACACTAGGGGTGGGCCAAAAAATCGATATGCCGATTTATCGCGATATTTCCGGCCGCGAGACGTTATCGATACGCTGTCTCCAAGTATCGATATTTGATCCGAATATTTAAATTCATATCTACATTGTGGCTGTTTACAGCTTTGGCTTCCCGGAGTGGCAGTACCTCCAGACTTCATGTGGTGGCGGCGTGGCGCTTCACCGAGCGCGAATACAGCGTCAAAATCGCGTCTAGTTTGACGCGTGAACATTTTGAATCCATTCGCACGTCCGCAGCGAATTGGACGCGCATAGAAATCGAGCATTTGAAGCGAAATAGACGCGCGTTCAAGGCGCTCCAGGAGAAAAATGTCATAAAACACCACTCTGCCTCTTTTCATTTTCATAAAAAAAAAAATTAACAGCCACACAAATGTGGTACAGCCAACGCACTACCTGGATTATCTTCACTGCAAAAAAAATACATTTAAAGTTATGAAACTTTACTTTGCCCTCAGTCAAAATGATTTGGTAGACAACAATAGATTCATTAGACCAAAGATCGCCCATTAGATTTACACAAGACGAATTATATGTCATGTTTAACCACTACAGAGACATCCGAGCCAGCGGCAAACGCTAGAAGGACTGGCCGAGGAGAGGCAGCTCGCTGGGGTTAACGAGCGCTGAGCGCCCGCTGATCGCCTGGAGCTCACAACTCCAAAACGCAAGATTATTATAAATACAATATATTATAAATAGGCGCTGTCTTTACAAATAAACCACATAATTTCGCTTTAAGCAACTACGTTATCAACTGAAAAGCATTAAAACTACGTTTAGTGACAAAATATCAGTATCTTTAGTTATGCAGGGTTTCTCCTCACGTCACTTGACCACGTGACAGCAGCAAGCAGGCTCCTGATTGGTTGACGCGGTTGGTACTCAGATGTGACAATACTTTATTATATAAGGTTTTATACTGGGTGTTTTTTCACATGTGTCTATTTTGCAATTTCCAAATATGAAATGTTGCTGCTATGAATAAGTCAGAGATAGTGACTTTTCTTTATTATAAATCATTTAGTCACATAAAACTGTTCTCTCATGTCTGTTTGATGGCTTTATATGCACTTACTGAACTTTAATGCTATTTCAAAAAAGATTAAATTATTTAGTTTTAATAATGAAATACATGATCATATGACTTTTTGACGTTTTTTCCATTTACAAAATGATATCGTGATATATCGTGAGAGATTTTCTTGCAATATATCGTCTGTCACAGAATCGCTGGTATCGTGATATTACCGTTATCGTGGGCAAAATATCGTGATATTATCATATCGTGTGTTGACCTGTGATTCCCACCCCTAATTTACACCTCATGATAGAAAACAGAACCCGGTTAATAATTAATTAATTTGGTGCAATTATGCGCAGCTTAGTAAACAACAATTGGGTTTACTGTAAGTGCGTAAAGGCAGCTTTCTGCTGCTTGCAAATGTATTCTTGGTATTTGAATTAAATAAGATGTACCTTTCAGTGCATTTGTGGCGCTGCACATTGGTCAATTTAAGAGTAATGCATAGTGGGATTCCGTATTCATTCAGTGTACCCTGGTTGTATTTTTGGCTTGGTTCTGTTTTTGTTGAAACTGTTAGTCTTCTGTCCACAATTTTTTGAGTCATATCTGTTTATTAGAGTGAAATCCGTTTACGATTTTAAAATGTTGTGATGTGGTGATAGCGCTGGGCAGGTGGTATAGTTCGACAGTGTTGTGTCTCTCTTTTCTGTAGAGTTCCAGGCAGAATCCCTCAATAACCTTCAGCTATAGTCAAGGTCTATTTAGGATAATGTGCCTAAAGCCCAAATTATACCTTACTTTTTACACATACACTAGAGTCTGTGTACAGTGCACATGATGCAAATTTCATCATCATAGTGCTTTTTTCACAGTATGATTTTTCTAACTGCGCATACTCTGTAGGGCTGTGCGAAATGCGATATACATCGGATGGACGAAATGAAAAGTCTATCGTTTATTTTGTGTGTTCTGCAAAATACATTGTTTATGGCAGACGCCACCACCAGGAATCGAGGATGCAGGCAGAAATGTGAATAAATAATGGCTCCGAGCAGAAGTCTGTGTTTGTGTGTCACAATCGCAATGCATCTTTAGCGCAGTATCTCAATACAGTAATACAGATATGATGGTCTAAAATCACTTGAATGTCCAAACTGGTAAGCCTTAAAATGCATACAATTGACAAAGTTTAGTGAGTGAAAGTGATCTGTCTTTAGGGCTTGCACGTTGTCAGAGACACGACACGGCTCGGCTCTCTGTGTCACGGAAAACCATTGAAGTGCCATGTTTTCCATGTTGTTCTTAAATGGTGTAAAATCACTTGAATGTTCAAACTGGCAAGCTTTTAAACACATACAATTGACAGACTTTTGGGAGGACGCTGTCTGAGTGTGTTGACTCTGTGTTTGCGTTTGCGTTCGCCTCCGTGTTGCCTTCCATGCCGCTGAATGGACGGGGCGTAGTCACGGGACTACACGCGAGTATGTTTTTATGGGGAAAGTATTAACAGGATTAAAAATTGAAATTACCGACATGAGAATTACATTGGTTAGAGGTTCTGAATTTTGGTTTCGATTACTTTTCGATTAATCTCCCAGACCTACAACAGGTGCTGCGTTTGTGAATAAATCTTTTAAATGAATGATTCAATGATAGGGGTGTCGAAATGAATCTTTTTTTTTACCCTTTATTGTTTAGTCGTAAAAAGAGTGTGCTTTTAATGTTAATATAATAGAACATAAAATAGAAATGAGCTTAAATTTATTTAGGTAACAAACATCACATTTACTGAGGACAAATACTGCATGTTGCAACATTACAAAATATTAATTGTTATTAGCTTTAAACTGTCCAGTAAAATAAATGTTATTAGTTTATATAAGTTAAATTGAAAGTGCTCCATTAGCTTTTTCTTTCAAGTAAAATAAAACCAAAACAAAAATGAATAAGAATAATCTTTTCCATACAGTACTAGTAAGTAAAAAATTAAAAGCTGAAAATAGATCTGATTAAACATGAAAAAATAACAAATTTAACAATGAAATCATGTAGTGAAGTGTTCCGTGTGTTTCACAAGCACCATATGACATCCAGCGCTGTGAATTTTTAAAAATAAAATACACTTAAACACAACAGTGTCAGAAGTTTTTGCTCAAACTTCAAAGGCTTTTTTAAATTATTAAACTACAGGCATATCTTAACTTTAAGGTTACTTTTATCATGTAAACTACCTTTTTACAGCATGTTATGCATATGTGTTTGGGACAGAGGGGAACACGGTCGCATTTGCATACGTTCTTCTCCCACACGAAACAGAATTTCATTCCACATATGTAAAATTCCAGGAAAATCTGCGTTAACACTAGATTCCGCATTAATATGCAGATTCCATGTTAATATGCCAATTCCACGATTCCGTGATCGCGGAAATTATAGGGCCCTAGGTAAGCAGGATCTGGAGAACACATGCGCTGTGTGTAAATCAAAGCTATCTTATTTATCAAAAAGATTTCATTTACTCTTGTGCACATAAATGTATCTCCGCAAAACGGATATAAATCCGATCTTCAATTCCGCACTATATGCAGATTTAATGGAGTTCACGTCACTGAAAACAACAGATGTGAGCTGCATTTTATTCATCATCAGCTAATTTCAAAATCAAAGACTGCATTATGAGCGAGCGCTGCAACAGCACTGGTAAAATCATTCCGTTTCTTTACTTTTAATGAAGATGATTGTATGTTGAGCACCTACTACTTTCGGTTTAATTTGTGGTAGTTTGTGCATTGACTTAATGAAGAGATACTCATCTGTGGCGATGCGCGCTGTCATATCTGGCTATAACATGACACAGCTTATAACACGCTCTCACACATTTCTTTTTTTTAGCATTGTTGGGAGGAGAAAAAATGTACATGTGGTTTTAACAACCATATGCATTTAGACTTTAGTTTCGACTCTAATGTGACCCAGACCACTAAAGTGGCTTTTAGCATTTATTTACTTTAGTGTATTTATTCTAAATGCTTCTGTGCCCTGACTTGAGTTTTGTTTGACGTTTGATACATTCAAGAAGCATGCCTTTTTTTTTTTGAGCAGGTAAAATGAAAGGTTCAGTTCATATTTGACTGCTTGTATTTATTGACAAAATTGTATACATGAGGATGCAGTGCATCTTCAATGCATTGTGATGTCGAATTGAGCGAATCGATGACATGATAATCGCAATCGAACTGAACCAGTGTACGTTCACACCCTTATTCAATGACAAACCCTTCTAAATAAAGGGAAAAAATAATCCCATATGAATGAGTACATTTTAGAGTATGTAAAATGTAAAAATGTCCTTTCCATGTGGTCAATATATATATAAACTATATAAAATATATTAATTGATCGTTATCGGGATATGAGATGACTTGTATCGTAATATGAGATTTGTCATATTGCCTAGCCCTAATACTCTGTACACTCTGTGCCCTCAAGATCCACTCTACTGCTAAGTTTTGCTCCAGCCCTAATCAAACACACCTGAACAATCTAATCAAGGTCTTGAGGATTGCTAGTAACTTGAAGCCAAAGTATACTGAACTTTTACGCGTACGCGAGGGTCAGCATACGCGAATTTCATCATCAGAAGAGTATGCACATACTGAACATGCACCACCAGATTTTTGTAACCTCAAAAACTTTGTATTCGTGCAGGTTAACTCACGTTCATGTAAAAAATAATAAAAATACGTATACTTTCGGCTTTACATGCAGGTGAGTTTGATCAGGCCTATACCATGATGGCAGTTTAACAAACTCAGGGTTACAGGATTAGTTTAGAGTTGACAAAACCAAACCAATCTATTCAGGCTTTGTTGGTCCCATGATGCTGATCATCAGTTTTCTCTGTCAACTCAGGCATTGATCCTGAGTTTAGCTGTGACATCAGTAGTCAACAGCCAATCACATGCTGTAGAACAGTGAAACTGAGATTCACTTCTCCGGAGAGAAGCAGCGAGATTTACTTCTCTCTTCTGCAGAATATTACACGATTGAAAAATATTAAGAATTTAAAAAAATTTACACAGCAAGAAGAGAAGAGCTGTCTATGAAAGAGGACAACTTAAAGAAAAATAGTTTACGTCAATGCAAGTAAAAGTTAAGAAGGTATAGTGGAGAGAATTGAACGTTTAAGCTCAGATGAAGTCATTTTTATAGCTTTATTTATTGATTTTAAAGCTTATTTGTATTACCTTTATGTATGCTATTTATATTAATTTTAACAAAGTGCCTATAACATTTACATTTAGTCATTTAGCAGACGCTTTTATCCAAAGCGACTTACAAATGAGAGTAATAGAAGCAACCAAGAACAGTCAAGGGCAACAATATGCAAGCACTGTAACAAGTCTCAAGTAATCTAGCACAAAACACATAGGACAGTTTTTTTTTTTTTTTTTTTATAAATAACAAACAGAAATGAATAGAGTGATAAGTGCTATTCTGGATCAGCTGCAAGGGTTTAACAGTGGATGCTGGAAGGCCCGCTAAAAGAGAATTACAGTAGTCCAGTCTGGAGAGTACAAGAGCTTGGACCAGGAGTTGAGTTTCAGTTTGAGATCTCTTATCCAGAACTAGTGTTGTCAAAAGTACCGACCGCGATACCAAATTGATACTGAAGTTTTTAAAATGTGCCGCTTTGAGCGCTGTTGAGCTGTCATCGTAAACACCTCTGGCCATTGTGCTCATGCGCTCATCTGATGTGCCTGTGATTGGCTACAATGATCAACGCACGGCAGCGCTTGAAAGCACACGGAAGTGTTTGAAAATGTTTGAAAGCACAAGCAGGCATCGATCAGCTGACAGACGCCTGCATTCAAATGCTCCGTGTGTATCTGTGCAAGCACTCTGAGAAAAGCGTCATTGATGTATATTTATAACATGTTTGTGAAGCGCTGATCACTGTAGCCAATCACAGATGTGTTTGATGAGCGCGTGAGCGCAATGGCCAGTCAGAGGTGTTTATGATTCCGCTCAACAGCGCTCAAAGCGTCACATTTGTAAAACTTCAGTATCGATTTGGTATCGCGGTCGATACTTTTGATAACACTATCCAGAACATAACCTGCCCTTGAGCAGGTTAGCTGCGGAGCGTATGGAGATGAACGCTGCTAAATGCCAACCACTTTAATGGTACCAAAAACCCAGGATTGGCACAAACTAAGCTTAAACATATCTGGCTAGCCAGCTAAACTGGCTTCATGGTATAGGCCCCAGGTTATAGTTGCCATTCACTATAATATCTGTTGAGCATGTGAACGCAATGGCCTATCAGAGGTGCTAGTCAAAAAATTTAGTCAAAATCCAATAAATCTCTTGACTTGTCTTTGTTGCAGTATATGCTAACGGTGACAGTTCAAAAATAGGAGAAAACACTTCTTGTTTTTGTCCCGAGTTTGCATACCTGTAACTCAAGAAGTATTAAAGATAACTAAATATGATTGTAGATTCTGGAATGATTGTGGATTTCTTTTTGTATCTTCATTTTAAAAGCCCTATATGATTAAATCCTAGCGATATGACGATCTTTCTTAATGCAGCTCCATGAGTCAATTGTGCACAAAACCAAAAACCAAATGTAGGTCACTAAATACAGCTGATAGTTTTTTTTTTTTTAAACATGGATATCTGAACAACAAATAATGTTGAAACTAGAAATGTGTCAAGTTTTTATTTCTATCAACATTTGCATATAATATTTCTGTCTGAGAGCCATAAATATTATTTTTTCTAAGTTTGTGTGTTTTGGCAAACAGTATTAATATTCAAATATGATTATAGAATCTGTTTCTTAACCAACTTTTCTTTTGGAATCTTCATTTTTAAGGCCCTATATGGTTCAATATCATAGATATTGGGATGTCAGTGTGGTAACATTGAAGAATATTCTCAGAAGCGGTTAATCCCTCTTTTCAAATATTCCTGAAACTGGTTCAAATATAGATTCTTATAAATGCATTTTTGAGAGAAAGTTAATGTACCTCACCGTGACCATTTCAGTTTTTTTGGCACTCAGGGAGGTGTTATGCAATTGTTTTGATAAAGTAAAGATACATTTCTAATTTCAAAATTATTTATTCTTCAGATATTTCCCTTTAACCTGCTGAGGGCGATGATCGCGCCGGCCTTTTCTCTTATTAGTGCAAAAGAGACTCAAAGTACTCTTAATTTTGGTCATTCAGGGAAGCGTTATCATCATTATTATCTGTTAAGTTTCTACTTTTATTTGTGTATACTTGTAAAAACAAAGAAAAAAAATTGCAGCCCAGGGCTCTAGAGTGCAACTAATTTGGTCGCTCATGCACCCAAAATTTGAAAGGGTGCACCTAAAAATTTTCCTAGGGCGCACCAGTGCACTTAACGTCACTGCATCCGCTCAGCTGCCTCCGCGAACGAAGCGTTTTTTTCCGGGGTTTTTTCTCTCTTTGACGGAGCTCACACACTCATGGTTGGATCATGTTGTGGTCTAAACCAATCAGAGACAGAGATAGGGCGGGTCTTCGCCTCTGATTGGCTGTGGTCCAGACTCCTGAAATTCCTGCTCCGTGCTGTGATTTGAATTTGCCACCTGAGCAGCACCAGAGAGTCAACCAGCATCTGCAAACTAAACGCGACGGTTTGGGAGTTAATTTTACTGAATGTGTGTGAGCCTAAATTACGTAATTGTCATGACAACCGCCTGTCAGTGTCATTTTAGGCGGCGCGAGAATCAAAACATCTAGGAATAATCTAAGGTTACCAATAAAGTAAAACAGTCCCATACTCACATCGTCAAGCAAACCACCAAAACAAAATCGTCATGCGTAATCATTTGCCGTTCGCCGTTTGTAATCTTCCTTTGAAGAGACTGGCAGATCGCGTTTCAACATTTCCCTCAGATGCAGTTATGCTTTAACGTAAACCCAGTCAACGTCACTACTGTGACTGTGCATTGTTATATTATATTCCAAATTTAATCTCTTTGAGAATGATATTTGTTGATATATCTAAATATCCTTCCTCCGGAAATGCTAACATTAGTATTGTTAATTTATTGTGCCAGCTGCAATGTTACTTTCTGGATCTAACTAATAGAAGGCTAATGTTCAAAGCATTGTTTTCCTTGATTTAAATTCCTGTGTAACTGCATATATTATGTAGTCATTTACATACTATATATGAATGTATATGGGGCGTAATAAAAAGGTGACCTTTAAATTGGTGTTAAAGGCGGTGCGAGCCGGGGAAATTTTGGGGTGCACCTAAATAAAAAAGTTAAGCGCACCAGTGCAACCAAGGCAAAAAGTTAGTCTGGAGCCCTGCAGCCTCTCAATGAAGTTCATTCTGATACTCTTCAGAAAATGAACTGTAACTTAGTGAATACTTGTCACACAAACATGAGACAAATGTCTAAAGAAGACAGAATATTCTCTGTTTATGTAATCTGTTTGAAAAGAGAGAGATTTCAGTCGTTCGCGAGCACCTTCATTATCCACTAATGCGGCCATGCTCACGGACCGCACGTTCTTTTGAAAGTCAAATACTGACGCAAACCATGTGGGTATCCCCGCCCACATTAACTTGAAAAAACACATCAAGTGTAGAGCATGTACTTTACATCGTTTTGAGACGTGGTGATGAATAATCCTGGAATAATTTACCTCAGAAAAAAAGCAGTTTTTATGTTTGATCTAGGTACGTTTTATTCTGTTAGTGTCTGTGAATATTAAACCGCAAAAGACCATTTAAATATGGATCCTGCTGCAATATAAAATGTAAACGAAGTAAGACTGTTAAGACAAGATTTCTTTGGTCTGTTTTGGACAGATTATGAAGTGTTTACTGTAAAATAGCCTGGTGTCACATCAATATAGCTTTTGTTCACAAATTTCTGCTCAGATGCTATAAATACAGTACCAGTCAAAAGTTTGGACACGTTACTATTTGAATTAATGAAAGAAGTCTCTTACGCATTAATTTGACCAAAATATTTTTTTTCAATAATGGTTTTCTATTTTAATATACTGTATAATACTATTTATTAATGTGATTCAAAGCTGAATTCAGCCATTACTGCATTTATTCATCCAATAATCCTTAAAGTACCACAGGTTATAAAAATACTAAAAAGCACAGCAGTTTCCAACATTGATAATAAATCAGCATTTTTGAATGATTTCTGAAGGATTATGAGTAATGGCTGATGTTTCAAGATTCACGAGTTTTATTTGTCACATACACAATTATATACAGAATATATAATTGTGTATGTGTAATATATAATTGTGTAATATATAATGTGTAATATATAATTGTGTATATATAATTTTTACATCACATAAATAAAATTCATTTTAAAGTATATTAAAATGAAAAAAGTTATTTTAAATTGTAATGCTTCACAATATTAATGTTTTTTTTCTGTATTTTTGATCAAAAACTTATTTGGCTTGATGAGCATGAGACCTCTTTCAAAAAATTAAAAATTTTAATGTGTCCATCTTTTGACAGGTACTGTATATAATTTAAATATAATTTGCCTATACAAAATTTTGTTCACATGCAGTGCAATATCAGCAATTATGTTTTCTATTAACAGTGGACATTATATTAAGGTTAATACAATAGTTGATCCTGTTATCAGTATCCTCGCAGATGTTTTTGTTTTTTTATCTTACAGATTTGTGAATCATAGTGACCTGAAACTGTCCCACATAGGACATTGTGCATTTTGCTCTCACTTTATATTGTTGACTAATAATCTAAATAAACTACTATTTATTTATTTATTTATTTATTTAGTTAGTTAGTTAGTTAGTTAGTTAGTTAGTTAGTTAGTTAGTTAGTTAGTTAGTTAGTTAGTTAGTTAGTTAGTTAGTTAGTTAGTTAGTTAGTCCTGTTCTTAATTCCCTCTCTGTCACATACCTGATTCATAAATGTTATTCTCTCAAAAATACCAGCATGTACATACATTGCTGTCATATTATGGTAGCCCAGTTTGTGTTGAATACAGTGTAATGAAACTTTTGCCATTAATATGTTCATAAGCAACTGAAAAAGCACAAATGTCAGAGCATGTCAACTTCTAAAGGGCCCCAAAAGTATCAGCCATATGAAAAGTGAACCAGATTTAGTTTTTGACCATTTGAAAATGGGTAAAATTCAACAGTTTGAACATGGTGTCGCATTGGGATCCCCATATCTATAAGGTCGAACCATATTGGTCCTTGAAAATGAAGATTTTAAAAGAAATGTTTAATAACCAGATTCTAAAATCATATTTGGATATCTGTAATACTTTTAAAGTTACAGGGTTGCAAACTTTGGAAAAATAATGTTTATGGCTCTCAGACAGGAATATGCTATGCAATTGTGTTGATAGAAGATGCATTTATTTGTTGTTCGGCTTATTTGATGTTCAGACGTGAATGTTATAACTCATGAGGAGAGTTTGGCCAGGCACTGGTAGTGCAGCTTGTCATAATGCGCATGCGCCAAATACCTACACATGCATGTCAAATTGAGAATTGAAAGACTATACGTAAAAGGTTGGTGTCTTGATTATGCAGATTATTTGGATATATGTGAATGCATATTTGACAGGGAAAATAATTTGGCTTCAAACTGTCATGTTGGTATTGATGTTAATAAGCACCATTATGTTGAGTAATGATTCAGATGGATCACTTGAACTTGTCATTAGAGGAAGTTGAAATAATTTGTATTAAATCCTACTTTCTGTAATTTACAACCTCATCTACAAGTTTTGGTAACTTTAGTATTTTGAAGGCTTTAGTAGAATTTGTGTTGCCATTGGATTGGTTTGATGGCATTGCTGACTCTGAGTAGGGATGCTATCTAGGAGTGCTCAGACATGACCGCGATGATCAATCATTTTTGTGGTGCTGAAGAACAGAGTTCATGTTGACAGCTTTGCATGACATGAATATAATGGAGTATATTGATGGTCAAAATGAGTGAGATTTAGATGTTTTTAGGCATGTCACTGAAAAAACAATCCAATTTGTCCATAGAAAAATGTGTTCTGTGTTCTGCATTTGAAAATTACATAACTGTAAAGTGGTTTGCTTGTGACATGTAAACATGTCTGTCTTTGGTCAAAAAAAAAACAAAAAAAACAATGGCTGTGAACTGTGAGTGATTTGAAACCACAACTCGTGAGTGCCTGCTCCACAGACAGTGAGCCAATTTTAAGAAAGGACATTTTTAGGAATCCATTTACACACAGCATGCGTTATAATGTAAAATAGTGTGTCTTTGACTCATTAGTGTCAGGTGACTTCACCCTTCACAACTAACTGTTTGTCCTTTATCATAGTGTCAGACTTTTCTAATCAAGAGCGTTAGGCTCAGCTTTCCACACCCAATAAATACCATGGGCTTCTCCTGTGGCAGACTCTCATGACAGAGCTAGAACATTGACTCTTTGTAATGTTTAACTTTAGTTTCTTCCCATGATGGTTTATGTCAACTGCTACTTTGAGTTTTAGAGGCCCCGATATACTCAGCAAAGTTTTTTTTGTTCTGTGCTTGGGGGTAAAAGGAAGTTTGAATTCCAGTCAAGTCATATTATTTATACGAGTCAAAATCTGCTAAAGGTATAATTAAATGTCACAAATAATGTAAAGAAAGAAAATTGAAGCCGCAAAGGCTGCCATTTTCACCCTCTTCTTGGAAAGTGATTACGCACTCAACACATCCAGTAGTGGGAGTTTTCCATGTGATGCATGTACTTGCCGGACCTCTGATTCTCGTAAATGCTACTGTGTATTGTGCACATTTGACCTAATGCACAGATCCAATATACTGATACATATTTAATTTATTTTCCTACTGTTTATGTTCACTTAAGACCAAATGTGTTTAGGCGAATATTCACCAAGGTGGGTATTTTGACATATTTCTGTGTGTTTGACCGTTTACGCCCAAAGTGCACTTTGCTTGTTTGTTCCACTTTGTCTCAGAGCATGCACACAGAAAGCCACTTGCGCCTGAAATCACACAGCCCTAGTTTCTTGCTGTCATTGTTTGTAGGGTGAATGCTGTTGCAATGTCTCCTGCAATGACATTGCAAATTTATCGTCCTTTTGAGACTGAACTGCCAGACCGGTGAATGTAGTAAAGTAATTTTATCTTAGAAAAGTAAAAATGTTACTTTCTCAATCATGCATACTCTGTATAGGCCTATCATTTGCAGGCACCAGGGAGCTGCTGTCAATATGTGGATAGGCCTGTCGCGATAGTCAATAAATCAATTAATCGCACAATAAAAAAAATGAGTTCGATAATTTTTCCAGCCGCGATAACTTCCAGCGCCCGTTTTTATATCCATTTTTGCAGAGCGTTACATTATATGATCACGCTCTTATACATGTAAATGCTTGTAAGTGCGACAAGACACAAGAGCATGCGCTGTATGTCAATATCCTGTCTGTGTGGCTGCGTCTCATGCCAGCTAATCGAGGGACACTCTAACACACACACACACACACACACACACACACACACACACACACACACACACTCGACGCACAGACAGACTCTCGTCAGTCTCCTGCTCACATGGAGTTCTCTGCTTATTAACAAACAATACTCAAAATGATCTCTGTTGTTGTTATTCTCATATTATGAGTCTTAAATGAGTTAACATCTTAAATAAACTTAAAGAGTTGTGAGGAAATGAGATCCGTGTCATGTTCGGCAGCGGCTGTTCTTTAAGTGACAGGAGCACTGTGATGTCATTAATGTTCATCAAAGAACAACGGGAACAGAGACAATTGTAGCTTTAATGATGATTCATCTATATTTAATTTATTATTTATGCAGTTAAGAAAAGTGTTTGATAACTATTATATTTCTGTTAGGCATGTGCCGGTATCAATTTTTCATGTTGCGATTAATTGCTGAAGCTTTTATCACGGTATACGGTATTATCACGATATTGAAATAAGTTGCAAAAAAAGTGTTGTAATAGTATAACAGGCTTAAGAACTCTTTTTGTAATAACAAAAATAACTCTCAATGTTTAAATACAATAATACAATGCACCAAAAATGTATAAGTTAAATTTTAAGTGCAAAAGAATTAGACTATAAAGAACAACAGGTAACACGTTACAATAAGGTCTCATTATTTAATGCATTAACTAAGATTGAGCAATAGCTACATTTGTTACAGAAAGTTTTTTTTTAAAGTTAGTTAAGAAATACAACTGTTTGGTAATAATGAATTAACATGTTAACTAATGAAGCCTTATGTCTCAAAGTTTTACTGAACAATAACAAATAATCAGAAAATGTCTAATCATTAGGGCATGCTGAAGTCCAAATTTAAAATATAAAAATGTTTAAGTTTGAAAATAAATAGCCTGTTAAGTCTTTAAGTATTAAGTATTTGGTGCTGTGATGAACAACATTGAAATTACTAAAAATGAATGGCTGTTTGGAGCATTTGAAAAACTTCACTAGTGCAATTGCTTTGTTTGTGGGGTTTCCAGGGTAACCGCTGCATTCTGCAGTTCCATCAGCGCCCTCTGCTGTCATTGAACGTGCACTTCATTCAGCGTGTGCGTCTCCTTCACTCGTTCAGTCACGTGATTCTCATGCACTTAGGGCTTATTTACATCTGAGCGCGTGTCCCTTTGACTCAGAATACAGCGGTGTTGAGCATTTTATACGGTTGATGGGCAAAGTATTCTTTAATGCATTATAAAATCATTTATTTGTTAATAAATTATTATTTACGGTATTTCGAAGTGCCCACGATAACAATATTGTGCATATTCATTATCATGATATATCGCATTACCGAATATCGGCACATGTCTAATTTCTGTATATGTCTAACATTATAAGGTAAAATAATATTTATTATAATGGGGTTATGTAAAGATAGTTTTAAGTTCACTTAAATTAAAAGTTGTTGTTTTCTTAGGCCTAAAAAATGTTGAAATTGGTAACTTTCAGTTATACTGTAATGTAACATCATTAATGTTTCATAGAGACATCAGTGATACTGGCCTTCATTCATAAAAACAACATATTGACTACAACACATATTTAAAATATGCTGTCAATAAATTGTTTCTACATTAATTTGGAGATTAACTGAAATTATTACAATATCAAAACATTAAAAACGTATTAATCGTGATTAATTACAGAATTTTTTTGATAAAAAAATAATTATAGATTCCCAGGACTATACCTAAAACACAATCATCCATTGCAGTTTCCCAGCTGTTTATTCAAGTGCATTTTTTTGTTTACAGACTGAGTCTTTTTTTGTTTTGGTTGTTTTGTTCACTTATTGTGGATATTTAAAATGCTTTCCGTTTCAGTGTTAAATAGTCTTTAGAAAAAAAAAGTTTATTGATCTTTGAGAAGGTGTACCTGCATTATTATGCCATTATCATTATTTTAGATGAAAATGGTATCGTTTTTCGCAATAATTTCTTGGCCAATTTATCGTCCAGCAAAATTTGTTATCGTGACAGGCCTATATGTGGGGTGTAAAAATCGCTTTTGAATGTGCAATCATGCATAATCTGTGTATAGGGAGCATCGGTACTGACCGCACAGAGGACAATCTTTCAGTTACAAAGATCAAAGTGCAGGATAAAAGGAGTTATTGTCTCCTAAAAGAAAGAACTGATTCTGAACTGCCTGAAATGAATCGTCAGTAATTCCAGTCTTACTTCCTTGCTTCCTATATACAGTATGTATGTAAAAAAATATATATAATGCCAGCCTATGTTCTAGGGGTGGGTAATTTTTTTCAGATTTTTTCGATTCATTCAAATGTAATGTTTTGCCATGATTTGTATCATTTTTAAATCGCACAGTTTTCACAGTTTTAAATAAAAATGTTAGCAAATGTTACATTTTGGCATGTTGATAATACAACAATGATGCCAGCTAAGAGAAGAAATTTATCCAATCACATGATGGCGCACCTGATTAACCACTCGTGTGACGCTCTATAAACGTGGAACACATCACGTCTTAGCGGCTGTTTACTCAGAAATGCCTTACGACGGCTTCACATCGCACACGCTAGCAGTGCGTTGGCTGGGCAGAAGCGGTGCGTATGGAGACTGGGACCCATACTGTATTGTACTGTATTTTAACATACCTTTTGATGTTTTTTTCATTTATTTCATGCTATAGCTCTAGTAGCAGAAGCGTTGGTCAGTTCAAGTGTGATCTCTGATGCCGCTTCACCTGAATGGCAACAGAGATCTGTCACGGCACATTAAAGAGCGGCAAAACTGTTTTTATTGTTTGAATTTCGTAATAAAATTGAGAGAACTTAATAGCTGAGACTTTTTCATATCAAAAGTAACTTAGTACAAATCCTATTGAGATTTATTGGATGGGAGGTGTGTTGCAAGGGTTCATTCATCAACTGAAAACAGCATAGACTAAAAGATCAATTCTTTGGATTTAAGAATCGATATTGGTTCTTCAAAATGAGAATTGGTTAAAATTGAGAAATCAATATTTTTTACCAATCCCTATAAATTATGGCTAAAGATCAGTGAACACCACATTTATTTAAATCAACAGCCCACACACAGAGCACACAATAAATATGACCAAACAGCACAGTGTTATTGTTTATTTCAAAGAATAAACCTGGACTGCTTTTCCCAGAAGCACTGTAATGAGTCACCACGACACCACAACACTGGAGAAAAGGTATCTTCTAATCAGAGTTTTTGTCCTAAGCAGCCGCAACTGTAATATGTGACGAGCGTCAGGATTCTATTTTATAAAAGTTTCTAATTCTGTGACGTCGCGGCTGGAACAACGACATACACACAGTATGAAAATTATAATCTTGGGTACTGATTATGTGCTATTATTAAATGATAAAATAATTAAATTTGAGTTTGAGTATCAGGTAACACTTTAGTTTGGGGTCCAATTCTCACTAGCATTAGCACTAGCAATTGCATGCATATTACTAGGATATTGGCTGTTTGTTAGTACTTAGGGACATTCTAAAATGCTTAACGTGAAAAACGCTTAACGTGGCCGAAGGTTTGATCATGGCATTTTTAGTCACACAAATAGTACAAGTGGCTTGTGAAGAAACAAAGACAGGCTGTATGACACTTTCATTGAAGCAGAATTTCGCTGTGGAGATCGCTAAACTCCAGCGCTTACGTTTGTTTTCAGATCATCAGCGCTTCCTCTGCATTGAGCGGGAGCACGTGCAGTTGCCAGATTGCACAGATAAAGTAAGAGCTTTAGAAGAAAGTATATTCTTTTTAAGGGAAAAGCTTTATTTGGGGGATTTAAGCTCTTTGCATCTGACAACCACAAGCATGACTGCTAGTGGAGGCTCGTTACCAATGCAAGGTGACGCAAATCCCAAAGAAAAAACACGTTTTAAGGATAAATAACAAGCGGGCCAATATTGTGATGATTATTTTAAATCAAACGAGAGAAGCCGATATCATTATCACGATTAAAATACGATTCATCGTGCAGCCCTACTTTTTTTGTGCGGAGCATACTTAAATCCAAGTTCCTAGTTCCCACGCGAACATATTAAGTATTCTGTCCATTTTATCACAAAATTCAAACGATAAATGCTGTTTTGACACTCTTTAATGAGACGTGACAGATCACTGTAAAGACATATCTTTTCAAGTGGCAGCGCGCGAGTGAACCCGATCATCTGTTCCTAAAGAATATGCATGAATTAACATCTGAAGGTATGTTGAGGAAACATTACAACTAACTGAAATGTATCATATCTCGTGTAATCCCTCAATCAGTTTCAGCGGTGGAAAGATGTCAGTAAAACAGCTTGTAAACACTTACCTCAGGCAAGTCATTCAGTGTCCACAGCTGTTAGTTCACTAGAGAAACTCTTTCGCTAAATACATGCACTATATTAGCCTATATATTCATTATATTCTACTTCACCTGTTAGTGATGTCTTTATATTTCAAAAACGGATTGGAGTAAAAACACAATTTTATAATTTGATTTAGAAGTTAAAGGTGTTATAATGTCATGCGTTTCTTAGGCCAAATTTTTTTTTGTCACATACAGCAAACATCTCTTCACTATCCGCTAGCTGCCTGTCCCCTGAACACAATGTAAAAAATGCGGTCTCTGTTGTCAGCACAAGCACCACAAACCGCAACAAAAACAAACTTGGGCAGTCTGGTCAACGAAACATCATAAACAGTGCTCCAGCCAATAACCAACAAGAATGATTTGGGGGTGGAGGTTTGGTGTTCGTGCACGTGCACATGAGGGGTGTGTGTAGAAGAGAAAAGCATAAAGAGGGATGTTCGAATTATATGATTTTGATATGGCCGACGCACGGTCAAAGAGACGAGGTTCTGATGAACAACTTGCAACGAAAAGGGAAAAGGAGTAGGAATGCGCAAAGTCTTGAATTTACATCTGAAAAGCCTTTGAAAGGTGATGAGAACTTCGGCGGAGTTCATGTTTTAGGAAGCACGGAGGGAAAGGGGAGGAGAAGTTTCCCCGCCAAACATGGAATTTTCCGGGTTTCTGTGTTTTCACTGTTATATGCTAGGGGGGCAGTATTACGCATCTTCTAAATGAGTATAGAATCTCCAGATCAAAACACAGGTGAGGAAGACGCAAAAAAAACAAGCAATTGTATGGAAGCAGATGCATATGTATAATAACGTGATCATCAACATTAAACATAATATAAATCAAAACTATCAAATGTTACTGAATGAAATGACGACCCAGGACGAGCTGTAGGTCTGTGCAAGCATTGGGGGTGCTAATGGACTCGATCTACTCCATCTGTGTTTGATCATCGCTCTGAATCTGATCTGGATGTAGTCTTTGACAAAAACATGATTTGCTCAGCCTTTTGTTCAAAATGTTGCTTTTTTTATGAAACTTGCCCGTATTTAAGTGTTGATAAAAAAGGAATGCATGAAGCTAGTATAAAAGTTTTTTTTTAATTTTATTTATTTTATTGATTGGTCCTTTTTTGTCGCGTTAGGTGTGGACGGACAAATTGTCGTTGGAGGTGTTAGCCAAGGTGTTAGCCTACGTAGATTGTTGAAGCACTTTAGTTAAAAACAAAATGCACAAAATTATTTAATCAAAAGATTTCACCTAGGCTCTCAGGCCATTTCCAGTGTTAATCTTTTTTCTTTAATAAGTTTTTGCTTTGTTTTAGTCATAGTAGAATTACTCTGTAAATGTATTAAATATACCAATTTCCAATTTTACTCAACTTAAAATGACAGTTTTAGTAAATTAAATATTTGTTAGTGCAAAATGCCACCTTTTATATATTAAATGTATCAACATTTAATAAAACAAATCTGGGGTTTTAAACAAATTGGTTCAGTGATTCAGTGGCCCAGTCACATGCTTCGTTATGAATCTGCCGTTTTGAACGAGTCAGTTGAATGAATGCTTCTATGACTCAGTCATTAAGACAGTGATTTTAAATTAATCTCATTACATTATTTATGCTGTTTTAATTGCAGTGTAAATAAATGTTATACATAACAAAGATTATGTATACATTAACATGGTTAGAAAAAAAAAAAAAATGCCCTTGGAAATCAATTTAAGGGGTCAAATATTGGCCCTTAATGGTAAAGTTAATTTCTGTCACTTCCCTGTAAGTGATATTTCATAAAAAATGTTATCAAAGTTAAACATGACATTTACTATGAACCAATATAATTAATGCATCACATTTGTGAATTTACCCCTTTTAACTGTTTTATCTTAAAAAAATATATATATATAATTATTAAAATAATTCTTCAAAAATGTTATAATTAGAAAATTACTATAAACTTTAAAAAATATATTATTATTATCAATATTACTGTATAAATGAATAATTAACTAAGTAACATAATAGTTTATATAAATTATATTTATTTTCACCTCAGAAATTAAGTATTCAAGTCAAGTATTGTAACTTGACTGACCCTTAGCAGGACTTCACTTGAGCCACTGATGGGACTTGCTTGTTTGACTTGAGTTGATTTCAGACTTGCTTGTGACTTGCTCCAATCCTCTGATATGCTCATCCTTTCTCTATGTTTGTTGCAGTCTAATAACAAATATTTTCCCCATTTTCCTTTGGTTCTTTCTGCAGCGGATGCCAACCACAGGCTAAATCTCTTCTACGTTGCTAATGATGTCATTCAGAACTGCAAAAGGAAGAACGCTATCATTTACCGAACCACCTTCGCTGATGTGCTGCCAGACGCCGCCCTGCTGGTCAAGTTAGTAAATCGTGTGTGTGTGTGTAAATGAGTATGATTAATACAGAAGTGCATTCTTTGCTTACTCTCTGTGTGCTTGTAGGGATGCTAAAGTGTGCAAGTCAGTGGACAGGATCTTCAGTATTTGGCAGGAGAGGAACGTTTATGCTGAGGAGCTGATCTCTGAGCTGAAAGCCAATCTGCAGAAGAGAGAGAAAGACAAAGAGAAAGAAAAAGAGAGAGAGAAAGAAAAAGAGAAAGACAAAGAAAAAGAGAAAGACAAGGAAAAGGAAAAGGAGAAAGTGAAAGAGCAACCCCCTCCTCCTGGTAAGTTTGAGCAGTATGCGTCAAGTTTCAATGGTGGACTTAAGTCTAGTGCAAAGGTGTTTAAACTTCCTAATGCCAGAGACCCCAAATATAATGATCCTTTTGAAGGGGACCCTCTTTCTAAAGACTTAATTTTTGTGTAAAATTAGGGCTGTCAATAGATTTCAATAGAATGTTTTTAATGCACACTTATAGTGAAATAAGCATTCATCATTTACCTTGTTTAACACGTTCATTTTGTCATCATTTGCTATATCCATTAGATTAAAGAGTAATTTTCACAAAACTGTATTTCCTGCAAGCTTTTTTTTAAAGTAACTTTAGGTGTCTTTCCAAAAAAGGACACTTGGAGACTCGAAAAGGGAACCAAATGATATAAGGAGTCCATATAATTCATACATTTATGTACAATAAAGCCCCATGAAAAAAATACTGACACCCCCCCACATATGTACAGTGCAACAGCAAAGAGCTTGTTTACGTTTTAGACAAGTCAAGTTGTGATTCTGAGCAGGACCACATGGAAATGTCAAAAAAGACCGCCGGACCTGACTGCATATGTCTTCTACAGTATACGGATCCATTTAGAATTACTCCACAGCAACGTTCACATGACAAATCAAAACATTATCCTGAGTGTGTGTGGAAAAACGTGAATGTACTGAAATGTCTCTGTGCATAAATACAATGTACAATGTGTTTCTCATTAATCCAATTATCTAATCAACCAATCACATGACAGTTGCTTCAATGCATTAAGGGGTGTGGTCCTGGTCAAAACAATCTCCTGAACTCCAAACTGAATGTCAGAATGGGAAAGAAAGGTGATTTAAGCTATTTTGAGCGCGGCATGGTTGTTGGTGCCAGACGGGCCGGTCTGAGTATTTCTCAATCTGCTCAGTTACTTGGATTTTCACGCACAACCATTTCTAGGGTTTACAAAGAATGGTGTGAAAAGGGAAAAACATCCAGTATGCGGCAGTCCTGTGGGCGAAGGTCAGAGGAGAATGGGCCGACTGATTCAAGTTGATAGAAGAGCAACTTTGACTAAAATAACCACTCGTTACAACCCGAGGTATGCAGCAAAGCATTTGTGAAGCCATAACATGCACAACCTTGAGGCGGATGGGCTACAACAGCAGAAGACCCCACCGGGTACCACTCATCTCCACTACAAATAGGAAAAAGAGGCTACAATTTGCACAAGCGCACCAAAATTGGACAGTTGAAGACTGGAAAAATGTTGCCTGGTCTGATGAGTCTTGATTTATGTTGAGACATTCATTGTAGAGTCAGAATTTGGCGTTTCAGATTGAGAACATGGATCCATCATGCCTTGTTACTGCTGTGCAGGCTGGTGGTGGTGGTGTAATGGTGTGGGGGATGATTTCTTGGCACACTTTAGTCCCCTTAGTGCCAATTATGCATCGTTTAAATGCCACGGCCTACCTGAGCATTGTTTCTGACCATGTCCATCCCTTTATGACCACCATGGACCCATCCTCTGATGGCTACTTCCAGCAGGATAATGCACCATGTCACAAAGCTTGAATCAATTCAAATTGGTTTCTTGAACATAACAATGAGTTCACTGTACTAAAATGGCCCCCACAGTCACCAGATCTCAACCCAATAGAGCATCTTTGGGATGTGGTGGAACGGGAGCTTCATGCCCTGGATGCGCATCCCACAAATCTCCATAAACTGAAAGATGCTATCCTATCAATATGGGCCAACATTTCTAAAGAATGCTTTCAGCACCTTGTTGAATCAGTGCCACGTAGAATTAAGGCAGTTCTGAAGGCGAAAGGGGGTCAAACACAGTAGTATGGTGTTCCTAATAATCCTTTAGGTGAGTGTATAACACCTGTATATCACTGCAATCGTCTTTACCTTGATTTACAATTAGCATCATCAAAACTTTACTAGCTAGTCACTGGTTTGTTTATCCAGCCAAGAAACATAGTTTGCTTATCATCTGGCCATACATTGGTGGAATGTTTTGAGCAGTGGCGGTTTTACATTGAATGCACCCCGGGAAAGACCTCCTTAATTTTCAATTAAAAATGGCAAAATTAGAAAAAAAGTATGTATTTGATTTGCCTGAATATATTATACATTAACCCAACTGATGGGAATTAATAATAACTGAACTTGTAACCATTTGTTGAAAAAAAAGCACAATATTATGGTGAAATTAGATCTCATTTTTGTTGAGCTAAAACCGGATTATTGTTGTTTAAGCATAGCAAGATAGCAAGATAGCAAAAGGCTAACAAACAAGTTATACCCACCAATTAACATTAGCCCTTCATTCATAACATGGACACTGTAATAATCATACAAAGAGAACATAGTTGCATACCTTTATCTTTTTTTCTAAACGGGGCACCTGACAGCTTTGACCTTTTTCCTTCCATATCTATATTTATTAGTCACTTGACAGTAGGGTTGGGAATCGTGAGAAATTTTCCGGTTCCGGTTCTGGTTCCGATTCCGCCTAATGATTCCGGTTCGATTCGGTTCCATTAAAATTATTAAACAAATAGTGGTAAAGGAAAAAGGCATACACGCAACTCAAACAATCCTTTTGTGTTTATTACATGATCTCTGATTCATTTACAGGTTGGCAATGTCAAAAAAGTCCTGTACTGTACATATATTACAGTATTCAAAGCATTCTTGCAAAAATATTATATATATATTAGTTATATTTATTAGTTAGTTGTATATTAATTTAATAGAAATTCAGTTATTCAGTGAACTTGTAAATAATAAATGGTAATTCAGCATTGTAGGGGTGAATATGTGTGCTACCCAAATAATGACTGGTGCTTTCACACTTGGTTCGATTGCCTGGACCGAACCGAGTTCGATTGCTCCTGGACCGTGTTCATATTATATTTTGGGATCCGAAACCAGGGTGCGTTTGCGTCATCAAAGGAGCAGCTGTTTACCCGTTACTTGGTAACGACGAGAGCGAGGTGGCGGCAGAATGAATAGCGTTGTTCACCTTACTTTTATAGTTTTGTTTTTGAACCGTTAGTTTTGTTACCAAAACTTCAGTACGTAATGGCACTTGCGTCTATCTGCCACGGATGTACTGCAAATACTCTAAAGAAAACTGACGACGAGCAGAAATTAGATTTGCAAGTCTCTGTTTACAGTACGTCC
Source organism: Gobiocypris rarus (assembly GCA_023029165.1). NCBI lineage: Eukaryota > Metazoa > Chordata > Actinopteri > Cypriniformes > Gobionidae > Gobiocypris > Gobiocypris rarus. The sequence goes on along the minus strand of CM040926.1, from coordinate 7,705,289 downwards.
AGTCACGCTCATCAGGACTCGAAACGGTTCGCGGTGCGCGCCCGAGTTTAAAGACAGCGCCACGCTTGATGTGGTAATTTCACAGCATACACGCAGGTTCGAAGACTCGTTCTCACTCCCTACAGTGCAATTCGGCTAGGTAGCTATACATCTGTGCTAAAATATCACTGTGAAAGTCATCATAGCTTGCGTAGTATAGACCCAGCTCCCAACCCAACTTTGAGAATAGATTAACGGCAATATTTTTTTTTATCGCCCGATAAGAGTCTCACGTTAACGCAGCACGTTAACGCCGATAACGGCCCGCCACTAATTAATTGTTTGCACTTCTGGAAGCGGCAGGCAACGTAATTAATATTCATGATGAGGTTAGCTGTCTCCCGCTATTAAAGGGTACGCTCCCAGCGCTTCGCACACACATTGCACCAGAACCGTTTTCGGAACCGAAACTCAGGAATTTTGCACGATTCCGGTATTTTTCAAAAATAAGTATCGGTTCTGCATAAGAACCGTTCTCGGTTCCCAACCCTACTTGACAGTCAACAGATTTCCCGCCCCCCAACAGAAGTCAAGACTAAACCAATTCACCTTGGTGATCACTGATCACATAATCATTTAAACCAATTTGTATTAGCCATTTCACAAAATTCAGAAAAATGTGCAGCAACTATATGCCTTTAGCCTATATTTATAATTTTATGAACGAAAAAATTATTTGGAAGAAAGTCGAGGTGTGACTGACTTTATTGCTCTATGTACAGTGGATCCCCCGTTTCCCCCCTTGTCCGTTCCATTTGGGAGACACCATAGAAAAAAATAGCTGAGGTGACGTGATGACACATTTTGGCATCAGACAGCAGATAAACGTCAATCCACCTGTCACTCAAGTGGCCACGCCCTTAATTATGCAGAGCCTGTCCAAAGCGGCCAGTCGATTAATTACACTACAGTTCAAATCACTTCCGTATTGGCTTCAGGAGAAAAGGGGGGAGGTTGCAGCTCGGTAGAGACCCAGAGGTGAACTGTCCCCAGCCCCCCCTCTCACACACAGGGTAACTGCAGCTGCAGACTGTGCAGAGGGCGTCCGTCACTCAGTGCAATGATAGATAGAAATTTTTTTTTACTGCTGGTGCCTTCCCCCATGTGTCATGAAAAGGCTCAGTTCAGTCCCAACTTCTAAGATCATCTAACTGCAGTACGTAAATGATGCACTTTCACCTGCTTCAGTAATTTATTTGTGTTAAATTATTAAGGATTTAATTAAGGATTTTTTTTATCAATCTCATGCATTACCACTGACAGGCCTATATAAAATGTTTTTGAATATTTAGGAAGATCTCACCTGAACACATTTTAAAATTTGTATTGTAATAAAGGCCCTCTGAAATCAAAATGTAAGTTTTTTAGCTTTTAGTATGACTATGTTAGCCTTAAGGTTATGAGTAAGCTGGTGTGTTCCAAAACAATGAAAAAATTCACATTTATGAGATATAAGCATTCAAAACTTACAGTCTCTCACTTCTGTTGAAACAGATCACAGATTTTGATGACATCATCACAGACTTCAGCTTCTCATCACATCTTCTGTCCAATCAAATACTCTCTAGAATCTGAAGCGTCCCGCCCCTACACTATAAATAGATGCTAATGCTGCGGCTGAAATGGGTCAGCTGTTCACACATTTACTATTTTCTACATGGTAAATGGCACACAGCGCACTATATATGCGATTGGAAACACTTCAGACAGTGTAAATATGCTTTCAGTTGAGGCGAATGAAGTCTGGTTTTTCACGTTAGTTTCATGCGCACTGCCGAAGCGCGCACACATAGTCTAGACCAAAGCCATTGACTAGAGACACGAAAGGGCAGCTATGGAAAGTAATTTAACAAATGTATTTACTGCAATATCCCCAAACACTGATTGTAATGTTTGTTGTTGCTGAATATAAATGAAGAGTGCATACATTAATAAATAGCTATCCAATAAATCAATCAAAAAAATTCTTAAAATAATTTGACCATGTTTTTTTCCCCCTTCTTTACGCAGCCCCAGTCAACCCCAAAACTGCTCTGAAGTCTAAAATTGTTGCAGAGTTTGTTGTGAGTCATGATCTTTCTATACGTTTAGTAGTTTTCCTGCCTCCTTTAATTATTAGTTTAATAACACAAAAATAATGTATTTTTCTCTTTGTCAGCCACATGATTTTGTGGAGCGGTTAATGTCATACAAGCACTCACTGGATGAGAGTGATTTGAGAGAGAAGCAGTTAGCTGCTCTCAGAGTGGACGTCTGCAGCACTGAGGCCCTCAAGAGGTTAAAAGGTAATTACATACTTCTCAAAAACTGCCCTATATAACTGGGAAAAAAAGCTTTTCAAAATCAAAATCTCTCTCTTTACATCCACAGATAAAGCAGGAGGGAATAAATTCTCAAAGGACTTTGAGGAGGGAAGTACAAAGCTGCAGGAATTTGTGACATTCCTGGAGGGCCAGATGAAGGCAGGACCCCATCTCCTGGAGGCACTGGGAAACGCAGACATATTTTACGAGATGCAGTACAAAGAGGTCAAAATTGTTGCCAATGTGAGTCAACAACTCTATACAAGATTTGTTCACATTCTTGTGAACACGCTTGCTTTGGCAAACACCACTTATTAAAAATTGCATGAGCACTCTGAGGTTATACTTCTGTTCATCAACCAAGCGGGCATGGTTAATGCCTGATGCCAGTGTCAAAATGCCAAATATTGGCCTATTAATGTATCATCAATCAATTTATATCATGTATCCTCACACTGTGCTTCTCTCAAACCCCTCACCATATCTTGTAGGCTTATAAAGCTTTTGCCAATCGCGTGTGTAGCCTGAAGCGTAAGCTGGACGCTCTGAAGGCCACACTTCCCAGTCTGGATGACTCTCCCATTCCGTCCCCTTCTGAGGACGCCCCATCCCCCACTGGCTCAGAGTCACCCTTCCAAGGCATGAATTCCAGGAGGAACACGGGCACTGGGGATGGAAATGGTGGGAGAGGATTGGAGCAACAGAAGGACAACAGAGATATTGAGGACATGGACATGTCTGAGGAAGAGGACACAACAGCAAATTCTGGAATCGTTGGTGAGAGAGCAAAGCCGAGGGGAACAAAGTAATGTTAGCATGCTATGTATACATCACAAATGTAATGTTTAACTGACATAGTTGTCCTTTGTCCACTAGTTGATGAGAGGAAAGAAAAGTCAAGTCTTCCATCTGTGTCCAAGATGGCAAATGCCTCCGCAACAAAAAGCTCCCAGATCACTGCTTCTAAACCATCCCAGATTTTAGCAAATCCCACAAAGACGGTGTCTGTATCATCAACCAATCAAACATCTCCTACAAACACCTCACCCATTACCACCACGCCTGTACCAGCCCCTGTCGTTAGTCCCTCACCCCTGCCAGTGAACTTGGCCAATGTGGATCTGGGGAAGATCAGCTCCATTCTGAGCTCTCTCTCTAATGCAATGAAAACTACTGGTGAGTTTTCCTTTTGCAGAACGGGCTACATAAGTAAAAATAAAACTGAAAGAGTTTGAGGAGACTTATAGCTCCTTATAGTTCATTATAGCTCCTTTCATGATACAATTTTTTTTCTTTTTCAACACCCAGGTGTCAGTCCTGTGTCCCGTCCTTCCCCTGGCACGCCTACCACACCATCCAGCCATGCCTCCTCCTCCAAAGCCCCTCCTTTAACCCCTGGCAGCATTCCCTCATCCAATCCTCTGGCCAACATCCTCTCCAAAGTAGATTTCTCCCCCGAGAGTATTTTGAATGTTCTCACCAAAACACAGACTCACAGCCCCAACCTGCAGGGTAGGACACATTACATTATTGATTTCTAATTTGTCAGTGGAAGATTGGGGGGAGTGTTTGGGAAACCAGTTTGAAACACAAATTATTTGGAAATTTATTAAATCTCTGTCTTGCAGGTTTGTCATCTCTTCTTTCATCAGCTCGTTCAGGCACTCTCACCACTCCAGACCCTGGTCCATCTTCATCTGCCTCTACATCCTCTTCAGCTGTCACCAAAGCGGCAGCAACCTCCACCACAACCACGCCAGCAACACCAAAGACCCTAAAGCCCACAGGCAACAGTTTTAAGCAAGAGTCTGAGCAAGAGAAAGGGAAAGAGTGGGAGAAGGTGAAGGATAGGGAAAGAGAGAAAGAAAGGGAACAAGAAAAGAAAGAGAAAGAGGCAGAAATTGAGAGCGAGGCTGTGGCATTGCCTAGCTTGGAGTCTAAGATCAACAGTTTCCTTCAAGGGAATCCTGGTTTCAGTGCCCTTGGACTTGGCTTGGACGAGGTGTGCAGCAATAGCCCTCTCCTAGTTGGTGGGGACAACCTGGATGGCACCCCTGTCCGAGATGAAAGCGGTAGCACGCCCACTCAAGACGAAATCATGGACTCACCCCATGTCCTCAATGACCCCCAAAGTACAGGTCTATCTGGAGGGCATAACCTTTCCCCTACAGCCTATCACAGTGACCCCTGGGATGCTGTGATCACTCCACGAGAGGCTCTGGGAGAAAATGAGCGGAAAGACAGAGATTACCGCACCCCACCACCCTCAAGGCTTGCTGCCTTTAGCCCAAGTACTACTAAATCGGTCAAGGCTATGACCAAAAACAATGATGAAGAAGGGCTGAAGAGAAAAGGAGTGGGTTTGAATGTTCCATCAGCGTCCATGATGCAGGATCAGAGAATAAAATCAAAGATGGACGGAGAGGGAGGGAAAAGTGCAGCCTCCCGCAAGTCAAGTGGAGGGTCTGAAGATGGGATGAAAGACAAGGAGAGGAAAGCTTTGGCTGACAATGGAGACCACTACCATCGCATTGAGACTCTTGTTTCTTCTTCCTCCAATGAGGAAGTGGCAATCGAAACCCTCGATTACGGCAACCGCATTCAGACGGTGGAAAGCATCCGCTTGGTTGGAAGAGGCCCAAGAAGAGGAAGTAGTGCTGGTTCTAGAGTGGGTGGGGCCTGGTATGAAGAGGAGGAGTTTATGGAATCCCCGCCCCCACATCGCTCTCGTAATCACGGCCATGAGAATTCTGAAGAATTGGGATTGGTCCCTTCTCTTCCTCCTCCTCTTCCTGCTCATCCTCCACCCCCTTTGCAGTACCCACCTCCACCCTACGCAAATGAGGACCATACACGACCTTCTCATGGCATTCCTCAGCACCATCCTCCCCCTCTATTTTTTCCCTCTTCTATTCCTCGTCTCCCACCACCACTTCCACCCATCCCTCAAACCCCACCCCCTCCTAGAGACCTCCTTTCCCCAACCTCCACTGTTATGGTTGGTGGTGTCCTTGTACCCATAGACCGAGTCCTACCCTACCCACCTGTTAACCTCCGTCCCGATGGAACGGGACTTGTAGGTATTGGTGGTAGTGCCCCTCCAAGAGGCAGCAAACCCCAACTCCCTTCCTTGTTAGGTGAACCCCCACGGCCAGGCACGGTGAAAGAGCAGTTTGCCTTGCGCCATGCCCCACCTCTTCATCGCCCAGGCACCCCTGGAGTTCCCCCACCCCTCCTGGGCAGAATTCGAGAGGGACCCAGTCCCACACCACCATCACCCTCTACCCCAACCACACCTCCATCCCCAGCAGGTGAACCTCGTCCTCACTTGTCCATCCCCAACCGCCAACCCTTCAACACCCCAAATAAGAGACCCCGCCGCCCTTCCTCCCCTCTGTCCCTCCTCCACTTGCCAAACCAGCATCATGCACTCCATTCTCCACAGTTTTCCAGAGGTTCCCTGCCATTAACGCCCCCCTCCCTTAACCGTGAGCCCCTTCTGCCTGGGACAAAACGTCCTTCTGCCAATTTCGGCAGTGGGCCTTTCAACCCACCCAAAAGACCATTCTTGCCCCCTCGATATTAGCATCTTAGAATGAGTGCTAAAGGCTCTGCACAACCTGAAATAGGCAGTGTAGCAAGCTAGCTTCGCCTGTGAATTACAGCGTGAGACTTGTACTGCATGTAAATACACATGCACCGACACGCCCTGCCCCAGAGCAGCCATGTTACAGCACTACTCTTCTTGGAGGAAGATAAGTTTTCTGATATCCTAGAGATGAACTAGGAGGAGAATGTGGAGATCCAGAAACATCCATATGAAGGAATGAAAAAGGTGGTTATCCTGTTCAGTTGGTGCAATGTAAGAGAGTGCTTGTGGAGAGTGAATGAGTGTGTATTATGGATGACTAGCAGATACGCTGACTGTCTCTTTCCTTCAGTAACTGTTCCTTCACTTTCCCACCCTATAACACTTGTTTTTCCATTGTTTCTCATGTAAAATACTTATTTCTGCTGTTTACAGGTTACAGATGTACCGTTTTCTGTCTGTTAACCTCTGTTACTCTCTCACTTTGAGCATAGAGCCAGTGGATTTCAACTTTGCTTTATTTCAGAGTGATTAAATTATTGTCATAGACAAAATGCTTGGCAACCATGATTGCTTGTAGTGATCTTTAAGCTTCATTAAGCTAAAATACAGCCACTTTATCAACCTTCACCAAGATGTGAAGATTTTGGCTCACACTACATACAGTATAAGCTAACCAAGTGTTCAGGGCATAACTACTTTGTAGTTTTTGAGTGCTTTTCAAGAGCACTTTTTCCTTGCATTTTTTTTCTTTTCCCCCTTCAGTTTCAATAGATCTTACATGTATTCTGATTAATAAAAGCATTGTGATGAGAAATATTATTGCAAGGAAGGAGACTTTTCTTTACAGGTGGTCTCATACTTTGTTCAAGAACAAGTGTACCTGTATTTTTTTTTGCCATTTAATTTTTTACTTAACAGCAATCTTTTAAGTCTTATAACGTATTGTCCAACAAGAAATGTGCAGAGCTAAAATACACAGCTCTGAACATTAGGTCTAAATGAAAGTTGATGAAATAATTAGTTTGGTTTAATTATTTCCAATTTCCCATTGTATCTGAAATGTTCATTTTTTAAGTCAGTTCTTTGTCTCTAGAATTTAAGATTGACAATTAGTTTAACCCTTAGTTGTGTACACATGATTTAAAACTGTGTTTGTCTATCTGTGTGTTCAATACAAGCCACACTTTTTTTTAATGTCACATGCATTGTTCATACAACTAAAGCAAATAGTACATCATTTCACACCAATGTTGATACACTGCTTTTCAACAAAATGATGTTTGACTACTTAAATGTGAAATATAACCTGTACATTGTTGGAGTTCTCATGCATTGTGTAAGAAAAAAAAATAGTTGTAATCTTTCTTTTTAATTGCTGAAAAGTTGAATATTTGAGGGGCATGTTTTGATGTCTTCTTTTGGACAACATTTGCATTCATTATAGAGTGTTTTCCACAAGGAGCATTTCAGAGAGCCTACAGCCTACTTATTTTAAAATATGTGTAATGTTGCACATCAGCAGGTTATGTACAAACAGAATGGAATTTATTATGAATCTGCTATCTGCTTAAATGTAATGGGTCTTCAGTTGTGGCAGAAATGTGAAAATTTGAGTCACTCCTTCAGTTAGAGCCACATCTATACGTTTTGTACCAGCTGCACCACAGGTTTACTGCTCAATCCTGTCGAAGCATAAAATTTGGATCCATTCATTCATGTCAAAGGTACAGATAGCTGTCGGAGAGTACTAGTTAACTTATGTACAGTACAGTTATCAGAAAACAATGGCAAAACCTTGGAGTGCATCATTGTTCTGCAACAATCTTTAAACGCTCCTCAAAAAGGATGCCATGACTTGGCTCATGATTTAAATCAGTTTTGTTTTGAAATTCAATTTGATCTATTGGTAATTGCATAATTGAGTTTTGTCACCTTACAGTAATGATACTGATGACTGATGGTAAGCTGTGTTAAGACACTGAACAAACAGCAAATTTAAACAACTGTTAATACCCCCAAGTTCTACTTTTTATGTATTTTATTTATTTATTTATTTTATTTTTTTGCATTTATATTCATGACACTTCCATGGATTTGGGGTAACATAATAGACGATTAATATCTTCACCATTACTTGAGCAACGTATTGTGGATTCTTATCTAAAGAGAATGTGTCAGACCGAAAAACAACATCTGCACACATATATCCAACTAAACATTGAACTTGGTGTGAAGTGTCAATTGGAGCAGACCCCATTTCTGACATTGACAACCCTACTGGTCACTGATATTGTGTGTGCAACCAAACATTGTCACGGTATGATGATAATCAGTGGTTATTTGATGGCATTCTTCATATCTGAAACATTGTGCACTTGTAAACTTGTTGAATTTGGTTTAGTTTTGTAAACTTGGCAATCATGTTGCAGTAAGGGGTGACTCGTTTTCCCTTTCATGTTACCCATCTCAGTGACCAATAGTTCATGCAAATAAACACCCACAGTACCTTGAAGTTTATACTGTATATTTGCCCTGAACTTCAGTAGTTGAAAACTAATGTTGAGGAAGTGTGGTTTAATTTACTGAAACCAGACAAGGCAGGTTTACACATGTACTTATTTGAAACTAAGTTGGAGCTCTGTCTGAAACGTATTCATACTGTTCTTTAACTGTTTAATATGGGCAGATGATTTTAATTTTGCAGGAATCTGCGTGGTCATTTTTTTTAAACTTGCCTGTAAAGTTGTAGTAACAAGTCTGATTGCTTATCTATAGGCTAGTTAATGCTTATAAACGCTGTGGGGGAGGGAATGTCCTTACAAGTGCCCCCTTAGAAGACAGCTGTACTCACTAGTAAGTAGTGTGTATAGGCTAAAGGAGTGTATATGTATTATGACTTTGCATTTCGTCACTAGGATCCTGTTGAAATAACGGTGTTTAATACCCCGTATAAAGACATCAGATCAGACTATTGGAGGCAGAAGTGATAGAGCATCAACTTGAGCTTATTTCTCTAAATATATTGTCTTGCTTTGGTTCGAAATAGTTGTAGTGTTCAGGTCATAAACGTTCACTGTTGTCCTTTCGGTCCTCCGTAAAATCCATTTATTTGAATGTGGTGTGTTAAATGCAGGAGAATCCGTCAGTGATTGTGTTTACTTGCGCACTGAGTGGACGCTCACGACGCACTTCTGACTTCGCTTCTCATTGGCTGTTTCTCACACAGAGCCCGCCCTCATGCGATTGCTCTCGGCGAATCGGGTCTCTTGCTCCGTGACGATGTAGTAGTTCCTGTAAAATGGCGGCCCGCTGAGAGAGGGCAACATTTGATGTTTGTAGGAGAAATTATGGAGTCGTAGCTTTGAGTTTTGGGTGTAAAATGCCCGTAGCCGTGTTCTCGAGGTGGACAGTCTGTCAGGCGGCAGTGAGAGCAGCGGCCCGGAGCACCAGATACTACGGGAAGGTGTGCAGGATTCTGTGTGGTGTGTGACTGATGAGGATCTGACAGACATGAATATTGTGACACATTCTGTTTGAGCATAACTGAGAATGGAGTTAGAATAGCATACATATGTGCTTATGTATGAAATAACTGGATTCAGACACTTTTTAAATGTGCATTTAAAAATATATATATATATATATATATATATATTTGTTAATTTATTTACATTAACATATTAATTTAACACTACTAATATGAAAAGGTCTATATGAATAAAGATTACTGTAACACAAATAGCAGTAGTACAGTGGGCGCCAAAGTTAATGACCACACTAAAATTGCTTTATTTGTTTAATTTATAAATATTAGGATAAAATAATAGAAATGTTATTATGAAAAAGTAGAAATAAAAGATTCTGCTATGTCTTAAAGGTAACATTGACCATGTGACTTTTTGAACGGACTGTCAGATGTTCTTCATTTTAGCTCAAGATGCTTTTTAGATCATAAATCATGCTGGAGAACATGATCATCAGGTTTAGTTCATCTAGCTCCAGTCATTAAAGCAACAGATACAACACCAAATACTGAGACATTGCTACATTCACATCAATATGAATTACACTTTTCATTCAAATTCTAATGCTCATAGGTAATTTGTAATGGGAAAATCAGTGGTCTCACTATGTATTGTTATATATAGGGGCCTCACTGTCTATTGTTATAAATGTTGTGTAATTACTTTATAAATGGTTAGTCTGATATAATATAATTATGTCCTCAATGCCAAGTAATTCACTCCTCTGACTTTGAAGTTTCATTTTCATGCAGATTTCATCTTCAAATATGCTGTTCCCTCACATTTACTTTTGATATTAAACCTTCCCCATTATGTCATTTAATGAAAGTCTGTTATTTTTGCACAGTGACTGTTGTCATCTGTGTATCCCAGACTCACACACTCCTCTCTGTTTCAGCTGCAGCCGTCTGCCAGTCAGGCCGAGCGCCTGCGGATTTTCGAATCTCTGCGAGATCGGCATGTGCAGGTGACTGGAGCTGCACCAGGGCAAGATCTGATCATCCGATTGGCTGATGGAAGAACAGTGAAAGGTTCCGCTGGTGTTACCGCACCATTACAGATAGCCCAGAATGAACGGTAAATATAAAAACCTCCTGACTTGGAATGAAAGGTGCTTTAGATCAGCAGTTCTCAACCTTTTTTTACTCAAAGCCACCCCAACACCAGTGTCCAACATTATTTTCGAACCCTCCCAACCCTGTCTTTTAGAGCTGCTTTACAGCAGAATTGAATTCTGTTTGCATCAATTAATCATTATTTTCCTGTTTAATTACTGTGAAGCTTCTTTTCTAAACTATCTGTAATGTATAAAGTTCTGTAGAAATAAAGGTGAGGGCTTGTATGGTGCCCACAAATATTGTCAATAAACCCGAAAGGAAATAAGCAAATAGTTTCAGAATCGTCATTTTAAAATCTAAATCACAACATTGATCAAATAATTTTTTGTCCATATCACACAACCCTAGTCTGGTTCCCTACGTTTGCGGGACTAAATTTCTCCACAAGAAAAGTATATAAATCATACTAAGTGATATTTTAAAAATGTACAAAAGTGGAATGTTTTCTGTAAGGATTGGTTTAGTGCTCTGGTTAGGGGATAGGATGTAAAGTTTGTACAGCATAAGAATAATTGTCTATGGTTACTGCTCATAAAACACAGAAACCCAACGCATGTGTGTTTTATAGTTTTAAAGGTGCAGTGGTGAGCAGAGTAAATGGGGATTTATGGGATTTAAGTCGCCCTCTTGTGGAGGACTGTGAACTGCAGCTGCTGGGTTTCGACTCTCTGGAGGGGAAACAGGTACAAGCTTTTGTGTATTCAAAAGGTTTGTCTTAAATGGTGAAACTCGCCAAAAACATGTACGAAACATGTGTAATATTTCACTTAATTTTTTTTTTTCTCGCTACTTTTAATTGATGCAGATATTGAATTATGGTGTGTGTGTATATATATATATATATATATATATATATATATATATATATATATATATATATATATATATATATATATATATATAAAGCGCACTACCGTTTGAGAGTTTGAGAACGGTAGGATTTTTTATATATATATATATAAAAGGCGCACTACCGTTTGAGAGTTTGAGAACGGTAGGATTTTTAAAATGTTTTTAAAGAAGTCTCTTCTGCTCACCAAGTCTGCATTTATTTGATTCAAAATACAGAAAAAGCAGTATTATTGTGATATTATTTTTACAATTTAAAATAACTTTTTCCTATTTGAATATATTTTAAAATTAAAATAATAATTTTATGAAATATAAAGCCTTTGCAACATTATAAATGTCTATACTATCACTTGATCAATAAATGTATTCATTTCTTTAAGTTCTTTCCCAAAAAATAAACATACAAATTCTGAGCTAAAACTTTTGAACTGTATAGTACAATGTTACAAAAGCTATATGTTTCAGATAAATACTGTTATTTTGAACTTTCTATTCATCAAAGAATGAATGTTTCTATTCACAACCTCTTTCAACATTGATAATAATCATAAATGTTGCTTCAACAGCACATCATATTAGAATGATTTCTGAAGGATCATGTGACACTGAACACTGGGATAGTGATGCTCAAAATTGAGCGTTACCATCACAGGTATAAATTACATTTGAAAATATATTCAAATAGAAAACTGTTATTTTTACAGTTTAATAATATTTCACAATATTACAGCTTTTTTTAATTTATTTTTTTTATAACATAAATGTAGCCTTGGTGAGCAGAAGAGACTTCTTTAAAAACATTAAACAAATGTACTGTTCTCAAACGTTTGAGTAGTAGTATAAAAATCATTATTCAGGGTCAAAAAATAAAACAAAAATAATTGATTTATTTGTGTTATGTATGTATAGTTTAATTTTATTTTTATAATTGTATAAATATTCTTTGTATAATAATCAATGAAATTATTTGTGTAATAATAATAATAATATATTATTTTGAATAATTTTAAGTCACAATAATAATACTTTTTTTGTTTTAATAAATAAATAAATAAAATAAATAAATAATACATTTGTTCTCTGCTGTAGGTGGTGTGGCGCACAGGAGCGTGTGTGTTAGGTAGTGTGCTGGAGAATCACTTCAGTGCTCTTGTGTGTCGAGAGGGAGTGTCTGACACGGGCCTGTACTGCGATTACCAGCTACAAAACAAGTAAACACCGTCTGCTCTATTTACAGCACCTGATATGAGTCAGTAGTCTAGTATACTTTACTTGTTGTTTATTTTAAGTGCATTTAACTAAAACTAAATGTTTTAATATAAATAAAGGTAGTGCAGTGTGTTTTATTATCTGTGTTTGTCGTAGCTCTCTCTCTCTGTTGGAGGTGGAGCAGAGGTGTAAGCAGATGGCAGCTGGGAAGATGCGCATCACAAAGCTTGAGATCACTGTACAGGAACTGAAAGAGCTCTTTCAGGTCAGCATCCCCTCTTGAGCTTTACAGTGTTCTTGTGCCAATAGTTTTTTGTAATATATATGATATTTGAAATTATAAAGGAAATATAGGAATTATAAAGGTTTTCGCTTAATAACAAAGGAAAATTTAATATATTGGTGGCTGAAGGGAGAGGACGCTGGCGCCCATTGTTTGCCGCTTCTCCACCGCTTTCTCCGTCTAAATCCTCTTGTATGGATTGTTACGGTTGCTTCTAATTTGAAGGACATTTACTCACCTACTGCTATCTCTTCTAAATATCGGCTGTTCGCTGGTTTAAGCTGCATTGTGTACTCCTCCGGACAGCCTTTCAGTTGTCCTTTTGCGGTTTGGCCTCGAGCCTAGGACCACTGCCCTTGCAGTACTAGCTGGGAGTCGGCTCATGCACTCCTCTGCCATGCTTTGGACCATCTTCTCGCTGTGCCTGACAGTGTTCCAGATCTGTGTTTGGCTAATGCCTAGCGCTAGTCAGAATCTTTCAGCAGCTGTCATGAAGCTCAAATATTCCATTCCGCAGCTGCTAAATTTCAACAACCGCACCATTCCGGCGTGCATTGCGGTCATCAAGGAACATGGATTTATGCGCCGACTGCATTACATCCATAGAGGCTCCTGTCTTGGGCTTGTTTACCATTGGCCTGAACACTCTGTTGGTAACACGGGAAACATCGCGAGATCTCAGCAATCTAAGCTGGACTGCAAGGGAGACACCACGAGATCTCTTAGCATGGAGCATGACACAAAACGTGGAGTGGATTTTAGTGTATTATTGCCAATAACGAGATTCACTACCCCATCAACGCTCAAAATATAACTTTTTAATGCACAATCCCATCTTTCATCCAAGACCACATCATGGATAAGGGATGGCATCAGCCTACAGTTTACTCAGCACTAAATGAAGCGTGTCCCCCTGGTTACAGCTACCTGGAGAAACCCCGTTACACTGGTCGTGGTGGTGGCTTAGCTGTAATTCACAGACAAACATTGGAGCTGTCTCTTCTCCTTTTGGTGTATGATCTGACCACCAGGCCATCTCAATGGAGCTGCCACCCCCTTTTCCCATACTTGTCCAATTTTTTAGGAAAAAAGTAGATACCATCCACTTTCACCTATGTAGCACCTCCACTCTGTCTGTCCCGACTGTTGATCCACAGCCTGGGACTTTCCAACATCTCTGCTGCTTCTCCACCATCACAAAGCATGACGCCGGCTTCACACCGCACGCGCTAGCAGTGCGTTGGCAGGGCAGAAGCGGTGCGTATGGAGAGTGGGAGTCCCGGTGTTCTCCTCCAACCTGTCTGTCTCGTGCTTTGATTTATGATAGGCAGCATTATCTGCTGCAAATGCGACTGTGTTCCTCTCTGTCCCAAACACATATGCATATAACATGCTGTATAAAGGTAGTTTACGTGATAAAAGTAACGTAAAAGCTCCTGCTATGCGCTGCGGCGCGGCCTCTGCTGCCGGTGTGAATGCTCTAATCTGTTAACATGCGCGCCGAAAAAAATATGCGCTGCTTACGCCCTGCTTACGTGTGCGGTGTGAAGCGTGAGGTTGAGGCGTGAGGTTGAGGACATCATCAGAAAGATGAAATCATCCACCTGTGCACTGGATCCCTTTCCCACAGCCTTGGTAAAATCTAAACTCAGTGTCTTAAGTCCAATTATAACAAGATCATTAATCATTCCCTCCAGGCTGGCCATGTTCCATCATCACTAAAAACTGCTATCATCAGACCACTTCTTAAAAAAAAACACTTTAGACCCAGATGTTATTGACAATTACAGACCCATTTCCAAACGGGAGAAACTTCCATACCTCTCTAAGATGCTGGAAAAAGTTGTTGCTGCACCGATTCAGCTCCATTTAAAACAATCTATATGAGAAATTTCAGTCTGGTTTCCTCACCAGACACAGCACAGAAACAGCTTTGGTCAGGGTCATAAACGACCTATTGATGGCGGCAGATGCTGGTTCCCCATCCCTTCTCATCCTCTTGGACTTAACTGCAGCATTTTATACTGTTGATCATAACATCCTTCTCCACCTTTTACAGTCCACAATCGGTCTCTCTGACTCGATCCACAACTGGTTCTCATCTTATCTTACCAGGAGAACTGAATATGTTGCATTGGGAGAAGCTACATCCCAGTCACACAACGTCACCTGCGGTGTCCCTCAAGGCTCAGTGCTCGGCCCGACCCTGTTCATCCTCTACATGCTCCCCCTTGGCTGTGTCATCAGCCGGCATGTGATTTCTTTTCACTGCTATGCTGATTACACTCAACTTTACCTTAGGACAAATTCATCACCCTCTGCTGACCTCACACCATCCACTTTGATCACTTGCCTGGATGAGATAAAGGCGTGGGTGAAGCAAAACTTTCTGCAGCTAAATAGCTCCAAGACTGAAGCAATCATAGTCGGCACTCCACTTCAGGTCCAGAAATCCGTTATCACCAGCATTGCTGTCTCTGATCAGGACATTCCAGTTTCCACATCAGTCACCAAACTGGGGGTCAGAATGGAATTCTAACTTGCTTTTGAAACATCTGTTTAAGATCTTCTTCTTTTACCTCAGAAACATTGCCAAACTTCATCCTATACAAACACTGGCAGATGCGGAAAAGCTTGTCCATGCCTTTGTCTCCTCCAGGCTGGACTACTGCAATGCACTCCTTATCGGGGTACCTGGCAAAAATCTATATATATATATTTAGAACAGCGCTGCTAGGATCCTGATGAGGGTGTGCAAATACGAGCATATCACCCCCATTCTCAAATCATTCCACTGGCTTCCTGTCTCGCTCAGGATTGAATATAAGATCTCTCTCCTTACTCACCAGTGCATCCATGGTGACGCACCTAGGCCTGTCACGATAACTACTTTTTGTTTCACAATATATCATCCCAGAAATAATTGCGATAAACAATATTTTTTACATTTTAAGAAAATGTTATACCACTGAATATATAATCCTAATATAACAGCATAATAATGCAAATAGACTTACACACTTTCAAATGACAACCTTTTAATTCTTTAGATAATGGAAATTAAGGGTAAAAAAAAAATTATCCTAAATAAAAATTTGATAAATAGTAAATAAACATTTTTCCTTGTGAAACGGCTTTAACACTCGTCATTCTGCATTGACATTTATATGTGCACCGGAACAGGGGATTGCGCATTTGAAATCGAGTCCATTTGGGCTTATTCTTCCAAACTGGCAGTAGTTGTCAGGAAAACACTATAACTTTCGCCTCCGTCACGGAAAACATACAAGATGATAGCACAATCGAATAAAATGGTGACATTCATTATCATGTAAACATAATGGGCGATATATTGCATCACAAAAAATTATTGAGGTCATGTACATATATTGTGCGATATATCGATATATTGATTATTGTGACAGGCCTAGACGCACCCACCTCACCATCTCAAGGAGCTCCTCACCACACAAACACCCACACGCAACCTCCGTTCTGTTTCAACTTATCTTCTCAAAACTCCCAGGACCAAACTCTGTACTATGGTAGATCTTCTGCTCAGCAGCCCCCAGTCTGTGGAATACTCTCCCTGACCACTTGCGGACCCCACAGACTAGATGCTTTTAAACGTGGTCTTAAAACCCACCTTTTTAGCAGAGCTTTTGGTTAATTTGATACTTCTTAATTTTTTATTTTTTATTTTAAATCTGTAGCAACTTTAATTTAAAGCGTGTTACAAATAAAATGTATTATTATTATTATTATTATTATTATTATATTATTATTATTATTTAAGGGTTATCCTCCAGCTCAGTTCAGTTCTCATACAACAGTGTAAGTACAGTCAGCTCAATAATATTGTGAAATATTATAACAACTGACTAGTTTACTAGTCCTCACTAGTCATTATGTCATTACATAAAACATGAAAACCCAATGTGTGTGTGTTTGTGTAGGATGATGTTGTCAGACTGCAGCTGGCTGAAGAGCAGATCATGGGAAACACAGTCGGCGTCTACAGGTCTGAAGTCGCTCTCACTGTTCTGCTGGAGCAGATTGTGTGTGTGTGTGTGTGTGTGTGTTTGGAGTCTGATGTCTTTGTGTCTCATTATCAGGTGTGGAGACAGTGTGGGTGTGTGTTCAGCTGTTCTTCTGCCACACACGGGCATCCTGAAGGCATTTAAGATGCTCCAGGTAACTCCTCTGTCTGTGTGTTTGACTGAATGTGTTTGTTGTGATGTTGCTGCTTGAATGGCTCTTCTGTTGTCATAGTGTTTACATTGTTGTTGCATGCTTAACTTCCTGTTTATTGCATTAATATCTTTCGCTCTTCCTGTTTCACAGTCTCCCTTCCCTTTTCACAGGCTGTCGTTCTCTCTTTAGGGTCATGACATGGCAGTTTTATATTCAGTTTTATTTATGGAACATTTTGTTTTTCGTCCGCATGCTGGGTTTGTTTAAATAAGAGTTTGATGTTGATGCATTTGTACATTAATGTGATGATTAACCTTTACGTCATGCTTTTGATAAACAATGACATTCTTAATTCGTTTATATATGCAGCTTCTATTTATACGAATATAAAGTTCTAAAGGACAGTGTTTGAAATACAAATGTTTTGTAACATTATAAATACTTATTTTTATTATAAAATCTATTATAAAATATAAAATCTATTAATAGTAGTCCAAAGTAGAGACCTGTGCTGGATGGATTTTTCAGTCCCATTCCATTCTCTCCCGCGCCAGCCCCCAACAGTCATGTTTTGTCCCACTCCCGCCCGCATAAAAGTATGACAAAAAATTTTCTGTACATCCACAAAATGGTTTCAAGTAATTTAACATAAAAGCAAGTGCGTACATGGTTTTGCCTGGCAGAATGCATGCCCTTTATAATCCCTAAAAAGCTATCATCTCAGTTCATCGTGATCACACAAAGCTCCGTTATCAATGAAGCTGACTACACAATGAATCTTCCATAATGTCTACACTTTCTTTGTTATAATCAGAGGGTTTGCCAGCATGCAGAATTCAGCACTGAACAAAAACTCAGACGTTTTGAGCGTTGAGTTGATTGTATCTTAAATGCATCTGATTGGCCATTGCGTTTTAGAACACATGTCCGTGATTGGCTACATTGCACAATGCAGCAAAAAAACAGAACTCTGTGTTAGAAACAGAACTCTGCCAATGCTTGCGCCTGTAATTCATTTCTGTTTTGTTTTAGTTGTTCTTGTTGCTTTTGTGCAATAGATGAATAACAATTTTTTTGTTTTTAGATGTTTTATTTTTAGATATTTCTATTTTGAATAGTTTTATTCTCCCGCAACCTGCACACACACGAGTACCTTACCGCCATAAAATCTCTATTGCGTTAAGTCCCGCGGGAGTGCAGGTCTCTAGTCCAAAGTATTTTAATAGTAGTGTAAGTATTCCTATAAAGTCTTATGAAATAGTCTCGTCATCTACTGAAGCTCAGATTGTGTCCACATCACATTCAGAAATATCACTTTAAACTTCTTAATATCTTACTCGTAACACTTATTTTTTGCTGTATCTGTCTTTCTCTCAGGTGTCTCCTGTAACTCTGTCCGGTTCAACAGAGGCTTCAGGTATTCTCAGGATGATTGGAGTCGCTTTTCCAGGAGAAAGAGAACGAGAGGAATGGGAGAGAGAACAGGAGGAGGCCAGAAAGAGAGACCACAGGAGAATCGGGAAGGTGAGTGTTGTTAGTCGTGCCACTACAGTAACTCAGCTGGTTAGATGCACCTCTGATTGATATATAGAGGCTCACAACAGGTTCATTAGCATGATTATATGGAGTTATAATAGTCTTGATTTATGAACAGTTTGGGCTGTTAAAAACAATTTTTAACAGGTTAAAAATATTAATATCGATTATAATCAATTCTCATTTTGATGAACAAAAATCATTTGATCTCATATAGTGTGTCATAGTGGACAACAACCGACGTGTCTGTAAAGCTTCACAACGTCCGGACAGAAAGGCTAGTGTGTGTTCTGTCATGTGCTTTTGACCAATAGGAGCACAAAAGCTCTTCCGTACACAACAAAATTGAGACTATGGTATTGTTGCTACTAGGTGGAATTGACCCTTCACAAGGACCCGCCCCCGCTTAGTTACTTTTGCTACGTCTGATGCCACACATCATGTTCTCAGGCAGTTATTTATTTTAATAACTAGTTATTTTACTTTACAACGTTATATATGGATATTTTTCCTACACAAATGCACCACTTTGCTTCAGAAGGCGTTTATTAACCCCCTGGGGCCGTGTGGAGCAGTTATATTATGCAAAGATGCACTTCTATGGACTTCATAAACAAGGAAACACTTCACTGCCATTGTAAAGCTTGGATTAGCCAGGACTTTTTTAATATAACTCAATTTTATTCGTCTGAAAGAAGAATGTCATATACAGGTCCTTCTCAAAAAATAAGTAATTGTGATAAAAGTTCATTATTTTCCATAATGTAATGATAAAAATTTAACTTTCATATATTTTAGATTCATTGCACACCAACTGAAATATTTCAGGTCTTTTATTGTTTTAATTCTGATGATTTTGGCATACAGCTCATGAAAACCCAAAATTCCTATCTCAAAAATTAGCATATTTCATCCGACCAATAAAAGAAAAGTGTTTTTAAATAAAAAAAAGGCAACCTTCAAATAAATATGTTCAGTTATGCACTCAATAATTGGTCGGGAATCCTTTTGCAGAAATGACTGGTTCAATGCGGCGTGGCATGGAGGCAATCAGCCTGTGGCACTGCTGAGGTGTTATGGAGGCCCAGGATGATTCGATAGCGGCCTTAAGCTCATCCAGAGTGTTGGGTCTTGCGTCTCTCAACTTTCTCTTCACAATATCCCACAGATTCTCTATGGGGTTCAGGTCAGGAGAGTTGGCAGGCCAATTGAGCACAGTAATACCATGGTCAGTAAACCATTTACCAGTGGTTTTGGCACTGTGAGCAGGTGCCAGGTCGTGCTTAAAAACAAAATCTTCATCTCCATAAAGCTTTTCAGCAGATGGAAGCATGAAGTGCTCCAAAATCTCCTGATAGCTAGCTGCATTGACCCTGCCCTTGATAAAACACAGTGGACCAAGACCAGCAGCTGACATGGCACCCCAGACCATCACTGACTGTGGGTACTTGACACTGGACTTCAGGCATTTTGGCATTTCCTTCTCCCCAGTCTTCCTCCAGACTCTGGCACCTTGATTTCGAATGACATGCAAAATTTGAGCGACAGTCCAGTGCTGCTTCTCTGTAGCCCAGGTCAGGCACTTCTGCCGCTGTTTCTGGTTCAAAAGTGGCTTGACCTGGGAATGCGGCACCTGTAGCCCATTTCCTGCAGACACCTGTGCACGTTGGCTCTGGATGTTTCTACTCCAGACTCAGTCCACTGCTTCCAGGTCCCCAAGGTCTGGAATCGGTCCTTCTCCACAATCTTCCTCAGGGTCCGGTCACCTCTTCTCGTTTTGCATCGTTTTTTGCCACACTTTTTCCTTCCCACAGACTTCCCACTGAAGTGCCTTGATACAGCACTCTGGGAACAGCCTATTCGTTCAGAAATGTCTTTCTGTGTCTTACCCTCTCGCTTGAGGGTGTCAATGATGGCCTTCTGGACAGCAGTCAGGTCGGCAGTCTTACCCATGATTGCGGTTTTGAGTAATGAACCAGGCTGGGAGTTTTTAAAAGCCTCAGGAATCTTTTGCAGGTGTTTAGAGTTAATTAGTTGATTCAGATGATTAGGTTAATAGCTCGTTTAGAGAACCTTTTCATGATATGCTAATTTTTTGAGATTAGGGTTTTTGGGTTTTCATGAGCTGTATGCCAAAATCATCAGTATTAAAACAATAAAAGACCTGAAATATTTCAGTTGGTGTGCAATGAATCTAAAATATTTGAAATTTTAATTTTATCATTACATTATGGAAAATAATGAAATTTTATCACAATATGCAAATTTTTTGAGAAAGACCTGTACACCTAGGATTTGAGGGCGAGTAAATCATGGGCTAATTTTCATGTATGGGTGAACTAACCCTTTAAATTTTATTCTAAATAAAAATAAAATAAACATAATTGTTTCATTGAAAAATTATTATTATAACTGTATTATTATTAAAAACTTTTGTGTAATTTAAATGTTTGTATACAAATCAGTTGTTAATTTTAACCTTTAATATTATAGTAATGTAATAACTGACAGGGTTCCCTGTATAGTTTACAGCATTAATTGAGTTTTTTTCTTATTTATCTATAATTGCTCAAATTATCATGTATTGTACCCCATATATAAAAATCCAAACTAATTGATATTGAATCGCAAGCTTGCAAATCTAATTTAAATTTTTGTGTCATTGCCCAGCCATAATAAAAAAATATATATACTTTTTGTTTTTTATCTTGAGCCTTTTTGTGTGTTATTTGTTGAATCTGTATTAGGGATTGTTGAAATGTCAAGCCATGACTTCTAATTATAGCATTTCTACAATGTCATCGGTAACTGAAAACCTTTGCTTTTGTATGATGCTTTATTCATGTCGCTAGGTGTCAGAATAAGCCCAAGATAGGTTTCATCCCGGCTAGAGCACGTAATCTCAAACAATGTTTTGTTTATTTGTAATACATTTTCCAGCTGGCACTGATGTTGTTCTGTTTTTGACCTGTCTCAGGCACAGGAGTTGTTCTTCTTTCATGATGTCAGCCCTGGCAGCTGTTTCTTCATGCCTAAAGGAGCACATATATACAATACGCTCACTGACTTTATAAAGGTACAAACTGAGCACGGTTACACCCTTACACTCTGCATATGCTTGCAGCATCCATTTCTCACATTCAGCAATAGCATATCATGGTGTATTACTCTGTAAGAGAATAAGCACATATATAATGTACATTATATAGTGGATGTGCTGCTAGGACTACAGTTTGTCTTACTCATTGTAGGGCAGTTAAAGTGAGCATAAGTGTAGGACATTATACACTATACAGTGGCCAAAGACACACTGCACCGCTTAGAAGTTGAACACACTTGCCTTCAATTGTCTTTGGAGTTCTTCCCTCTCTTGCTCCTCGCTTTTAAATTCTTAATGACAAACAATGAGAAAAGCATTGCAGTTTCCCTATTAGCATTGGGTTTACATCCAAATTATTGCCAAATAGACGCTCTTACGTTTCGCTTTGAAACCAAATTTTCCGCCGGTGCCACAGTGGGCAAGTGATATAACCAGTGTAACACAGACTATCGCAGCAAGCCTTTTATTCATGCATCGTTTTTTTTGAAAAATGATGCTAAAATGTATGTGTCAGATATATAATTACTTTCTCTGACTATTATGTCAGGCTTTACAGGGTTAAAACCTTTGGTTTCCAAGGCTTCAGAGCTTCTGCATACAAAAAATAACATTTCAATTAGGACTGTGTTCATTTTTGGGACTGTCACTTTGTGGCATATGTAATGCTAATGTAACTAACTACTTCCTCTTCCTGTCAGAGTGAGTACAGGAGGCGGGGCTTCAGTGAAGTCGTGACTCCAACCCTGTACAGCACGTCTCTGTGGGAGCGCTCAGGTCACTGGGAGCATTACAGTGAGAACATGTTCACAGTGACCTGTGAGCCGCACACCTTCGCACTCAAACCCATGAACTGCCCCGCTCACTGGTGAGTCCACCACAGTTGAAGTCTGACACTTTAGTTTTTGGCATCTAAACTATTTATTGTTGATGAATTTTCATAATTCATTGAACATCAAAGCAATTAAACATTTTGAAAATGTGCATGTTTTTGAACACGGTATGAATAGGCTTTTACTTATTTAATTTACTCATAAACTACAGGTCAAAGATTTTTTTTTAAAGAAAATAACATTTCAATTCAGCAAGGATTGATCAAAAGAAATAGCAAACATAGAAAAGGGTTTTTTTCACAATATTACAGTTTTTTTACTGTATTTTTTATCAAATAAATGAAGCCTTGGTGTACAGACGAAACTTCTTGGCAACCCTACACTTTTGAACAGTAGTGTATATTAGAAAATATGTAATTTTAATTTACATTAAATTTTTCAAATCATAAGAAAGATGAATTATTTTCTCATGAATTGAATCAAGAATCCTCTGTGCAGTGTGATGTACGAGCAGAGGGTGCGTTCTTGGCGTGAACTTCCCATCCGCTGGGCAGATTTTGGAGCGCTGCACCGTAATGAACACTCAGGGGCGCTGGGGGGTTTAACCAGAGTCCGACGCTTCTGCCAAGATGACGCGCACATCTTCTGCACACCAGAACAGGTACAATTTGAAGTTTTTATTTATTGTTGCAAAAGCATCAATAATATCAAACAGTGGAGGCAAAGTAAATGGGTACCAGACAGGGGCGTAGCAGCCATTATAAGAGGAATTTCCAAGTTTCTCCCCAATGTTTTGAGAGATAATCATTGTATTTTAAGGAGTTTTGTTTTTTTAAGTTGCCTGCCTGTAGAGGACTTTTAGACCAAGCAGAAGCATCTGTCACACAGATTCAGCAGTGAACTGCACAATAGCACAAGATGTGACAGTACACTATTCATGTGCACACGTTGTTGAATGCCGCGCTTAAATGACGTCACTGTCGAACGACTTGCGTTACTTGAGAGTTCCTACAACTACCCGGTGTGAAAGCGTCTGTTGAATTTAACTTGGATGAAAAGGCTGAGAGGAATATACTACAGTCTTTATAATGGCACGCACTGTATAAAGCTCCTAGATACATGTTTTTTTTTGTCAAGTCACCTTTATTTATATAGCTCTTACAAAACAGTATAGTGTCAAAATAGTGTCACTTTTCAGCTGAGGTCAGTTCAGTGTTGATTCAGTTCCGTTGTAAAGATCATCAATTATCAAATTAGTTAATTTCATCTATAAAGCAGTTCTGCAGAAAAAAAGTGATGTCATCGTTCATTTCAGTTGTCATCCAACAGCTTCAATACAGTCAGATCAATAATATTGTTGAATATTAAGGGCCCTATCATACACCTGGTGCAGTGCACATGTTCATCCTGATGCAGTTATCATGTTCAAGTCCTGCATCACATTGTTTAAATAGCAAATGTATTTGCGCCCATCTGTTGGCCCATGGGCGTGCTGGTCTGAAAACGAGGTGTCTTCAGGCGCATTGTTGCCGTGTTGCTATTTTGAGGAACTGAAAAAGTCAATTTGCACAGTATTTTTTTTGTGTTATTTAAAGGGTGTGTTATTAATATGCGCACACAAGCATGCCAAATATAAAAAAATAAACGGATTACAATGTAAAGATTATTATTGTGAACATAAAGATAAAAATGCCTACATGTCATAATTGACAATTGACATGTCAAGAATTACCTATTTGCAGTAATGACGAATGAAATTGGCTACTTATTTGACCAATCCTGGCAATACACGAAGTTGAGGGTGTCTATTTTCTGCCATGTAAATAGTGAATACGCCATGGTGCAAGCACAGCTGGCTTTTAAAGGGAATGGGAGATGAGACTCTGATCGGTTTATTACAAGTTAAGCCCAAAACACACCCATGACTCATTAAGAGACTAGGGACAACCCTTTTGGACCATGTGCCTGGCGTGCCGACCTTTTTTTCCATTGTTACACTAGTAGAAGTGGATTCTGACACGCCCTAAGTGCACCTGCGCCATGTGCTTCAGACCGTGCACTCATGTTGTTAAAATAGGGCCCGACGTGTCCCCAACTAAGCAAGCCAGAGGCAACAGTGGCAAGGAACCCAAACTCCATCAGGTGACAGAATAGAGAGAAAAAAACGTAGGAGAAACCAGGCTCAGTCATGGGGGCATCAAAGGAACACAGTTAGATTATGATTCATGCTGCATCTCAAGTCAGAATGATATTGTGGATCAATAGCATTCAAATATTTCATCCAGTTACTTTTGCTTGAAGACTAGATTCAGTATGGAGACAAAGCTGAAATGTAGACATAAGTCTACTGAATGTTGTTTTTTCGGAGAAGACATTTCATCATCTGAACAATCGTCATGTTGTCAAACAACAACGCACTGTAATTATGCAGCTGCGTTTTCATTCCTGTCAAAAAATAAATATGGTGCTACCCTGATTAAGGTCTATAATTGGCTTCCTTATGGTTGGAGTTAATCTGTTTAGCTAAACTTAATTACCAAATGTAGCTTTTTTAGGAATTGAAACATAATGAATGCTGCAAATCACAAAATGATCGCCAGTGTGACCCCATATAAATGGTCTTCCATATAAAAGCTGTGTCTTCTGCCATTAGCAAAACCTTTTTTTACCCTATTTACTTGACCTTCGTTGTTATCTATCTGTATTTCTGAAAGTAAAGCATGTCATTTTTTTAAACAAAAGTGCATTATTCGTCATATAGCAGTGTTTTTGTGTCAGTATATTTGTGCAACTCTTGCTTTGGTCTTCTGTGTGAAGGAATGCGTCTCGCTCGTTTTTGTTTGGACTGACGTATGATTTATCTTTTATAATGTCAGTGTTTATACTGTCTCATACACGCCCTACACTTGTTTATTCGCTGCTGCTTCTCTGTTCTCTCTTCAGCTGGAGGGGGAGATCACGGCATGTTTGGACTTTGTGAGGAGCGTATATCGCGTCTTCGGTTTCTCCTTTCACTGTCTCCTCTCCACACGACCCACACCCTGTCTGGGAGAGCCCGCCCTCTGGGACTGTGCTGAACAGGTACACCTGTCAATCAATCACTCGCTCACATGTTGATCCCACACCACAGTGTGTGACAGTGTTATTTTATTGTTATTATATTTATATACTATTATAGTACTTCTTGATTTTTTTTTTATGAGCTTATTTTTATATTTTCACAGTTCATTTGAAGTTTTAATAATTTTGTGATGTGCTTTTGCTTTTTTTTCTATTGTTAATTTATTTGTATTTGTTTTAGTAATTTTAGTACTTCAACCTTTATTTCTGTTTAGTTGCCAAGGCAACATTCCTATTTTAAAATAATCTAATATTTATATTTCATTTTATTATTATATTTACTTTAATTTAAGTCATTTTGTCATGTGCTTTTGTCATTTTTATTAGATTTGTATATATATTTCTATTTAGCGTTATTTTATTTTTCAGTTTTAGTATTAGTACTTCAGCGTAATCATATTTATTTCTGAAAAATATATATATTTCTGTTTAGGATTCATTTATCTTTTTTAAAAATAATATTTAATAAAAAACTGTTATTTCTGTTATTTGCCTACTAGGCATCATTTCTAATTTAAAATAACCTAATAAATCTATTTCATTGTATTACCTTTTCACTTTTCATTTTAAGTTTTAGTAATTTTATGTGATTTTTTTTTTTCATTTTCATTAGTTTTTATATATTTATATTTAGCATTAATTTATTTTTTATTTCAGTTTTAGTAATTTTAGTGCTTCAGAATAATCATTAATTTCATTCTGTTCTAATTTAAGAATAATATTTTATGAGCTTTTGTCTTTTTTATTTTATTTTTAAAATATTTCTGTTCGGCATTCATTTCTAATTGTATTTTAGTTTTTGTAATTTTAGTACTTTTTTGGCAACATTTCTAATTTAAAATAATCTTATAATCTTTTTCAACATTATTTACTTTTCCATTTTAAGTTTTAGTTGTTTTATGTGCTTTTCTCATCTTTTATATAGATTTCTATTTGGCATTAATTTATGATTTTATTTAAATTTTAGTAATTTTAGTACTTCAGCTTAATCATACTAAGTAAAATCATGCCAGTTAGTTGCCTAGGCAACGTTTCTAATTTAAAATCATCTTAATATTTAGATTTCATAAAAAAAATGTTAGTAGTTTTAGTTAACAACACTGGTGCGTGACAGAGAAGGCAGTTTGTGTTCCTGCATCTGGTGTCAGGATTATAAGATCCTGTCTGTACATGTACCCACATATGCGGTGAGACAATATAGGAAACATGCGGAGTAAGTGTAGGGCAGGTCCAAACAGACGGGTTACGTGACAGGGATTCATTAATGTTGATCAGGGTCACAGTGTGGAATGAGGCGAGTAGGTCATGAGTGTCAGAGGAGGGAAACATACAGCCAATGTGTGAAGAGAATCAGTGACCCAATCAGAGCTGAGTATGCAGTATTTAAGGCTATCAGTTGAGCACTGCACAAGGTCTTTGCTTTATAAGGATGAATGTGGTTTCCTGGCAAGGTTGTCTGTTTTTTTGTTTTTTGTTTAACAAGGAAACTGTAATATCTCTCCCAGCGCTCTCTTCCTCAAACTAATGTGTTTTCAGCTCTGCATGTTTTGGGATTACTAAATTAAATGTTTACAAAAGATTATTTTAGTAGTACTTCCTGAGCCAATTTGTTCACTGACACATTCCAGATTTCCCTCTGAAATGTCTCTCTCTTGTATTTGTCCCGGAGCAGCAGTTGGAGAGCAGTCTCAAGCAGTTTGAGGAGCACTGGCAGTTAAACCCCGGAGACGGGGCGTTTTATGGACCTAAGGTGAGGCCGGCAGAAAGAGAGACACTGTTCCGGACACTGCATGGGGGAAAAAATTAACTAGTGAAGCAAAATGGTGAAATAGATGTTCACTTTCCCTCATACATTTTTAGCCTTGATGTCGATAAGTCTATCAACAAAACACATTATGCCTCAGTTACCCATATACACAACATAATCTTACCGACCCTAAAATGCAATGTTTGAGTTCTTTTTTGCTCACCAATGCTTGATTTATTTGATCAAAAATACAATAATAACAGTAATATCGTGAAATATTATTACAATTCAAAATAACTGTTTTCTATGTCAATATATTGTAAAATGTAATTTATTCCTGTGATCAAAGCTGAGTTTTCAGTATCATTACTCCAGTTTTCAGTGTCACAAGATCCTTCAGAAATCATTCACATATGATGATTTGCTGCTCAAGAAACATTTCTGATATTGTCAATGTTGAAAACAGTTGTGCTGCTTTATCAAAGAATCCTGACTTTTTTTATCCCGGTTTTCCAAATAAATAGAAAAAAAAAAAAAACAGCATTTATTTAAAATAGAAATCTTTTGTAACCTAAATGTGTTTTTCTGTGAATTTTGATCAGTTTAATGCATCCTTGTTAAATAAAGGAAATTATTGCTTAACATTAAAAAAAAAACTGAGTTATTCCGAGTTTTCTTGGCTGGAGGGTTGATGTTTCTAAACATGCATCAGATTCATTCACTCACATCGCTGCAGCTCTTATATATAAATGTTCTTGGCTTCATCAGTCACGTTTAGTTTCTGCAGAGCTTTTCTGAGCAGTAAAGCTTGTAGCTCAGTAGCTCGTCCATTGTGTCTCAGAGACATTTGGTGTTCAACTGGCATTTCATTTGGTTCTTTTACACTCTGTTTAGATCGACATCCAGATACGGGATGCCCTCGGCCGACAGCACCAGTGTGCCACAATTCAGCTGGACTTCCAGCTGCCCATCAGATTTAACCTGCAGTATGTTGGGTAAGATCTCTCCTGACTGATATGATATAGATGTTTAGGTCGCTTTTTACCTCAAATCTAAATAAAATATGAAAAAACAAGCTTAATTTTCTTCAAGCAAAATATAATTACACATTTTAAGAAATTATTTTCATAAACATTAAGCACATTTCCCCCACAATTCTCAATATGTGCATTGTGGCGTTTTTATTTTAATAGTATTGTTTGTTACCATTTAATTAGTTATTGTTTGTTTTTAAATGTCTATATAGTTTTTATTGATATTTATTTTAGTTTTATTTTGCTAGTTTAGTGTCAAGTTAATTTTTAATTTTAACGTAATTTTAATTTTGTTGTTTTTATCTTTTTTTTTTTATCATAGTTATTGTTTTGTTTTGTTTTTTTCATTTATATTACTCAGTGCTTAAAGGGTTAGTTCACCAAAAAATGAAAATTCTGTCATTTATTTCCCCCGTACGACATTCGTTCATCTTCAGAACACAAAAGAAGATATTTTTGATGATATCCGAGAGCTCTCTGATCCCCATAGACAGCAATTTAATGAACACTTTTAAGGCCCAGAAAGGTAGTAAAGACATCGTTAAAATAGTCCATGTGGCTACAGTGGTTCAACCTTCATTTTATAAAAGAGACGAGAATACTTTTTGTGCAAAAAACAAACAAAAATAATTTATTCAACAATTTCATCTTGGCTGTCAGTCTCCTACTCCAAATATGTGCGCTTTGTGCATGTTTTGTGTGCCTTGCGTTAATTGCATTATAAGAGTCGCATTTAAGTTGCAGCATGTTTCAGGTGATAAAAAATACGGCTTATCTGAAAAAGATGGTAAATCAAAGGCAGTTTAATAAATAGTTTGGATTTCACATTAATGGTTATGCTTATAATGGGGAGAACAAGGTGTTTGGCGTATTGTATTTCAGTGTCTGTAAGTTAATGTCATGTGATTTCTGTGTGTTTCAGGGCTGATGGACAGATGTACAGGCCTATCATGATACACCGGGCAGTGCTGGGGTCCTTGGAGAGGATGATCGCTATCCTGGCCGAAAACTTTGGAGGGAAATGGTGTGTGTGCATTTTTGTGTGTGAGTTCAAAAATGTTTGGAATTGGTTCTCATTTTTCTCTCTTTCTCAGGCCTTTCTGGCTGTCTCCAGCACAGGTGATGGTTGTGCCAGTAGGGGGCGACAGTGAGACATATGGACGAGAGGTCAGAAGCAGCAACTCTGGACAAACTTCATTTATATATAAACACTTTATGGATAGTTATGGGTGTTTGATGCATTCTGCTCTGGGTTTAAGGTGGTCTGCAGACTGAGGGAAGCTGGATTCATGGCTGATATTGATGATGATCGGGGCAACACCTTAAATAAGAAAATCCGCTCTGCGCAGCTCGCACAGTACAATTATATATTCGGTAAGGATTAATTAGGATGTTTCCATATTTTAAGTCAAGTCACCTTCATTGCTATAGCGCTATATACAACACAGATGATTTCAACAGCAGCTTCATATTAATAAACAGGAAAATAACAATAAATGATGTTGTAAAACTATTCAGCTTGATTTAATTCAGTGTTGATTCAATTCAGTTCAATAACAGTGTTGTTGCAAAAGTGCATTCATTACAAAGCAGCTCTGCAGAAGACAATATTGTCACCATTCAGCTCCGTTCAGTTCAAGTTTTGTTCTCATCCGGTAGTGTCAGTGCATTTAAATCATTAATATTATTGAATGACAAGTCCTGATCGAAATTGACAGAAATGCTTTCTCTCATATGATTTCTGCAGTTCTATGTAGTGCAAAACACGCTTCAGCTTTAACTGTTTTAATGCTTTAATTGTTCCCATCCTGAAAACACATGTCTAAAGAATGAGTGTTCTGGGACCTATTAAGAAAAGGTCAGATAAACCAAACCTTGCTCTGTTTTTAATGCAGTGGTCGGAGAGAAAGAGCGTGAAAGCGGGACCGTTAGCGTGCGGACGAGAGGAGGGAAGCAG
Source organism: Gobiocypris rarus (assembly GCA_023029165.1). Classification (NCBI taxonomy): domain Eukaryota; kingdom Metazoa; phylum Chordata; class Actinopteri; order Cypriniformes; family Gobionidae; genus Gobiocypris; species Gobiocypris rarus. Next base: position 7,674,851 of record CM040926.1, on the reverse strand, counting down.
CTCGGGCAGAGATCACTGGAGGATGTGATGAGCTCACTGACTGAACTCGGACAGAGACGCTGCAGTCAGGAGGAGCTTTAATGTGAGCAAGAGATACGACAGAACCAGAGCCCTGGTGTCTACCAGACCAGACGCTGGGACATTCTATTAGATTCACCAGAGACACACACATTCATTTCACCAGTGGATCTCTGAGCAGGCAAATGTTATGTTGTTTTTTTTATTTATAATAAGATAATAAATTACTTTTAATATTCAGTCTCTGTTTCTTAATGAAGATTTATGTTGTGTAGGACATTTTCTTGAAATAGGGAACGCTAATAACTTATGCACATTTAGTTGTGCATAAATCAGGGATTTTCAAACTGTGGTCTGGGGTTTGTGGGAAATTTTAATAGAAAAACGTTTTTAAAATGCTTTGACCTAATATTTATAACAAATCATTTTGAATGATTAGTTTTTTTTAATTTATAGTAATCTTAATGTATTTTTGCTTATAGTATAATAATAACATTTTTAAAAAGTTATATCACAATTGCTATTTTTATCAGTACAAATGAGCCTTAAATTATATAGCTTCATTTATATTTTGCAAGGGGTCATTATGTTTGACTTAAACTTAATTATAACAGGGTTTTAATTTTTTTGTAATTTAATTATAACTCACAAACAGTTCTAGTTATGTGCGCATTAACTAACAAATGGCGTAGCATTGTATTGTTAGAATTAGATTAAACATTTTAAGCAGAAACCACTGCCTAGATGCTATGTTGGTTGCTAAGGTGTTACTCTGGTATTCTGGATCCTTGCTAGTTGCCTAAAGTTGAATGAAACACCATTAATATGCTCTTCATTATTGTTATTAATATCATGTTATTACATTTTAAAACCTTTTTAAAAATGTTGGCCACCCCAAAATTTAATTTGCCACTAATAGACCTTATTCAAAGCAGCGCCATGAAAGGTCTAGACCTAATAGCAAACATTTTACCCTAATTTAAAGTGTGATCAAAATGAAAGCGAGAGATTAAGTGGATGTAAATTACTTGAGTGTGTCTCAACAATTCGCCAGAGCAGTGCTGACTAAATGTTTCTGTGCAAGTGTGTGTCTGAGCGGGAAGAGCATGCATTCCGTACACGTCAAATGTAATTTTGTGACAAAATACATGGAAATAATTCACTGTTTTTATCCTATTGTTTACTAGGCTATATTTATTTGCTTGGTCAGTGTCTTTGTGGGTTTTGGTTCTTTTACTGCTGTTGTCGTCTGTGAGGACCTCTGAAATCATTTGGCGAAGTGATATGGAATTTTAATGCGGTCAAGACCTGCCTGGAACTACTTTAGCCGTGAGTTTTCCTTAAAATAATTGCACACCTTATAACGTATATGAAATTTTGGGCTTGGTAAGGGGGGAAATTCTGTACACTGTCAAAAAAAAGTTCAAAATTGTACCTTTTAATTAAGGTACAAGTGGCCGTCACTGGGGTGGTACCTTTAAGGGTACATGTTTGTACCTCTAAGTCACGGGCAGGCAAGTTCGGTCCTAGAGAGCTGATGTCCTGCAAAGTTTAGCTTCAACCCTACTAAGCCATCCCAGTATAAAACTCATGGCTCCCAGCATGCATTGCAGCATTAAGTATGTCACCATGGTTGAGATTCATACGCTGATTATTGATACCCGTGTGTGTCTAAACTTTGAACCCCCTAGAATGTTTTTAAAAATCAGAATTCAGAATGTCTGATCTGTGGCAAGAAAGTATTGTTGGTGAATATTATTTATTAACATTTTTAGTAAGTGATGAGTTTAGTTAAACTTTTTTCTTCACAATAATTTTTGTTTATGGTGTTTTTTTAATTGAACAGAATGTGTTTTGTTAACACTGTAACAAAAACCACAAACTCACATAAAAAGCCAAGATTTAAACTGCCCAAATAAAGAAAACTCTGATCACCATAATGGTGACCAAACATTTTCAATAAATCATCAACATCTATACCTCTGTTAGTTCTCAATAAGAGCTTCTATAGACGTCTTTCAGGGCTGGAGACAAACTCTGCAGGACAGCGACTCACTACGACCGAACTTGCCTTCCCCTTCTCTAAGTAGAGGAAAATTGTACCCTAAGGATGAATTGTGCACCATTAAAGGTACAGTTATACGTTTTGTTCCCCAAGGAACAAAACTGTACCTCCACTGTACCTTTTTTTTCTGAGAGTGTAGTGTTGAGCCCTGCTATTTAAGTTTACCATCGGGTTTAGTGTTCTTAAACAACTTTTACAAAAGTCACTATCATTACATCTTTTGCTCAATTAACAGACAGTTAATCAGATCAAAGAAATGGGAGAATTCAGAATTTTGCCTAACATTTTATTACATCTGTGCTAGTAATGTATGCAGTGCAGTCACAGTGTTATAAGTTTCAGTATAGGAATAATTAGCTAATGTGAAGTAGTCCTCAATCATAGGACTCAAATTAATTCAAAACTCTAGTTATGCCGCAACCATAACAATGTTTTCAAACAGTTTTCCATTTGTGTTCATGTATAAATAGCACCTGCATCATCAGTGTATGAAAAGGACTAATGTGTTTCAAGCAGAAAGAGAGTTTGACTAAAATAGGAGTAATTCATAGATAGGGGTGTGTTGATGATGAAACAGGATAAAGCAGCACAGGTCAAGGACGGCTGAGACCCGCTTGTGTTTTTGCCTTATTAGAAGAAAGACGTCAGAATGGAGGGGACATGACTCACGTGGGCGGAGGTCATGGCTGAAACATACACACGCTCCAAAAATATATATACCGGATCCACAAAGGGCACCAAAAAAGACTTTCCAGACGTTTTATCTGATGCATGAATGAAAGAGTGTGACATGCTGGTGTGTGCGCAGGGGGTTATGGGACTTTGGCTCCCAGCAGACTGAAACCAAGCAAGAGAGAGAAAGACACGCAAATATGTGAAAAGGGTGAGACCGGTTCATGGCTTGGTTCTGCTTGAGAACTCAGTTGTGCTTGGGAACTCCTAACACAGGATCTGAGAGAAGACATTCACTACTGGTCAAAAGTTTGTGGTCAGTATGATTTGTTAATGTTTTTGAAAGTAATGCACATCAAGACTGCATTGTTTTATTGTATTTTCAATCAATCAAATCTAAAATGTTTGCTACGTGAATATATTTTAAAATAAAAAATAAAACTACATCATGCTAGAAATGGCATATCTTCCACAGTTGCCCAACACCCAAACACTGCTGGGCAAGGTCATTCTTCACAGAAGTTATTTTAGGCCTGCAGTGAGTGCATATAGCTCTGTGTGCATGAGCCGGCTCGTGTGATTGTATACGAGTACAAACACAGGGTTTCTAATAGTGTCAGGGCTTCATATAGACGTGTAAAACTCTCCTTTGGAGGAAAGCGCGGTGACATTGACATGAACAGAGGGAAACGGGAGGCCTTCCTGCATTGTTCTGAGAAGGTCCGACTATCAGTTGGTAGACGTAAAGCAGGAATGATTAAGGGACATGCTAAAAATAATCCATTGCTCTGTTCCCTCCCTCTGATGAAAATAAACCTGCATGGTTCACGGCCACTGAAACAAAAACAGGAGGTAATTTTCTAATTTGTCATTTACGATTCAATGTGACCTACAGTACACTTACAACAAGTTCCACCCTCCTTCAGTAACCTTTACGATAAGTCCCGAACTCCCGATGAAGGGCACAATGAACACAATTCATGAATCATACCTCGGTTTGAACCTACATCCTTTTGGTAAGCAGCCTAGAGCTTTAACCTCTAGATTACACTCTGAGATCAGGAGGACGTGTTCTTGGATCAACATCATTTCATCTGATTGATAGTTTCGAGTTTTCTAGCTAGTAAAAGGCCTTTTAGTATAATCGTAAAAACGCCCACCTTCAGGACATGGTTCTTGTGTCTTTTTGTTGTGAAATCTTTACTGATTTTTAAAGTAAAAGTTAGAATAACTTTTATATTGTTAGGAATATTTCAAGATGAACACTTTGCAACTGATTATTCATACATACGTTTTAGAAACATTTTAAAATGTGAGCATTAAATATGATCCATCAGGCTTTTGAGGAATATTCATTTGTTCATCTCTAAATCATCCCTGTATTGCATTGCATTATACACTCACCTAAAGGATTATTAGGAACACCTGTTCAATTTCTCATGAATGCAATTATCTAATCAACCAATCACATGGCAGTTGCTTCAATGCATTTAGGGGTGTGGTCCTGGTCAAAACAATCTCCTGAACTCCAAACTGAATGTCAGAATGGGAAAGAAAGGTGATTTAAGCAATTTTGAGCGTGGCATGGTTGTTGGGGCCAGACGGGCCGGTCTGAGTATTTCAAAATCTGCTCAGTTACTGGGATTTACATGCACAACCATTTCTAGGGTTTACAAAGGATAGTGTGAAAAGGGAAAAACATCCAGTATGCGGCAGTCCTGTGGGCGAAAATACCTTGTTGATGCTAGAGGTCAGAGGAGAATGGGCCGACTGATTCAAGCTGATAGAAGAGTAACTTTGACTGAAATAACCACTTGTTACAACCGAGGTATGCAGCAAAGGATTTGTGAAGCCATAACATGCACAACCTTGAGGCGGATGGGCTACAACAGCAGAAGACCCCACCGGGTACCACTCATCTCCACTACAAATAGGAAAAAGAGGCTACAATTTGCACAAGCTCACCAAAATTGGACAGTTGAAGACTGGAAAAATGTTGCCTGGTCTGATGAGTCTCGATTTCTGTTGAGACATTCAGATGGTAGAGTGAGAATTTGGCATAAACAGAATGAGAGCATGGATCTATCATGCCTTGTTTCCACTGTTCAGGCTGGTGGTGGTGGTGTAATGATGGGGGGGGGCGATTTCTTGGCACACTTTAGGCCCCTTAGTGCCAATTGGGCATTGTTTAATGCCCAATTGTGGAGCAATGCATTGTGGCCTGCATTGTGGCCTACCTGAGCATTGTTTCTGACCATGTCCATCCCTTTATGACCAGCATGTACCCATTCTCTGATGGTTACTTCCAGCAGGATAATGCACCATGTCACAAAGCTCGAAGCTTGAAAATGAGTTCACTGTACTAAAATGGCCCCCACAGTCACCAGATCTCAACCCAAATAGAGCATCTTTTGGATGTGGTGGAACGGGAGCTTCATGCCCTGGATGTGCATCCCACAAATCTCCATCAACTGCAAGATGCTATCCTATCAATATGGGCCAACATTTCTAAAAATGCTTTCAGCAACTTGTTGAATCAATGCCACGTAGAATTCTGAAGGCGAAAGGGGGTCGAACACAGTATTAGTATGGTGTTCCTAATAATCCTTTAGGTGAGTGTATGTTTTGAAACTACAGAGCTTTGATCATAAAAATAAGCATTTACATTTAATCATTTAGCAGAAGCTTTTATCCAAGTGACTTGAGAGCAATGAGGAGAGCAATATAAGCAATCAACAGTAGGGCAACAATATGCAAGTGCTGTGACTAGTCCCAATTAGTTTTTAAATAGATATATAGAATACTAAGTGTTAGTATTACTGGGTCAAGTGTTGTTGAAAAAGATTAGTCTTCGGGTGTTTCTTGAAAATGGCTAAAGACTCAGCAGCTTGGGTTGAGATCGGCAGGTCATTCCACCAGCTTGGATCAGTCAATGTCCATGAAAGGGATTTTGTGCCTTTTTGGGATTGCACCACAAGGCATCGTTCATTTGCAGAATGCAAGCTTCTGCAGGACACATAGGTCTGAAGTAATGAGTTTAAGTAATGTTAAGTGTTTTCTCTAACTGTGCGCTTCCCCACACTTGAAAAGGATAGGTCTCATAATTTGAAGTATTAATCTGGATTTCACTCAATGATCAGGCCTTGTGAATTTTATTTGCCTTGCCCTCCATTTAGTTAGGTGAAAAACCTTTAAAATACAAACAGTATAAATCACCAGCAAGTCTCAGAATGTCACAGGTCTGAGTTGCTAAATATTGCCCATTAAAGTCGAAACTGATAGATATTATACAGCTCAACAATAAATTATTCAATCATTAGCTTTCACATTAAAGTACAGAATAAATACATCTTAAATAGCTTACACATTTGTACCATTTAACTAACCGGATTCTACAAACTATAAAACAACATACATTTATCAATAAATTGTTATTTTAATAAATTAAACAATCTACCTTTAATTTATAGTCAAGTCATTATTATTATTTATATTTATCAAACTAATCTTAGATAAGATTTTTATAGAATTTAACCTACTATTAAAATCATTAATTTGTCACGTGAGACATGGGACAAACAGGGGCGAGGACTCAAGTGCAGTAAAAGGCGCGGGCAGAGAAGGGCGCCGGGGCGGCGCTGGAAGTGCAGTTCGTCGTTGCGGCGCGGGAAGAGCAGGGCGCCGGGGCGGCACATCCAGCACAGAGTCCGTCGGCCCTGGGACCACCGGCACCGGGACCACCGGGACCACCGGAACCGGGACCACCGGCCCAGGGACCACCGGCACAGGGACCACCGGAATACGATCCCCCGGCACTGGGACCACCGGAACTTGATCCACCGGCACAGGGACCACCGGCACAGAGACCACCGGCACAGAGACCACCGGCACAGCGATCACCGGAACAGCGATCACCGGAACAGCGATCACCGGAACAGCGATCACCGGAACCGTCACGGGCGCTCTTTCCCTCTCCTCCTCCGCTTACGGACCACGGGGACAGGATCCACCGGAACAGGATCCACCGGAATGGGGATCACTGGAACACGATCCCCTGGAACTGGGACCACCGGAACACGGACCCACGGAGCTCTCCGAATCTGGGTCCTAGGAGGAAGGGAGTCCAGCCGGTCCACCAACTCCCAAAAGTCCGGGGTCCCAATCCTGTCGATCTCCGTGGGACTCAGAGGCATGTCCAGGCAGAGGTTGAAGACCTCTGCCTTCTCTGCCTCATTTAGGAACAGGTGATGCACCTCTCTGAGGAATTGGCAGCCAAACTCCTTTACATCCGCCCCCTGCTGACGGATGTATCTAGAGTTTACCTGCCGCATCACCTGTACATGTCTGCGAAGGTCCATGGTGCACAGGGAATAAAAAACAAAACAAACAAAAAACAAAACAAGGCCAAAAAAACCTTCCTGCTGAGTCCTCTCTGGTCGGATCGTTCTGTCACGTGAGACGTGGGACAAACAGGGGCGAGGACTCAAGTGCAGTAAAAAGGGGATTTAATTACAAACAAAAACATAAACTCAAAACAAACACCCACGAGGGGGAAAAACACATAATAAGAACAATAACAAACAACTTACAACCAACAGCGATCACGGGGAAACGGGAGACGTAGACAAGACAAGACAACGATCCGACAAGGACTGCAAACACACAGGAACTTATAAAGGGGAGAAATCAAGCAGGGAATGAGGCAAACACAGGTGGGGCAAATTAAACCAATAGGGAGATAAGAAGGGGGTGGGATCTGACAATGACAGAGGCACATGGCCACACTAACAAAACCCACATGTGCACACAAGACAGGACAGGCATGTGACATAATTAACAAACTTAACCCAAGCAAATTAAGCAATCAAATTCAAATAAATATTATCAACCGAACCCGCTAAACAAAGTACCAAAGTATACAAGATGCATTCTAAAACACTACACAAACAAACACCTTTGTGAATTTAAGATTCGCTCCTTAAACCAGTGACGCGAGTTACAGGGCGTCATTGAACATATAAGTTCATTCACTTGGAAAGCGGTAAAAGATCTTCAAAACTTACCGGCTGTTACTTCAGAGTTTGTTAGTTTTTTTGGTGAACACCCGCTCCCGCACAGTGTTTAAACCGAACACTCATTTACTAAACCTCATGTGTCTTTGAGCCAGCACTGCTGTCTGGTGTAGCGTCAACTCCCGGTGCATACCAACAAGAGCAAAGTGCCTTTCCTTATCCGGCCCAGGCACGCGCATTAGATTGCCGATTCGTTTCACCTGGTACAAATGCGGGAAGGTGGGGTGACGGGTGGTTTGCCGCAACACCTCCCACTCAATGTTTCAAAGTCCCCTTGGAAGATCGCACAGCTTAGCAACCGTGCCGTTTGTAGCCTTTACGCTTTCTTCATCTGCTCTTCAATCGGAAGGAGAACAACAAGACGCCTAACGTCTCTAAGCAGCACAGTACCTTGACAGGCCCTCTCCCTTCCACATGATGCAGACTCTTTGACCGTTGACTTTTGGACAGGAGCACAGTGGTTTGGAGACACTCGAAGATTTACATCCCTTACAATGCCCCTTGGATCAGAGTTTACACTGATGACTCTTCCAAGCTTAAACTGCCCTCTTAGAGCATTTTGATCGCATAGCCACACGATGTCTCCAACGGCGACATTCCTCTCTGCTGTGTGCCACTTGTTTCTCACAAACAGGTTTGGACCAGCAAGTTGACTCCATGATCTCCAAAAGTAATTCACTTGGGTTTGTATCTCTCGCAGCCTTTTATAGGGGTAACTGGCAAAGTTGAATGTCTTGTAATCTCCAGTCTGTGTGGCTCGACCAAGCAGTAGTGTATTTGGCGTGACATATTGTATGCAGCCCTCCCGGCTCTGAACTCTTGCACCAATAGGACGTTCGTTTGCAAGATTGGCTGCTAGTTGAAGAGCTGTCAAAAACTCGCTGAAAGTGAGGTCTGACCCTTTCCCAAGACTTTGGAGAGCTCTCTTTGTAATACGCACTGCAGCTTCCACAGCTCCATTCCGATGTGGTCGGCTGGATGCACTTTCCAGGCAAACTGTGTTCCATTCTTAACTGCATACTCCTCCACAGTTGGTTTATCTTGACTTTCCAAGAAAGCATACAGATCCTTCAGCACAGGTTTTGCACCAACAAAATTGGTTCCTGGGTCAGACCAGACCCTTCTGGGATGACCTCTAATTGCTGTGAACCTTTGGTATGCCAATAAGAAGCTCTCTGTAGAAAGGGTATTGGCCAGCTCTGCATGAATAGCTCTACTTGCCATACAGCAAAGGACAATTCCCCAAACTTTCATTGACACTCTTCTCTTGACATCGTCCTTTACTTGGTAAGGCCCGAACAAATCAATGGCAGTGAACTCAAATGGTGCAGCAGGTCTCGTTCTCTCTTCTGGCAGTTGACCCATTACTTGCTGACATACTCTGGATTTTGCTTTTTTTGCAGAAGACACATTGGTCAACGACCTTTTGAGCAACTCTCCTACCTCTTAAAACCCATGCTTTCCTTCTCATTCTCAGCAAGGTGCCCGCCACTCCATCATGTGCCTCGTTATGAGCCTCACGAGCCAACAAGGTTGAGATCCAGGCATCAAAGGGCAAGAGGGGAACAGTTTTGAAGACCTCCTGAAAGACTTGAACTCTGCCACCACACACCAAAAGTCCAGTTGCCATGTCTCTGTAAACAACCAGTCGATCTATTGTAGTGTTTGAGAAGATCACATCTTTCTGCACTGCTGCATCTTCTCTTTCTTTAAGAGTGATAATACCAGCCGATGATACCGTCTCCCACTTTAGTGTTTTCATTGTCTTAACTTGAAGGAACTTCTTTGCGGTTCTCCAGACCAATGCCACTGTCTTGACCAGCCGTGTTAAATTGCTGAATCTCTTCACATCAATTAGCTCTTGAACTGCTGTTCCACCAGGGGGCCTACCCGGCTCCGTCTCGATTAAAATCAGATTCTCATCCGGCTCTTGTTTCTTTGACTGAGCTCTGGTAAGTGCGGCGACAAAATCTTTCTTCTGGATCTTAGTGATGCTTTCTCTAGCTGCAGCAGCAACTTCTTTAGCACACCTCTAGACTGAGGAACTTTGGACCGGACTGCCACTCAGAGACCTCATCCAAATCTCTTGGGCCAGCCCCTCTCGTGATGATCCTGGACATTGGTGCTGCTTTGAATCTCTCCAATTCGATTCGCAAAGAAAGTTTGGTAACCATAACTTTCACGCTGTACTGCTCCTAAGACGGTCTGACTATCAACAAGATGATACCATTTCTCAATTTGAATCCTGCAATGTCTTTGGAAGTATTTTTTCAACCGATCAGCAAAGACAGCTCCGCACACCTCTGCTTTTACACCGTCGCCCTTATGGTCAAGACGGGTCAGTTTGGCCTTGGATTCAACAAGCCTTACGGTTATGCCTTGACTGCAGCTCCAACGCAGATACAATACTGCTCCATACGCCTGTTCACTGCCATCAGAAAAAGTGACACCAACAGGTTCAACGATCCCATCTGGGGGTCTCAGGGGTCTGATAAATTTAACCTGCCCAAGCTCAACGTACTCTTCCAGAAGCTTGATTGCATTCCGACAAAGCTACATCCCCCAGGTGGGCCATAGTTAACTTTGGCCTCCTGAAAGGCCCTTCGAACCAGAATTGCCACTTTTTGCTTGGCAGGCGTCACCAACCCGAGCGGATCATACAGCCCTGAGACTTGACTTAGTAGTTCTCTTCTGGTGAGTGGATTTGGCACTTGTGATCTCACCTGCCCTTTTAATATATTTTGGCCAAGTCTAATTATTCTCTTCTTCTTTGAGAAATTCACCGCGATCATAACGTGAGGCTTGTCATCTTGTACTGTGTATCCAAGGCCAAGGGCTTTATTATCATCTTCGGTCAGCTGATTTGGTAACAGCATAGGAAGACTGAGACAAAGACTATCTCTGGACTCTTTCCTCGCGCTTTGATCGGAGTAGACCCAGGACTTTATATGGAACCCACCAGCTTTTAAGATCTGCTAAACATTTGATGTGATAACCTTCAGTTGATCCACGCTGTTGTGGGAAGTCAGGATGTCATAAACATAAGCATCTTCTTGCAGCACACGGCGCTCTTCCTCAAGGTGATTGAATATGGGTAGGTTTGCGGTCTCCCGCATGGCTAGTTGAGCAATACAGCCTGCGGGTTTCTCTCCGATATTCACCCTTGTTACAGCATACTCTCCAATTTCATCCTCTCCAGAATCGCGCCAAAGGAATCTGTGCAGATGGACCTCATCAAGACTTCAGCTCGGAACCTCAACAGGACAGCACGAATGGGGTTGAGCACATCGGGACCTTTGAGCAGCAGGTCATTCAAGCTCACACCTCTAAACTTTTGGCTACTATTCTAGACAAGCCTTACCGGGGTTGTGACAGAGTGAGGATTTGGAGCAATTAAATGGCTAATGTACCATACTGGCCCTGTCCAGCTTTTAATCACCTCATTTGACAACTTTACTGCAGCTTTACGCTGGACCAGGTTATGCACTTGCAGCGTAGGCAACTTTCCATTCTGGTTCCTTTGCCAGCTGTTTTTCTGTCCTGAGGAATGTTGCTTCGACATCCCTCCTGTTGTTCGGCAGGGAAACTAGATCCTCTGTCCATGGATATTTAGCAGGCCAGTGCGGCTCCTCACAGTGCGCATCTCCTTTTACATATGTTAAGCCACTTTTCAACATTTCCACTTCTCTTTCTTCAGCAAGTGTCATTTCTTTGCCCCTTGGCTGGCAATTCCCACAGCGACAACCTCCACACTGGGCTCACAAGCGGCTCCAACACTGTCCCACTTCCACCATTCCAGGAAATCTCGCTTGAGGGTTGTAGTGCTCGATCGAGCCACATGGTACAGAGACAACTGACGAGTAGCTGTAATTTTACTGGCGTATTCTTCATACTTGACTGCTGCAGTTCTCATTGAATGTACGAAATGAGTTTTGGACATATGCGCAGTTACAGCAAGCTCTTCAAAAAGGTCAGGGTGAGTGCCTCCAATAGTTTTCCCCAGTGGGCCATCCCAGAGAACAAGGTCTCCAACTGCACGAATCCTTTGGGGCACCAACTGTCTTTCCTTATGGCTTATAAGGAGTTGAATTTCCTTGGGTCTTACTAGTTCATGCACTGGAACATCAGAGAATATTCTTTGCAGCTTCTTGGCTGTCACATGCCGATGGATCTCTGCAATACTACAGAGTCCATAACAAACTAATTGGTGTGACTTAAAAGTACCTCTCGGGGTGCTAACTCTGATCTTCAGCAGGTACCGCTTGGTTTCAACTGATACCTTCATCCCACCGACTCCATAAACCACAAGATTGACGTCTTCGCTTCGAAGGTTTAATTCCTTAGCAGCTTTATGAGTGATGTAATTTGTATCTGAGGCAAGGTCAAACAAGATTCCCACTTTTTGTCCAGCGTTGGCCGCTATTTGTAATAGCATCATAATGACTGGAAATTCTTGCAAACCACTTTCTGCTAGTAGCCCCTTTTCCCCTGCCACAGAGTTGAAGGTCCTGGATGCTGAATTGCAGAATGCATCTCGACACTGTTGAGCAATCTCAGGTAACAACTTGGAGAGGAACTCCTCCTGAGCCTTTGTGCACTTTCCGCCTCCCACCGAGCCGGATTTTGGTCTTCTCTGGGGATTACTTCTGGTTTCAGCATATGGACACAGATAATAATGGTGCTAAGGGGTTTGTTGGTCTTTGCATTCCATACTTCTACACAAGTACGTGGGTTTGCAGTGTACGCCACCATCATGGATTTCCAGACATCTACTGCATGCTCTGAGCCTCCTTACCACATCCTTTCTTTCTGGAGGTTTTAGAATCCTACATTTCTTGCAGAAATACTGCTTCTTGTGTCTGCTGTCTCCACAGACAATACAACCTGCTGGGTCAATGCTTGACTTGGTGCCTCTTGTTCTGGCATGCTTTGGGTCAGACCTGGTCTCCCTCCTGCTGGGTTCATCTTCTCTTAGCTGCTCCAGCTGCTCATATATTGCCTCCTGCTCTTTGAGGAATCTGAGGAGCCTGTCGAGATTGCCACAGCGTTTTCCTCATCAGCAATATAAACCAGCCATTCCTTCTTTAGTGACTCCGGGAGTTTACTCTCAATGGATTTTGTCACCAAGGGGTTCTTTATGGCGCCAGTGTCCCCAAGCTCACTCAGGTTGTACAGGGATTTTTCAACCGTTTGAATTAGCTCCACTATTTTCCTGGCTTGGTGACCTCTTACTGGTGGCATTGCTTGCAACTCTTCCACAATTTCAAGGGCGATAGCAGCTCTATTCCCAAAACGATTCTCCAGGACACAGAATATTTCCTCTACTGTTTTATAAGCTGTAAGTCGAAGCTCTCTGGCCACTTTATCATCAAGACTATCCAGCAGCTGAAATTTCTTCACCTCTTTTGACCCAGTTGCCTCACCTTGCCTCTGCAGAGCGTCCCACTCCTTCCTCCAGCAATGAAAATCATGTTTGCTTCCAGTAAACATGGGAAGTGAAGTAGGCTTTAACTTGATGGCTGGCCTTGGATACCTTTTGGCTGTACCTGTTTCTCCCTCAGAATCCTACTTGATTCTTGCTTGAATAAATTCAGCCTTTCTGGAAACCAGCTTAGGGAGACCAATCTCAAGCTCCATCAGACGACTGTTAAAGTCTTTTTTCTCAGCAGAAGGGGCCCAGCGATTCCACCTGACATGCGTTTCTCTCGCAGCTTTAACCAATCCTCCCAGGTGGCTTAGCATGAATTCATATGCTTCCAGGTTTGCACAAGGTTGGACAGAGAAGACACACACATGCCTTACTCTGCCTCTGCCACTTGAAAAGCCAGGGACATTTGAGGATCCCCAAAACTGGCCCAGAGAGTTTTCAAAATGAGATCTTTACCCTCCTTCAGTTTCTGGTCACATTCTCTCGCTGTCTTCTCTAGGTCAGCCCTTTGTTGCGAACTCAATGCTGGCACATCCTCTGCATTCAACTCAGCCTCACCCTCTGCGATGAAAGTAGCTTCCACATGCTCATTTGCCTCAATGAATTTTGTTGCTTGAAGTGAAAGATTGCTGAAGCTGTCTCTCAGCTCATCCTCACACATGTCTGTATGGGTCCTCGAAATGTAATTGACGAGCCGACAGAAAAGTCTTTTTGCGCTGGTTCTTTCAGCTTTAATCTGCTCCAACGACTTTGTCTCTGGTTGGAACAACGGAGTAATGATGCACTCTTCGGGAACACTAAAGCAGTTTACTTTTCTTTTTCCAGGCCTCCAGGCGAAATCATCCAATCCTGGTAGCAGTTTTTCACTGTCAAGTGTTTTCTCTAACTGTGTGCTTTTCCCTCCATTTTTCCCTCCAACAAACAGTGTAAATCACCAGCAAGTCTTAGAATGTCACAGGTCTGAGTTGCTAAATATTGCCCATTAAAGTCGAAACTGATAGATATTATACAGCTCAACAATAAGTTATTCAATCATTAGCTTTCACATTAAAGTACAGAATAAATAAATAGCTTAAATAGCTTACACATTTGTACCATTTAACTGACCAGATTCTACAAACTATAAAACAACATACATTTAACCACATTTATCAATACATTGTTATTTTTAAAAAATTAAACAATCTACCTTTAATTTATTGTCAAGTCATTATTATTATTTATATTTATCAAACTAATGTTAGATAAGATTTTTATAGAATTTAACCTACTATCCAAATCATAAATTAACAAACTTAACCCAAACAAATTAAGCAATCAAATTCAAATAAATATTATCAACCCAACCCGCTAAACAAAGTACCAAAGAATACAAGATGCATTCTAAAACACTACACAAACAAACACCTTTGTGAATTTAAGATGCGCTCCTTAAACTAGTGACGCGAGTTACAGGGCGTCATTGAACATATACGTTCATTCACTTGAAAAGCGGTAAAAGATCTTCAAAGCTTACCGGCTGTTACTTCAGAGTTTGTTTGTTTTTTGGTGAACACCCGCTCCCGCACAGTGTTTAAACCGAACACTCATTTACTAAAGCTCATGTGTCTTTGAGCCAACACTGCTGTCTGGTGTAGCGTCAACTCCCGGTGCATACCAACAAGATCAAAGTGCATTTCCTTATCCGGCCCAGGCACGCGCATTAGATTGCCGATTCGTTTCACCTGGTACAAATGCGGGAAGGCGGGGTGACGGCATTAATGAAGAACTTCAACCAGGACAGTTATTGTACTGTAGGCTGCACAAAAATGTATGTTAATGTTAATTAAAGACCACGGCTAGCAAACGTCTCCTATAAAATGCATGTTTAAACACCTATAAACTTAACCATGATTACAAAAGCCACACCATACAAATGGCTTTTAATAGGTTTATTTCGTTAGCAAACATGTTACTATAATTGTTCAGTTCTTTCCATCAATACATTTCTTACTTTCACATTTAAAATATTTCATGAGGTAACTTATACCCTACTTGTGGTCAGTCTCCACAAATACCTCCTGCTTCAATGCTTGTTTGCTTTGCGGCCCCTTTAAATACAGTTTAAAAAATGACAAAGCATTCGATCTACACCAGAGCGCTAGCGCATCCATGAATCTTTTGTAGCGAATTTTGATGCTCTCGCAGGCGGCAGTGTGAACGCACAGTAAGGTTCCTGGCTGTCCTGGATGGAGTTATGGTTGATGAACCTAGATGAATGGAGAAGTTGTGATGAAGTGTTGGGTTGGCTGAGAGCACAAGCAGTTCTGTCTTTGCTGGTTGAGTTGAAGAAGTTGGCCCTTCATCCAGCAAGAAATACATGTCAGTCAGGCAGTGATGCGCACAGCTACTGTCGGATCATCTGGCTGGAATGAGAGGTAGTTGTGTGTCATCAGTGTAGCAGTGATAGGAAAAAACATCTGAATGACAGATCCTAGTGATGATGTGTAAATGGAGAAGAGAAGTGGTCCTATCACTGAGCCCTGAGGAACCCCAGTAGCTAGATGTTGGGACTTCAGCAGTTCACATCACATTAAAGGACCTACCTGAGAGGTAAGACTTGAACCACTGGAGTGCTAATATTATTGGAGTTCTAACTGATATTTATATGCATTAAATGTCTATATATGGTAATAGTCTGATATACTATTATAAAGATCTTATTGGTTTGCATTACAAGCTATACGAATTTTATCATACTTTTTGGTCATATAAATATAATCTTCACCAAATTACATATTTTGCACAGTTTGGGCCTCTAAATAAAATGCTTTAGTTTTTTTTTTTTTCTCAAGGATTAGCTCCATATTATCACTTTATATATGAACCATAAAAGCCTGATGTATCAAATATGATACTAAACAAAAAGTATTGAGAATGTCCAATATATACCGTTTCATTTTTAAAAATGTTATGAGGAGCAGGGTGTTCAATTTTAAAAAAGAGTGAGGAGACCAACCACAGATTTGTTTTTTGTGCAGTGCAGGTTAACTAATTGTTGATAATAAGAGGCCAACCTAGAAGACAAAAGCAGTGTCTGTCTGTGGAATGCCAGTAAAGATGTAAAAAAATGTAAATGGTTGTAGACTTCAGATTTGTAGAAAACAGAAACTAATTACTGATAACAGCAGATGTACTTGTGGACATGTACTAAGTATACCTTAAAACAAAATGAGTACCTTTCAAAGATCTGATTAGACAATAATGATTAAAGCAGTAATAAGTGTTCTTAAAAATCTCAGGTATGCATTACTTTTCTTTCCTAACCGGACCCAGGATGCAGTCCCTGACCCCCAGAAGTTGTGTAAAAGCCAGCCAACCAGATGACACCACTGCTAGCTCTAGCCAGTTTTGTGTACAGTATGCATCAGAGAGTCAGTGATTGGTCACTTGGCATAAGACATGGACTGGCCATCTGACAAAAAGCCCATTCACACCAAGAGCGATAACTATAGCAATAACTATATTATCATCCACATCAACACTGTTAAAAAAAAGGTACATTGCTGTCACTGGGGCGGTACCCTAAGGTACAAAACCGAAAAGGTACTAATATGTACCTTTAAGGTATTAATATGTACCTTCCTTCTAAGGTACAAATATGTACCATTTAGGGGTGAGTAAGGTACAAAGATGTACCTTTTCACTTTTGTACCTTAGAGTACCGCCCCAGTGACAGCTCTGTACCTTTTTTTCTGAGAGTGAACATGCGATATTGCTATGTTTATTATAAGCATGTACTGCAGCTTTGTCCTCTGTTGCTTTAAATACTTGCTCTTTAAATCACAGTGTATTCTTATTGGCTGTTTTTATCATTCATCTGCATGAAAGAAACATTTTGAAAAATATTTCAATTGTGTATGTGTCCTTATTATTATTGTAACAAACAAAAAAGATGAAAGACTCACTGAACGGTCGAACTGTTCTTTTTATTCACGTGAGCACCTGTTTGGCCGATGCTCTTGCCTCACACAGCTTTTACATTTAGAAAGGTTTTTTGAACTATATCTATAACATTGTAATTATTGCCAGCTAGTCAAGATCTTCAGGATCACTAGATCTGAAACTTCCAGGCAGGTGTGTTGGGGCAAATTGTAGCTAAGCTTTGTAAGTTTATTGACCCTAGATCGGACACCCCTGGAATAGGCTGTGGACCAGATTTCATGCTTACTGTATAGTGTGACATATTTGAACTTGAAGCCTTTCTAGACTGGTTTATGACCCCCAAAAAAACAACTAGTATTTTTAGAGAGAGGTGAAAATGTGGTATATTTCTCTGGAATAACATGTGTTTGAGTAGCATCCCCAAATTCCACAGCTCAGTAAACTGTTTTCTCAACCTTGGGCTCAATAAAGTTAATTCATGATGATGTAGAGGAAGGAGAGATAAACAGTAATAAAGAGACCAGGCAGGAACCAGCTTAATCGCTTGGCTTGGAAGTGCCAGTCAACTCAACATCCTCTCTTACCCAGAACTTTCCATCTGAACCCCATTCAGAGCCTCCTCAGAGTCCTTGTCATTTTCAGGATATGTTTGCAGGACAATTACAGCTCTTGCCCAGACGACGTTGATGCTGACCCCGTAGTGGGCCGTAATGCATAACAGGCCCTAACAGAGTGGCTCAGTTCAGCTCCTGGCGGCCATCCACTGTAAACCATTCATGCAACTCCGCTCACATAAGATGACCTCAATCCAAACCCTTTTCATTTCTACACAGTAGAAGCTGGCATTGCATCGTTTATGTTTCATCACAGAGAGACTTCCAGACAAATATTAACTCTGCATGAACAGGTATGAACACAGACCGTCAGACACTGAGAAAACACTGGGAGGTTTCATTTCTTGTCAATCAAAAGATGCCGAGACAGTTTAATGATTTGGTTCTCTCCCGACAGATGGAAAATACTAAGATAGAAAATATTCACTATTCTCTATTCTCTATTTGAGGAATCGTTATCAATTTATACTGTCCTAGTAAACACTTTCATTTGAGTTTGGTAAATCTGCCAGTGCACTGATTCGCATTCACAGCCATATCACCCTGTAGCTAAGCAGGGTTGAGCCTGGTCAGTACCTGGATGGGAGAGCTCCTGGGAAAACTAGGTTGCTGCTGGAAGAGGTGTTAGTGAGGCCAGCAGGAGGTGCTCACCCTGTGATCTGTGTGTGGTCTGTAATGGAGACACTATACTGTAACAAGCAAGTCCTTCAGATGAGACTTTAAGGTCCTGATTCTCTGTGGCCATTAACAACCCCTGACACTTGAGTAGGGGTGTATTCCCGGTGTCCTGGCCAAATTCCTTCCATTGGCCCTTGTCAGTCATGGCCTCCTAATAATCCCCATCCTTTGAATGAGCTGGTGTGTGGTGAGCGCACTGGTGCCATTGTTCTGTGGGTTCCGTCGCCTCATCCAGGTGGATGCTGTACACTTGTGGTGCGACTGGGGTTGGGTATCGTTTGAATTTTAATGAATCCAATTCTGCTTACCGATCCTGATTCTTATTGATTCCTAATTTTGATTCCAGTAAGGTAAAAAAAACACCAACTTGAACATCATTCACATTTATTCTAAGTCGTATTGCACTAAATTTCATTGTAGCTGAATAACATGAACAAAAATCAACAGGCTAAAGAACACTTACACAAGGAACTTCTGCCAATGGATTAAAAAAATAATAATAATAATATCTAGACTAACAAATACAGTAAACACTCAATACAAACAAGTTAGCAATCGCACAAATAAATACAACTGAACTAAGATACGATTGAAATTTTGAAAAATGTTCTTATTGAAAAATTGAAATTTTTTTAGGTATTCAGGTATAGTATCTATCATCAAATGTAAAATAACACTGCACTTTATAAATAAAATACTGTATACATAACAAATAGTTATATTATCTACAAGGCAAGTTTATTTGTAAAGCACATTTCATACACAATGGCAATTCAACGTACTTTACATAAGAAATAAGAAAACCATAAGTAATAATTAAAAAATAAAGACAAGGATAATTAAAACAGTTGTAAAAAGAATTAAAAAAAAGAATTAAAAAATTAAAAATAAAATGATGATCCATATCTGCCTGATTCTCTAATTTCGGTTACCCCTATCTGAGATGGAAGAGATGGAGCAGGTTCACAATGTCTCCTGGACCTTACAAGTCGGACCAAGATGGGCTCCTGTAGGGGACGTTACCTATGCCCCGCAGGGCCTCTGCTTTCTTGAGTCCGCTTCTTTGCACTGTCTGCTACCACAAGCTCTCCTTTTCCAATCTCCTCCAGTCAGACAGCCCTAACCAAATTAATAATCAACAGATGCATACGAAATAGAAATAAAGAAGAGAACTAAAAAGAATAAAATGATGAGATATGTGTGTATATATATATATATATATACAAAAATAAGTATTTGAACACCCTGCTATTTTGCAAGTTCTCCCACTTAGAAATCATGGAGGGTCTGAAATTGTTATCGAGGTGCATGTCCACTGTGAGAGACATAATCTAAAAAAATCCGGAAATCACAATGTATGATTTTGTAACTATTTATTTGTATGATACAGCTGCAAATAAGTATTTGAACACCTGAGAAAATCAATATTAATATTTGGTACAGTAGCCTTTGTTTGCAATTACAGAGGTCAAACGTTTCCTGTAGTTTTTCACCAGGTTTGCACACACTGCAGGAGGATTTTGGCCCACTCCTCCACACAGATCTTCTCTAGATCAGTCAGGTTTCTGGCCTGTCGCTGAGAAACACAGAGTTTGAGCTCCCTCCAAAGATTCTCTATTGGGTTTAGGTCTGGAGACTGGCTAGGCCATGCCAGAACTTAGATATTCTTCTTACAGAGCCACTCTTTGGCTATCCTGGCTGTGTGCTTCAGGTCATTGCCATGTTGGAAGACCCAGCCTCGACCCATCTTCAATGCTCTAACTGAGGGAAGGAGGTTGTTCCCCAAAATCTCGCAATACATGGCAACGGTCATCCTCTCCTTAATGGAGTGCAGTCACCCTGTCCCATGTGCAGAAAAACACCCCCAAAGCATGATGCTACCACCATGCTTCACAGTAGGGATGGTGTTCTTGGGATGGTACTCATCATTCTTCTTCCTCCAAACACGTTGGAAAAAGTTCTATTTTGGTCTCACCTGACCA
The DNA here is from genome assembly GCA_023029165.1 of Gobiocypris rarus. Lineage (NCBI taxonomy): Eukaryota > Metazoa > Chordata > Actinopteri > Cypriniformes > Gobionidae > Gobiocypris > Gobiocypris rarus. Next base: position 7,654,398 of record CM040926.1, on the reverse strand, counting down.
CATAACTTTCTCCCATGACTCCTCTGGATCATCCAAATGGTCATTGGCAAACTTAAGACGGGACTGGACATGTTCTGGTTTAAGCAGGGGAACCCTCCGTGCCATGCATGATTTCAAACCATGACGTCTTAGTGTATTACCAACAGTGACCTTGGAAACGGTGTTCCCAGCTCTTTTCAGGTCATTGACCGGCTCCTCCCTTGTAGTTCTGGGCTGATTTCTCCCCTTTCTTAGGATCATTATGACCCCACGAGGTGAGATCTTGCATGGAGCCCCAGTCCGAGGGAGATTGACAGTCAAGTAAATAGTTAAAAAATCATTTATTGTGATTTCTGGATTTTTTTTTTTTTTTAGATTACGTCTCTCACAGTGGACATGCACCTACGATGACAATTTCAGATCCCTCCATGATTTCCAAGTGGGAGAACTTGCAAAATAGCAGGGTGTTTAAATACTTATTTTCCTCACTGTATATATATATATATATAATACACAGGTCCTTCTAAAAAAATTGCATATTGTGATAAAAGTTCATTATTTTCCATAATGTAATGATAAAAATTTAACTTTCATATATTTTAGATTCATTGCACACCAACTGAAATATTTCAGGTCTTTTATTGTTTTAATACTGATGATTTTGGCATACAGCTCATGAAAACCCAGAATTCCTATCTCAAAAACTCAGCATAATTAATCCGACCAATAAAAGAAAAGTGTTTTTAATACAAAAAAAAGTCAACCTTTAAATAATTATGTTCAGTTATGCACTCAATACTTGGTCGGGAATCCTTTTGCAGAAATGACTGCTTCAATGCGGCGTGGCATGGAGGCGATCAGCCTGTGGCACTGCTGAGGTGTTATGGAGGCCCAGGATGCTTCGATAGCGGCCTTAAGCTCATCCAGAGTGTTGGGTCTTGCGTCTCTCAACTTTCTCTTCACAATATCCCACAGATTCTCTATGGGGTTCAGGTCAGGAGAGTTGGCAGGCCAATTGAGCACAGTTATACCATGGTCAGTAAACCATTTACCAGTGGTTTTGGCACTGTGAGCAGGTGCCAGGTCGTGCTTAAAAACAAAATCTTCATCTCCATAAAGCTTTTCAGCAGATGGAAGCATGAAGTGCTCCAAAATCTCCTGATAGCTAGCTGCATTGACCCTGCCCTTGATAAAACACAGTCGACCAACACCAGCAGCTGACATGGCACCCCCGACCATCACTGACTGTGGGTACTTGACACTGGACTTCAGGCATTTTGGCATTTCCTTCTCCCCAGTCTTCCTCCAGACTCTGGCACCTTGATTTCGAATGACATGCAAAATTTGAGTGAAAGTCCAGTGCTGCCTCTCTGTAGCCCAGGTCAGGCACTTCTGCCGCTGTTTCTGGTTCAAAAGAGGCTTGACTTGGGGAATGCGGCACCTGTAGCCCATTTCCTGCACACGCCTATGCACGGTGGCTCTGGATGTTTCTACTCCAGACTCAGTCCACTGCTTCCGCAGGTCCCCCAAGGTCTGGAATCGATCCTTCTCCACAATCTTCCTTTAGGGTCCGGTCACCTCTTCTCGTTGTGCAGCGTTTTTGCCACACTTTTTCCTTCCCACAGACTTCCCACTGAGGTGCCTTGATATAGCACTCTGGGAACAGCCTATTCGTTCAGAAATGTCTTTCTGTGTCTTACCCTCTCGCTTGAGGGTGTCAATGATGGCCTTCTGGACAGCAGTCAGGTCGGCAGTCTTACCCATGACTGCGGTTTTGAGTAATGAACCAGGCTGGGAGTTTTTAAAAGCCTCTTTTTCAGGTGTTTAGAGTTAATTAGTTGATTCAGATGATTAGGTTAATAGCTCGTTCAAAGAACCTTTTCATGATATGCTATTTTTTTTTTATAGGAATTTGGGGTTTTCATGAGCTGTATGCCAAAATCATCAGTATTAAAACAATAAAAGACCTGAAATAGTTGGTGTGCAATGAATCTTAATAGATACATTTTTATCATTACATTATAGAAAATAATGAAATGTTATCACAGTATGCTAATTTTTTGAGAAGGACCTGTATATATCATCATATATATAGACTCACCTAAAGGATTATTAGGAACACCATACTAATACTGTGTTTGACCCCCTTTCACCCTCAGAACTGCCTTAATTCTACGTGGCATTGATTTAACAAGGTGCTGAAAGCATTCTTTAGAAATGTTGGCCCATATTGATAGGATAGCATCTTGCAGTTGATGGAGATTTGTGGGATGCGCATCCAGGGCACGAAGCTCCCGTTCCACCACATCCCAAAGATGCTCTATTGGGTTGAGATCTGGTGACTGTGGGGGCCATTTTAGTACAGTGAACTCATTGTCATGTTCAAGAAACCAGTTTGAAATTATCCAAGCTTTGTGACATGGTGCATTATCCTGCTGGAAGTAGCCATCAGAGGATGGGTACATGGTGGTCATAAAGGGACGGACATGGTCAGAAACAATGCTCAGGTAGGCTGTTGCATTTAAATTATGCCCAATTTGCACTAAGGCAGTGGTTTTCAAACCCTGGGTCGCGACCCTCGGGTGGGTTGTGAGAATTAAAAAAATGGGTCGCCAGGACTATTTAAGGAAAATGTTATACTGAAATAAAAAATAAATATTTTTCATAAAATCAGTCTATAGGCCTATATAAAAGGAATAAATATGTGAAATATAATTGACTTATAACAGTTCAAACAAAAGAAAGAAATGTGTGACAGTTGCTGCTGAGTTTGGTTTATTGTTTGTGAGGCACGGTGCTCCTTGAACAAGTTCACGTAATGGAAACCCAGACAACAAAAAGCACATCTTGTTTTCTTTATTTTACAATAGCACAATGTAAGTAAACACTTTGCAATTTTGAACGATGTCCTTCTCTTATTATTTGAATGACCAAAATGACGTATTTTATTTATGTTTCCTCTGCTTGTTCGTGCCAGAGCCTCGCGCGCAAACAAATATTCCAGCATTGCAAACTTGACATCACAGTCAGTCAGTTCATTATCAAAAATAAATAGTCAACCTAATATATAAAAAGTTACACAGCTTAGTTCAAATAGTCAGAAATAGCCAACAATTTGTGCCATTCAGCGGGAGCACTGATCACTGTGGTGTTCCAAAATAGAGAGCTGCCCGGGACGGATGTTACCTTCTCCCGTTCCCGTCCGCAACATTCATGTTTTGTCCCGCTCCCGTCCGCATATAAAACGTTTTTTTTTCTGTACGTCCATGACACTATTTCAAGTAATTTAATGTAAAAGCAAGCGTGTGCGTGCATGGTTTGGCGTGGCAGAATGCGTGCAAAGTGCGCTCCCTTCATAATTTAAAAGTTCATCGCAATCTCACAAAGCTCTGTTATCAATAAAACTGACTGCGCAATGAATCTTCCATAATGTATACATTTTATTTGTTATAATCAGAGGATTTGCCAGCATTCAGGATTCAGAACTGCGCAAAAAACTCGCACGTTTTGAGAGGTGAGTGGATTCTATCTTAAATGCATCTGTTTGTCCATTGCGTTCTAGAAATAAACACAAATTCGTTATTGCCCAGCGCAGCAAAACAATTTATAAACATAAACTCTGCCTATGCTTGCGCCTGTAAATCAATTTTATTTTGCTTTAGTTGTTCTTGTTGATTTGTGCAATAGATGCATAACAATTTATTTGTTTCTAGATGTTTTATTTTTAGATATTTCTATTTTGCGGGAGTCCCGCGAATAGTTTTATTCTCCCGCAACCCGCACACACACGAATACCTTGCCGCACGCACCCGCACTCAGCCATCAAATCTAGTCCCGCTGCACTCTGTATGCGTTGGGTCCCTCGAGTCCCGCGGAAGTGCAGGTCGCTATTCCCAAGCACATTTTTGCGCAAGTGAAGAGGATGATTTTTTCCCATCAATATTGGGACTCGAGTGAAGTACAAAGCCTATAATAAATAATGGTTATGCATCCAAATGGGCTACATCGCGAATATGGAAACATTTGGATTCGAATGAGGGAGTCGGGCTACGCAAGACCAAAGCTGGTTACTTTCAGTTTCTCATTATATTATTTTGTTTTGGCTTTATAGCCTAATTGTTGGCTATTTTTTAATTCTTGATCCGTTCTGAATACTGTTAACTTTGAAGGATTTGTTGTGGAGTGAGGGGAACTAAACTAGCTTGTTTTTTAGTGTTTGTAGTATTTTAATGTTTGTAGTGTTTATAATGTTTGTACATTATTTCGCTTTATTTAATGGTATTTTCTGAATGCAATCAAAACGACTTGTTACACAACAGACTTAGGCCTACCTGATTTTTTTCTCTCTCAAAAACATTATTGTATTTTGAAGCATGCAGCAAACGATTAATTGGATACAATTCTTGTTGGTTAACGGTTAAGCCGTCCCATACATAAGCGTCCCATGCATAGGCCTATATCAAATTAGTGCAGAATCAACTTTACTTTGCACAGAAATCGAGACTCATCAGACCATACCTCGGTTGTAACGAGTGGGTTATTTCAGTCAAAGTTGCTCTTCTATCAGCTTGAATCAGTCGGCCCATTCTCCTCTGACCTCTAGCATCAACAAGGCATTTTCACCCACAGGACTGCCGCATACTGGATGTGTTTCCCTTTTCACACCATTCTTTGTAAACCCTAGAAATGGTTGTGGGTGAAAATCCCAGTAACTGAGCAGATTGTGAAATACTCAGACCGGCCCGTCTGGCACCAACAACCATGCCACGCTCAAAATTGCTTAAATCACCTTTCTTTCCCATTCTGACATTCAGTTTGGAGTTCAGGAGATTGTCTTGACCATGAATGAAAGCGTGGAGCAGTAAGCAAGAGCGTCCGAACAGTAGCTAAGCAGGAAGTGAAAACTATATTTTTATTACAAAAATATAGTTTCAGTCAAGAACAATTTCTCTTGTTTTGTTTTTTTGCTTGATTGACATTATTATAAAGACGGCAACATTATTAGGCAATATTAGGCTGCTGTCACTTTAAGAGCTGCACGGATCCAATATACTGTTACACATGTGTTTCCTTTGTCAACTGTTCATGTTCACTTAAAGTCCCCATGAAATCAAAATTGTTTTTTTGGCTTTTAGTATGAATATGTTAGCCTTACTCTTATCTGTTAGCTAGTGTGCTCCAAAACAATGACAAAATTAATTTTTAAAATATATAAGCATTCAAAAATGTGTCTTTCAATCAAATGCTCTCTAGAATCTGAAGCCCCGCCCCCTACATTATAAATAGATGCTGAAACTGCGGTTAAAATCAGTTGTTTGTTTACACAGTTACCATTTTCTACATGGTGAATAGCACATAGTGCACTATATAGATGATAGGGAACAATTCAGACAGTTTAAATATGCTTTCCATTGGGGGGGAATGAAGTCTGGTTTCACATTATTGTCACTCGATCTGCCTCAGCGCCAGTCCAGAGACACGATAGCACAGAGCGTATCATATTCGTGAGTTGGCACAGACCAGAAAACATATCGGACACATTTGAATTCTGCACACAATGCTATTTTTTAAAGTGAAATGGAGGGGATTAGAAGAAGAAAAGGTTAGAGACTAGGAGGAAACTGCATCTTTACCGAGCTCAATGGCTCTGGTCGAGCTATAAACAATACACTATTGGCTATTTTAAAACCGGGGAGGAGCTGTTCGATATGCCCCGGTTTTCAAGGCACTTCAGCGGGCCTTTAAGACATAACTCATTCCAGTATTACACACTATAGCCTACAGTAAGAGAGGTGGTGCGTGAGTCTTTTTTGCACTTGTGTTTGCAGCGCAGAAAACGGCTTATGGGTCTTCATGAATGGTTTAAAGTAATATTAATACACACAAAGTGTTTACTTGTCTTCCAGAATTGGAATCGATTTCCAACCCAAGCACTCGGTGTAATATATAAGAAAAGCTGAAAAATATCAGCAAAACAACAAACCTAAAAAAGTTTTTTTACAGTTTTACATATATTTATCAGCTTGAGTACGATACTAATAGTTTCCGGGGATGTTGCTAGGTGGTTGTTATGGTATTCTACTGGGCTGCTAAGTGGTTTCTTCCTGTCTGACTGAAAAGAGTCTTGCACCCTCAGGCAGTGCTTGAAGTGAAAAGTAAAACATGCCGGTACCCCGGTTTGTAGGTTGGGGGTGTATGTGTTGGGGTTGGATGTGATGCCTGTGTGTGTCCCCACTTTGAGCACTGACCTCAGGTCTTTGATCTGGTCTCGAGATATGGCTCAAGCCCCTCCTTCAATATGTGTATTTGGGATTTTTCATCTGTTTTATGATCCAATGTATGAACACAAAGAGTCTGAAATTGAACAGTGTTGAGAGATAAAAAAAAGTACGTTTGTGCTCATAAACTGTTGATAGTATGTTTAACTGTTTATAAATGCATTAAACATACCAAACGATCGTGAACTACAGAGGTTTGTTGAATCACCATGACATCCTTGAGGTCAGTAAAATGGTACAATTATTTATATATAGTGCATAACAGATAGTCTGTGTTTAGTTCATGTTAAGTACTGACGTAGCTAAGTGTAAACTAAAAACGATGTAAAAGAAATGTTTGTGTAAAAGAGAATACAATTTCTGTTCCACACTTTTTTGATGATCTGTTTTGAGAGTTTCTTCTGCTTCAGGCTCATCTTAGAGTATCTTAAGGGACTTATGAAGACGTTCATTAAATTATTTCTAGGTTATTTAAAAAATCAGGGGAGCGGGATGAATGTTTAGCTCAGAAGTTGCTTCTTACTGTTTAAAGTAAGACCTCCCGCTGGTCTGATGAGCAACTTCCCTTAAGGTCCATGTTTATGACAGGTCTATGCTCTGATTCCACAGCACTGGCAGAGAAAACACGTCTCTAGTGCTGGATTACTTCATCCTAGAGTGCTCGAGGAATAGGCCTGTAACCACGAGTGCTGTCATGGAATCATCTCCCAATTACAATCAGAAGAGCAGAATGTTTGACTGCCATAAGTACAATAGAGCTCAGTAGTACCATGTTCATATTCTTACCCGTGAGAAAGTTCTTCACACAAGCAATACTTAGTCACTGCAAATGACCACTCTTGACCTGTCGTATTAAGGTCTGTATGATCACGATTAGATACAGCTACGCTGAAGGCTTCAGTAAAAGGCGTGATGGCGCATCGATTGTGACCGCAGTTTCTGAAACAGACTCTTAGAAGAGCTCCCACAGATCAGACGCTGCCCTCCCCCTCATGTGAGCGCCGTCTCAGAACGTACGGGATTCGACAGAGAGCGTTGTGAGGTGATGAGGAACAGCTGTAGGATTAGGACAGTGGGATTAACAGTTGGCTCATTCTGAAGCCAAAAATGTTTGATATGTGATGCAGCCCGTGTCTGTAAAATGACACGGATATTCGTCATTCAGCCAATGCTTTTTTGTCCAAAGTACAGTGTACTTATTGCAGATCCAGGATGGTCCCTCTGGTGCACTTTAAGTGCTTTACTCAAAGAAACACTGAGGTTACGTTTGGAATAGCAACTTCCATAGTCCTCATTCTGTATATCTTCAGTATTTGTAGTACAGCAAACTTTAAATGTGTGTTTTTGTTTTACTGTAGGACTTAACCCTCTGGTACTGTTCTCGTTGGTCAAAAATGACAGAAATTATTGTTTTTATTTCAATTAAATGATTGATATATTTTAGTTTGATAATATTTTTTATTTAATATTTTGTATTTTTTATGGTACTAAATAATATTTAGTTATAATCCATGAATTCACTTTTTGAGCATGGATCTGAAAATGAAATTTCCAACTTAAACAGTCATAAATCTTTAATGCTTTAGAGCACAGACTTAAAGGGGTAGTTCACCTAAAAATTTTAATTACCCCATGATTTACTCACCCTCAAGCCATACCAGGTGTATATGACATTCTTCTTTTAGACAAATTAAATCAGTTATTTTAAAATATATTCTGGCTCTTCCCAGCTTCATAATGGCAGTGAATGGCAGCCCAGAATTTCCATGACCCCTTTAACTTTGGTCAAGATAATACTTGGCAGTAAACATTATACAAGTATGACAATTTTTTTCCAGGACACGTTGTGTGTGTTAAACAAGCGCAGTGCTTTGGAAAATAATTTCCCCCTGGGGACAATAAAGTTAATCAATCAATCAATCAATCAATCAATCAATTTAAAGGGATAGGTCACCCCAAAAGGAACATTTGATATTTATCTGCTTACCCCCAGGGCATCCAAGATGTAGGTGTCTTTGTTTCTTCAGTAGAACACAAATGAAGATTTTTAACTATAATTTTTTGTAAGAAGATTTTTTTTAATAATGCATGTCAATGGTACAGATGAGAGTATGAGAACTATGACAGTAAAAAAAAACATGCACATACAAATCCATATTAAACCTTGCAGCTCGTGATGACACATTGATGTCTTAAGGCGTGAAACGATCGGTATGTGTGAGAAACCGAACAGTATTTATATATTTTTTTTACCTCAAATACACCATGTACATCAGTTTTTAACGCACCATTACTTCTGGTAGGTAAAGTCAAAATGCACTATATGGTGTAGAGATACGCACGAGAGATCACTTCTGCCGCTTGTTTTCGATTGAGATACTCCTAACGTGTACATTTGACCTCACTCGCCGCTGTTGAAGGCTGTTGTACTTAGATCACATTCAAGGTCAAAAAATGATATAAATACTGTTCGGTTTCTAGCACAAACCGATCATCTTGTGTCTTAAGACATCAGTGTGTCTTCACAAGCCATTGGGTTTAATATGGATTGGTATGTTTATGTTTTTTTTACTCTTATAGCTCTCATACTCTAAATGGTTGCGATTGACATGCATTATACGACTGGCACACTGCAACGGTTGGAGTTAAAAATCTTCATTTGTGTTCTACTGAAGAAACAGACACCTACATCTTGGATGCACTGGGGGTACGCAGATAAACATCACATTTTCATTTTTGAGTGAACTAACCCTTTAACCTTTTTGAATCATGTCAATGATTTTTTTTACATAGCATGTGCCAAAACCTTTACCAAGTTTTACACCATTCAGATGAAGAAAAAAGATTTAAAATAATAATAATAATAATAATAATAATAATAATAATAATAATTCGATTTTCAATCAAAAGTGATTGAACCGCACCAGAGGGTTAAGTGTCTTTATATGTTGAAAGTGTACTGACAGATATTATGGTAAACTAAAATATACTTTAATGCCACTTCTATTGAAACATGTATGTATTTGGCACAGAAATATGTTTAGCATGAGAATCCTACAGAGGCTAAATCATGCGCACATTTTACTAATTCATTCCAGCGATTTGCTAAATCGTGCGCACAATTAGTAAATCAAAGGAAACAAACTAGTAAATCGTGTGGACGATTTAGCAAGTCGAGGGAACGAAGTAGTAAATTGTGCGCATGATTTATAAATTTAGGGAATTAATTAGTAAATCGTGCGCACAATTTACTTTTTTTTTTTATTGCACATCATGTGCGGGGCTCTGTAGAATCTAACTCTTCAACAGTGTAAATAAGTCAGAATGCATGAAATAGCATATATATATATATATATATATATATATATACAGGTCCTTCTAAAAAAATTAGCATATTGTGATAAAAGTTCATTATTTTCCATAATGTAATGAAAAAATTAAACTTTCATATATTTTAGATTCATTGCACACCAACTGAAATGTTTCAGGTCTTTTATTGTTTTAATACTGATGATTTTAGCATACAGCTCATGAAAACCCAAAATTCCTATCTCAAAAAATTAGCATATCATGAAAAGGTTCTCTAAACGAGCTATTAACCTAATCATCTGAATCAACTAATTAACTCTAAACACCTGCAAAAGATTCCTGAGGCTTTTAAAAACTCCCAGCCTGGTTCATTACTCAAAACCGCAATCATTGGTAAGACTGCCAACCTGACTGCTGTCCAGAAGGCCATCATTGACACCCTGTCAGTGTCTCAGTGTCTGCAGAGACCGTGTCATTTAGACTCCCCTTAAGCTGCCTCATCGACACGGCATCCTCAATAAACCTGTCTCCGGCTGGATGACTCAGATTGTTTGAATATTCCTAGTTAATAATTCTTTAAATCGATATGTCATCCTCAAAACAACCCGTCTCAGCGTGTTGCCGATCTTCGAATATTACACTTTAGTAATTGTTTAATCAATACGGCATCCTCAATAAAAACCTGTCTCCGGCGTAATGACTCCGATATTTCAAATTATTTATTTTTAACAATAATTTAATCGATACATCATCCTCAATAAACCCGTCTCCGGCGTGTTGCCTCAGATCTTCGAATATTCAGATCGATTATGACCTCTGACCTTTAAAATAATAACTTTAATAATAATAATACGCTGTTTGTTAATTGGCCAGAGGAGAACTGGCACCCCGACTGAGCCTGGTTTCTCCCAAGGTTTATTTTTCTCCATTAGGTCTCCTGATGGGGTTTTGGTTTCCTTGCCACTGTCGCCTCTGGCTTGGCTTGCTCAGTTGGGAAAAAACTATTTTTCAAATATATTTCAAAATAAATCTAATTATTAAACTAAATTAACCATATAGACCAAATTACTGATCTAATTACTGATCTAAAGCCCACATTGTTACTGAATGATAATCAAAATATATTCTGTTGCATTATTTTTCTGTTTAACACTGTGAAGCTGCTTTGAAACAATCTGCATTGTTAAAAGCGCTATATAAATAAAGTTGACTTGACTTGACTTGACTTGACACCCTCAAGCGAGAGGGTAAGACACAGAAAGACATTTCTGAACGAATAGGCTGTTCCCAGAGTGCTGTATCAAGGCACCTCAGTGGGAAGTCTGTGAGAAGGAAAAAGTGTGGCAAAAAATGCTGCACAACGAGAAGAGGTGACCGGACCCTGAGGAAGATTGTGGGCTCCATAGAACGTACGGGATTCAACATCACTTTTACATCAACAACAGTTTCTTTCGTTACTTATTTTGATCAAACTACCCAAAGTAAAGTACTACCCCTCTCGTAAATATCATGAGGTCATGTGATAACAATGTAGCCTATTTGAAACCTTGTTGCATTCTGGGTAATATTTCACATACTTTTTTTTAATAGACGGCAGTATGCACGCAGTAAGCAATATTTTAATATTCCATTCTAAATGTGTTTTCAATTTAGTTTTTTGGCCATTTCATTTATAGTCTAGAAGACAGGAAGTGATGGTGGAAATTATCAGGAAATGTCTTTAGCAATTTGAGCTTGTATCGTCCACATGTGCTCCATGGCTCAATTTTAACTTCACATTAAAAGAAAAGTATCTGCAAAATGACAAATAACCAAAATTTCAATGGCATTATGCTGTCATGGGTGATGGAGCTCTTTCTGAGTTATGATTATGCATTGAAGCTCTTATGAGGTCTTTATTGCCATTTCAATTGCTGTTAGTTTCCGTTTTTAAACTTTCCCAGCAATATTTTGGTGTATGGATGTGTGCTAAGCATTTCCCAACGCCGACGGGATGAATGAAGACGCTGAGCATCCTGTTAAACACATTACACCAGCATGAGGCATTTGGACTGGCAGTGAAAAGCCATCTGTCATTAACTAACATGAATCGCCTTGACGAGTGTCATGTTTGCGCGCACTGTTGAGCACTGTCACACTTCACTGTTGTTCGCACAATGCATGTATCAGGGTTTAAGACCAAGAGATTAAGATTGGTTGAGGTATGAAATAATGCATCTGGAAACCTGCCATATCTGTTAAGTCCATGTGAAGTCCATAAGAGCTCTTTTAAGGTGACTATACACACTAATTAAAATGAGGCATTTTGGCAAGAATGTTAAAGGAAAAAGCAAAGGTTTCTGAAAATACAAGCAAAAGTTACGAATATTTCCACGTCCTGACTACCCTTGTGAAAAAGAAGTATGCTGTAGCACTCTTTTAAAGAGTAAGTAGGACTTACATATTTATATGTACATAATTACTCATATTGTCTTTGAAATATGGTTAAAGGTATTGCTGAATGTAATGAAAGACATCATGGTAAACTAAATGATGGCACTTCTATTATATTTGTCATATTTTAAAAAGAGCAGCCTACTTATTATGGAGATAATATGCTTGTGGACTAAATCGAAGTGTGAATTAAATGTAATGATTTATTAGTTTTGTCATGGTTTGAGTTTAGTTTTGATTTGCTTTTCTGTTCCTGTCTGTTTCTAGGTTGATCACCTGACCAGAGACCGGTGATGGCTCCAGCCCCTGACCAGAGTCCAGTGATGGCTCCAGTCCCTGACCAGAGTCCAGTGATGGTTCTAACTCCTGACCAGAGTCCGGTGATGGCTCAAACTCCTGACCAGAGTCCAATGATGGCTCAAACTCCTGACCAGAGTCCGGTGATGGCTCAAACTCCTGACCAGAGACCGGTGATGGCTCCAGCCCCTGACCAGAGTCCAGTGATGGTTCTAACTCCTGACCAGAGTCCGGTGATGGTTCAAACTACTGACCAGAGTCCGGTGATGGCTCCAGCCCCTGACCAGAGTCCAGTGATGGTTCTAACTCCTGACCAGAGTCCGGTGATGGTTCAAACTCCTGACCAGAGTCCAGGTGATGGCTCAAACTCCTGACCAGAGTCCGGTGATGGCTCCAGCTCCTGACCAGAGTCCAGTGTTGGTTCTAACTACTGACCAGAGTCCGGTGATGGCTCCAGCCCCTGACCAGAGTCCAGTGATGGCTCCAGTCCCTGACCAGAGTCCGGTGATGGTTCTAACTCCTGACCAGAGTCCGGTGATGGTTCAAACTACTGACCAGAGTCCAGGTGATGGCTCAAACTCCTGACCAGAGTCCGGTGATGGCTCCAGCCCCTGACCAGAGTCCAGTGTTGGTTCTAACTACTGACCAGAGTCCGGTGATGGCTCAAACTCCTGACCAAAATATGGTGATGGCTCAAACTCCTGACCAGAGTCCGGTGATGATTCCAGCCCCTGACCCGAGTCCGGTGATGGTTCAAACTACTGACCAGAGTCCGGTGATGGCTCCAGCCCCTGACCAGAGTCCAGTGATGGCTCCAGTCCCTGACCAGAGTCCGGTGATGGTTCAAACTCCTGACCAGAGTCCAGGTGATGGCTCAAACTCCTGACCAGAGTCCGGTGATGGCTCCAGCCCCTGACCAGAGTCCAGTGATGGCTCCAGTCCCTGACCAGAGTCCGGTGATGGTTCTAACTCCTGACCAGAGTCCGGTGATGGTTCAAACTACTGACCAGAGTCCAGGTGATGGCTCAAACTCCTGACCAGAGTCCGGTGATGGCTCCAGCCCCTGACCAGAGTCCAGTGTTGGTTCTAACTACTGACCAGAGTCCGGTGATGGCTCAAACTCCTGACCAAAATATGGTGATGGCTCAAACTCCTGACCAGAGTCCGGTGATGATTCCAGCCCCTGACCCGAGTCCGGTGATGGCTCTAGCCCCTGACCAGAGTCCAGTGATGGCACTAGCCTCTGACCAGAGTCCGGAGGGAATTTCTCACAGGAAAACTAATTGTTTCAAATAGTTCTCATTTAAAAACTAGTATTTATAAGGTGTTTGTACTGTAAACTTGTTTCATTTGAGTCCACTGAAAAGGAACATTTCTTAATATAAATATAAACTGTAAACACGTAATTTTTAGTAGTGAAATAATTAAGAAACATGACTTTAACTTCAATCTTTGCAGTTCATTGTTAGCAAAAGCACACATGTATGTGATAAATTACTCAACAAACAGCTCATAACTGCCACAGCACACACAGCCACTGCCTTTAAATAAAGCAACATGCAGCATATCATCAGTGTTTCTCTGCTCATCCTGGACTGAAGCACAGGCTCTACTCTTCAGCACAATGGTGACCTACAAAACGAATTAATTAAACTAAACATTTTAATATTTACTCTCCTTATCAGTAACTGACTTTGCAACTTTTTTCTCTTAACTTTTACTAATATTTCAGTGAAAATATTTTGATTCATATGGTAAGTCTCACTGTTACGTTTTACAGTATATTACTGTTTTTTCATGTTTTTTTATTTTATTTAACGTAATCTACTGTTAGCTTTGGTTGCCAGTAAATTGCTGTTTTTTTTCTCCATACTTTTCCATAAATTAATTTACTGTTGCTTACCGTTAATTTATGTTTCACTCTGGGTTTTTTTTCATCTAATCCCTTTAATCCTTTTAACCCCTCAGCAAAATCTTCAGTTTTAAATGAACACTTATATGTGTCCACACTACAGAGTGTTGGAGTAATTGAAACGTTGTTGAAGTTAATGAGATAATTAAGAGATTAATTAAGTGATAATTGAGAATTAGTGATGAGCACCTGCTGTTAACAAGCAGAATCACTGAAGGAAAGAGAAACCAAATAACTACAACTGACTTCAACCACAGCCTTAGATGAAATCAACTGAAGATAAAAGAATTTAACATTAATCAATATTAAATCTCTGAAGATCTCAGCAGAGGAGGCTTAAAACAGTATTACCAGCTTCACACATTACTAATTGACTTTGTTTCCGTCAGACATCTACAGAAGCTCTTATTGAAAATGGACAGATCTTTAGGTGTTGATGTTTAATTTAAAATGTTTGGTCACCATTAAGGTTGATGTGTGTTTGCTTCAGTTGGGCTTTTGACCCTCGGCTTTGTAACAATAGTTTTTTTTTTTTTTGCCTGCGGTTACTGTGTGTTTCTTAGACACATTTGTTGTAGCCAAAAAACAAAAACAAAAAAAAAGCCAAGAAAAAGAATGTGATCAGGTGTTATTGGTTATGTTTTGCTTTTGACATAATCCTAATGGAATGCTTGGTTCGTTAATCTCATCTAAACGAACCCATTCTTTTACAAATATGTATAATTTTACCCTTATTTTACATTATCAAAACTGTGATACTTCCGCCAAATATCAAGCAGTGATTAGGAATCAGATATAGAAGGATTTTTAAACACATGATTTACAAAAATGGTTTGTACTATAGAGACATTTAGACTCACATAGGGATGAAGAATCAGCATATGAATCTCAACAATGGTGATATTAAAAAGATTAACAGATCATCTCTGAACATCACAATACACTACTAAAAGTCAACACAAAAACAACACCAAAAGTAAAGGTAAATGCTAAGAAAAACCAGGCTATTCAGCAGCATAATTTATTCATGCCGCAATGCATGCTGGGAGTCATTGACGTACATTTTTGTACAATGCTGGTACCCAGCATGCATTGTAGAATTAAGCTTTTGATTGTCACCATTGTTGAGATCGTTACACCGATTCTTGATGTGAGTCAGAATGATACTGGTGTTCAAAATGTTTTGACCAGAAGCTGTTTTCATGGCCTTCAATTATCTAGCTGTTCCTCCACTGATGGATCTCATGCTGTAAAATTATAGGGTTACATTTTGACCATAAAAATATATATAAATCATCTATATCATTATAGAATAGACTAGTGAAGCATTAGTGAATTGTGATTAGTCAATCAGCCCACTAATAAATAGTCAACATCATCGGCTTATGTTTTCTCTCGGCTTTGCTTGCTATAACAAATGTATTTAAAACACACCGTTACAGCAGCAAGAGAAAAACTAATGTTATTATGTCAAGGTTCAAGAGCCCAACTAAAGCAAATACTGATCACCATAATGGTGACTCAAAAGAAACAATAAAGCAACATCTGTTAATTCTCAATAAGAGCTTCTGTAGACGTCTGACAGAAATAAAGTCAGTGTGGTTAGTAATGTGTGAAGCTGGTAATGCTGTTTGTGGAGTTGTTTAATCCTCCTCTGCTGAGATCTTCAGAGATTTAATGTCTTCTTTTATCTTCAGTTGATGAAATCAACTTTTTTTTCATGTTTCTCTTTCCTTAAGTGATAACAGCAGGTGTTCATCAGTGTCTGAATTCACTCACTTCTTCTCGCTAACTCTTTCAAGTGGTCTACATCAGTAAACTAGTGTAGGGAATAGTGAATGAGGGTATAGGGTGTGATTTGGAGCACAGCCTCCGTGCGTCGACTTCGAGCGCTGTTAATTCACAGTATATTCATGTTGGCTATTTTCTTGAAAATGACAACTATTACCATTATTTTCTAAGGTATATTACTGTTTTAATGAAAAAACAGCATGTTACTTTCAAAATATGGCCATTTTTTTACAGTGTTGGATGTATTATGGCATGAGGGTACTGTCACGGTTTGAGTTTAGTTTTGATCTGCTTTCCTGTTCATGTTTGTTTCTAGGTTAGTTTTCTTGTTCTGTTAATTAGTCTTGTCATCCTCCATTTCCCTCCCGGTTAATCTTCTAGGTTACCAATGGTTTGATTAGGTTGTCACAGGTGATTCACGTTTCTTTGATTGGTTTCTTATGGTCATTTCTTGAAACTTTTCACAACTTGAAACAACAAATTACACATTTGCAATGATGAAGTTGTAAATTAAACATTAAATGTATGAACTTTAAATGTAATATCAAATAACACTACAGGTAGAACTATAATCAAGTACTTTACATGTGCTTCAGTATGTTAGTCAAAATAAGTGTACTTCTTTGAAGCAGGACAATGATTTACTATAAAGTAAAACTTTTGACTTAAAAAATTGCACATTTCTATTTTAAGAAACATAGTCATACTGTACATGTGTTCTCTTTTTAAGTGCACTTAAGTGGTCTTTTATTTATCTCATTATTTTATCTGCAAGTATCTGTTAAATACACACTTTTAAGATTTGAGTTCTAGCTTGTATAAATCCAACTGACTTTATTCCTGTTGATTTACATTTCTAGTATCCAAATCTTCTAAATTAATCTCATTGTCAATTATTTGCTCCCTCAGATAATTCACTAGTCTTTCAAGCAAAACTGCCATCAGATGGGGGAAAAAGCCAAAAGGTCTTAAAACATTTCAGAATGACACTTATGTGGTAACTCAATTATGGGACTCTGAATAAGTTACAATGGCCAACAGCAGAATCAGGTCTCTGCTCTAGATTCGATCTCCTTCGTGTTGTGGTCAGACTGTTGAACAGACATGTTCTGTCTGCTCTGTTTGTTGTTATTATGTGTCCATATGCAGATGAATAGCAGAGGGTGACCCTCTTTTTGTGCTGATAATTGGAATAACATCAGTAGACGTCTTTGTCAACCAATTAACATCCATTTTGAGTCGCCCATTAGCCTCAGTGACCCCTGAAGCCGCTCACCCTGGTGGGTGTCCCCTTAACAGGCCCCTTGTGCATCTTGTTTCCTTGCTTCAAGGATGAAAATTAGTAGACTGACTGTTTTGCTCTTTCTTACTCTCTTCTTAAAAGAGCACACAGTCTTTTCTTTGATCTCCACGGCCATAATATCTTTGGAATGAGGCAAATATTGACTCCATCTGACCCAAACCAATCATTCCTGTCTCAGTCTCACCCTCTCGCTCACTTTTTCTGTTTGCTGAATGTAGATTATTTTTACTGCAAAGGATTTCTTAGCTTCTGAAAAGTGTTTTCTTAGTAGGCATGTTTCTTTTCTTTTCTTCTCTCTCTTCACCTTCTTTCCACACTTGAGTCTTCTTTTTTTTCCTTTTTTTGCCTGTGTCCCAAACCAAGCACGTTTTTTGCTTGCTGGGTGAGCTATTATTATTAAGCTATTAGTATTATAAACAACATGCTTAATGTTATAGATATAAAAATCTCTGGTATGACTTTTAAATAGACAAATGCACTTAATTGTACTGAATGTGCACTTGCAGTGTACTTCAAATCATATTTGTTAAAAACTGTACCTGCAGATAATATAATATTAATGAAATAAAAGGCCACTTTTTACTGTTTCTTAACACAGTTAAGTGACTCTAGTGTTATTCGATATTATATTTAAAGATTATATATTTTACGGTCAATAGTTTGGAAACATTACTATTTTTAATGTTTTTTATGCTCATGAAGCCTGCATTTATTTGATAAAAATACAGGAAAAAAGCATGAAATATTATTACAACTTAAAATAATGGTTTTCTATTTTAATATTAAATTTATTTTTGTAATGCAAAGCTGAATTGTCATCAGCCATTACTCCATTTTTCAGTGTCATGATCCTTCAGAAATCATTCTAATATTTTTTTTATAAGCTGTGAAACTTTTTTTCAGGATTCTTTGATGAATAAAGAGTAAAAAAAAAAGAATTTTTTTTTAAACTAGAAATATTTTTACACTACCGTTCAAAAGTTTAAGGTCAGTATTTTTTTTCTTTCTTTTTTCTTTCTAATACTTTTATTCAGCAATGATGTTAAATTGATAAAAAGTGATAGTAAAGTTTGATCTTGTTAGAAAAGATTTCTATTTTGATGTATCGGATTCATTTGAATTCCGCACCGAATGCTGTATTTAAAGCGATATGGAGAAGAAACGGTTAGGGATTCAGTAAAATAAACTGAATTTAATAATATAACCACGGAAAATATGCAGGAGAACACAACTATAAAACATCGACAAGACCGAACAAAGAACTGAGGAAACTAATGGCAACTTTTTGAACAATGTTGCCGATATTACATAAAGTATCCAGATGGAAATTTGTTGCCCCTTCTCAATGGGTATCACGATATTCGATGGATACTTTAGATCTGATGTGTCTCACCTGGTTGGCCATTGAAGGCAACATTGCTCAAAAAGTTTCCCCATGTATCATCACCATAAGGGCTTAAAAACACAGGGAATAATGAGGGAACAAATGACTGGCAGTTGAATATCATTAGCGACTAAGGAAACTAACTAGGGAACATGGGCAGGAAGACAAACAGGGGAACCAAAACACCATGATCATGAAACAGAACAAACACGTTGCATCTTTAGCTTTAACATGATTTTGCTTCTTGCTGTTGCTATGTGTATCTGCTAAAAGTTAATTTTGTCAGCTTTTAAGATTGCACTATTGTGCATTCAATATTGATAAGCAATTCCCCAATTGCGATCTCATGGGCTTTTAAATACAAATATTTCAAATATTTTGTCTGCTGTAACATGAGGAGGGGTTAATGTCAGCAGTGAAACCCTCTGGAGGTTGGGAAAGGTCATTTCGAGGATGGTGTCGGGTCACCTAAGTGTCTCGCTGTGCTAGGGTGAGATAACACTCATTTAAGATTAAGTTACAGATATTAACACGCAAGTATGCACGTACATCAATAATGCATGTTGACATAACAGTCCTCACAATTAAGTCTTTGTCTATCACATACAAAAACATAATTCTTCATAAGTGCGGTACTGTTCATTATAAAAGATATTAATACTTTTATTTAGCAAGGATCCATTAAATTTATCCAAAGTGACAATAAAAGACATTTATAATGTTACAAAAGATTTGTAGATGTTGTTCTTTTGAACTTTCTATTCATTAAATAAAAATCAATTTTTCTTTAAAAATATGAAGCAGCACAACAGTTTTTAACATGGATAATAGTCATAAATGTTTCTTTAGCAAATCCTCATTTTAGAATGATTTCTGAAGGATCATGTGACACTGAAGACTGGTGCTTATGCTGAAGATTCAGCTTCACATCACAGGAATAAATGACAGTTTAAAATAGATTCACATAGAAAACTATTTTAAATTGTAATAATTGTATTTCACACTGTTTTTACTGTTTTTCCTCGGTGAGGCAAATCTTACCGACCCCAAACTTTTGACCAATTGGGTAAATAAGAGTTTTAAGATCCTTTGCATAATGTTTCAACATGAATTTTGTCTTTCTTTTCAGCTTTTGACTTCTTTGCATTCTTCTCATTAATCCTTTTGTGTGTCTAGCTACTTTCTGCGTTCCTCAGATTTGCCATTATATCCCGAGGGTATGATTTAATCCAAGATAGGTCAGATTACACCCACAGAAACAGACGTGTATAAGCACTGAAGCGCAGCGGTCACACAACATTTCTCTCAGCGTGATTACGATATGCTATCTTGTTTGTTAGATACACAAGTTATCTTTGTTCTGCTATATTGGTATGATTACAGGCTTTGAACGTCTCTTGTGTAGTTTCCTTTCACCTCTCACAACACTATGTTCACAGACAGAATCATACAGTAGCTCTGCATTCAGTGATTTATAAATATAGAGAGATTTCCACTGATCTCATGTGGCAGTCATGCATGATGCATCAGTCATAATTGTATCTTGATGTGCTTGACTGTCCCTGTTCTCAGTGTTTTACAATCTATCCACCCCTCCCTTAACAGTAAACAAATGCAGTCGGTTTCACGCCACCATGTTTTTCATTCAGTGCGATTTCAAGATTTGTATCCCCTTTTAAAGACTTCTGTGCAGCTGAGACCACTCAGACTGGCCAAGCGAACATTCATTCTCATTGGAATTGCGTTGATGTATATCTGATCATTTTGAGGTCTTAATAAAAATATGCAGTCATTAGGAATCATTATGTGAATCTCTCTTGAGCTTTATTGAGAGTGTTGTTACAAGCATTCATTGACATGAATTACAGTATAGATTTGATTTTCAGTCCTAAAATATTTAATGTGGTCTCAGACATTGGTGAAAAATCAAACCACATTGAAAATCTGAATACCAAGATTTAGCAAATATTAAAACAAATAGTCTATTATGGAATGTTTCCACACCACTGTCTCTTTCACTATTGTGTGCAAGAACACTCACGTGAACGTCCGTAAAAATTAATTTGCATGCTACCTCTGTGATAAAACTCGTGCATTCGGATGTCGATTTATTCACAGTGGAGGAGTTTTGAGATCCTACGAACCTGGGAATACACTGTTCACATGGTGATTGGCATGACTGTCTGCTGTACATAAAATGTCATATGCTTGGTATAATAAGAATAAATAAAAATAATAAAATAAGAATTAATTTAATAATGGGAAAATAATAACCTGATTATTATTTAAATATTTAAAATGTTTAGAAACCTAAAAGAATAGGAAGCTATAGACGAATTACAGTTAAAATGGTTTTCTGTCTTGTATTTTATCTCAAAATTAAGGATGTCATTTTATTCTGCATGTGGAAATTAGCAGAAATTTGATACATTTTATAAAGTTAATACCAACCCGATCTCACAGGAATTTGTGCTTATTTTACAAGTTGCGCAATTCGTATGAATTTGTACGAATGACCTCCCCCTAAAGCCCAATTTATTCTGCGTCGAGTGTACGCCGTAGCTACGTCATAGACTGTGTGTTGCACGCATAGCCTACGCCGTACCCTGACATGCACCTCTCCAAAAATGTAACAATGTGTCAATTCTTCTTGGACCACAAGCGCTGTGATTGGTCTGCCAGAACCCCTCCCTCAGGTCAATAATTAAATAAAAAATATCTGTGATAGTGTGTGTGTCCTGTCCAAAAATGGGTGATAGTTTCATCCTTAAACCCAGTTTATACTTCTGCGTCGAGTGTACGCCGTAGCTACATCGTAGGATGTGTGTTGCAAGCGTAGCCTACGCTGTACCCTGACGCGCACCTCTCCAAAAATTTAACAACGCATGAATTCTATGCAAACCGCAAGCGCCTCTTCATGTGTAACTGCTCGTCAACACGGACAAGAACGCAGAAGTATAAATGGAAATCGATGTGTAGAGGCTACAGCGCGGGTCTGACGCAGAAGTATAAATCAGCTTTTACATCTGCTATATAACACAGTATTTGTAGTTCAGAGATTCTTTATGTTGACACATTTGGGTGAATTTCGTTTTGTGATTTCAACGGAATGACTAAAGTCTCCGCAACAGCAATCGATTGAAGCGCTTGTCTGTGCACGAACTGAAAACAGCGGCCGCAAGCACTGCATGATTTCAAAAATGCATTCCAGCGCCAGATCGCTTCTTATTTAACTCTACGAATCAACTAGATATGCTTTATTTGTATAAGATACAACAACTCAAGCTGCAAGAAAAGTCACTGTCTGTTTGTTGCCATCACTGCTGCTGCTACTCCATCAATGTACACAACAAGCTGCTTCTTCTTCAGCTTTTGCTTTGATACTGTGGGTTACACCATCAACATGACCTTGGACACTGCCTACTAGCGGTCTGCATGTGTAATTGCACATTGACGCGGACAACAACGCAGAAGTATAAATGAAAACCAATGCAGAACTTGCGGCGTAGAGGATACGGCGTAGGTCCGACGCAGAAGTATAAATCAGCCTAACTAGCCCCTAAACATACCCGTCACTCGGGTTTAGACAAATCATACAAATTCGTGCGAGTAAGGTTGTACAAAATCGTATGTATTAGCCACCTGGTAAAATACATACGAATTGGTCGGCCCATTTCAAATGTTTACGTGCTTTTTCTTCTCTTTTTAGCTAGATCTTTAAACCGCATCTAAATTACAGCGAAGTGCAAGCGTACGGTGCTCTGCAGTGGTCAAAAAGTATAGGCTAAAACAGTGAATTTTGAAGTGAAAACTCAGAGATGTGGATTCAGACGGCAATTAAATTACCACACGATGTGTTTGGTGTTTGTCAAAAAACAGTAGGGAATTCGGCCGGGGATTTTTACGCAGGTGGTGGGAGAAAAACACTTGGGTAGCAATAAAATTGTGCCAAAATAAAAAAAAAATCTGAAATTATTAATTCTTATTACCGGTATGTATTTAACTATGCTGTACAGCTGTAGCGATACTCAAAAATGAGTATATTTTCAATGATTAAGAAATGCCTTTTTTTATTTAAAAAAGTTAATAATTGTATTTTATTGACAAAATATTTTAGTTTGTTTTGGATATTTTTTTATTATATCAGGTAACATTATAAGCTGTCATTTGGCCATATTACATCATGCCCCTCACATGTTACGTAGTTCAGTAATAACAGTAATGTAAAAAATTAACACAAGTACGGCTAGAGGAAGTTACAATGTAAGCTGCCATTAAAAAATCTATTTTAGAATTTTCAGCAAAATTTAAACAGTATAACAATTCTGAAACAATACAAAAATATTAATGTGTTAATTAACATGAATATAACATACTTTTGTTTATTTTATATTGCTGACTAATTTAATATTTCATTAAAAACATTTCTTAAAATATTAATATTACGTATTTTTTCATTATTATTTTACTGTTTCATTTTGCTACCAATTCCATTATTCCATTGTATGGAGCGACGACATGCCCCAGTATTGGTCAAAAGGTCAGTGTGTGTACCAAAATAAACTGTTTTCCGTAGTAAATCCAGCCTGAGAAATAACCCTCTTCTATGTGGTGACATTAAAAGTAAACATTAGTATGCACTATTAATAGTGATGTGTTATCTGTGTGATACTGATGTGGTGTTCGTGTTCAAGTGTGCTGAAAAGTGATGGTGTACAGGTGTGTGTCAGAGTGAAATGAAATGAAGAGTAACCAGTGAAAGGAATGGAGTTCTATGAGAGGAAGAGAAAAACAGATGGAGAGAGAGAGAGAGAGAGAGAGAGAGAGAGAGAGAGAGAGAGAGAGAGAGAGAGAGTGGCCCCTACAGGCCCCCGAGCTGTCCAGCGTCACACCAGCTTTACACAAGGACAAAAAAAGTTGTCGGGTGAACGACAGAAAGAAAAAAAGAACCTACACCCCTCCCTCTCTTACCAGAGGGGAGTGCGTGAGAGAGAGTGTAACAGAAAAGAGAACGAGTCTGAAGAAACGAGGAAAAGTTCGCCAAGCAACTCCGTGGATCTTGTGTTTGTCCCTTTCACAAACTTGACGCAGAACGGATCTGTACGCGACACGGACGCCAGTGTGAGGAGTTTACGCGCAGGAGGAGAGAATGAGGACTGGATCTGTGAGCAGGTAACACGAACACCATCCGCGCACATG
Source organism: Gobiocypris rarus (assembly GCA_023029165.1). Classification (NCBI taxonomy): domain Eukaryota; kingdom Metazoa; phylum Chordata; class Actinopteri; order Cypriniformes; family Gobionidae; genus Gobiocypris; species Gobiocypris rarus. The sequence goes on along the minus strand of CM040926.1, from coordinate 7,630,513 downwards.
CACTTAACACCGCGCGGAATGACAGCACGCGACACTGACGCGCGGGTTTGGAACTTTTTCGGATGGAGAGACGGTGTGCCCACTGGCTCCGGGCGCAAGGGGACGGAACGGCGAGGAATTCTGTCTCGGGCTCATTAAGACTGTTCTTGACCAGATCAGACGACTGGACTGGACGGCAGTGTATATACATTAAATAGTAGGCTACATGGACGGCGGTTCATAAACACAAATAAATAACTGAATCCTTTTGATATAAAATACATTTTTGTTCATCAAACAACCTTTCAGGTCACAGTTACAAGAACTTTCTGAACATTCTAAAATGTTCTTATGAATTTGTTTTCACTTTAAAGAACCTTTAGGTTCCATGGATGTTAAAGGTTCTTTATGGACCCAGATGCCAATAAAGAACCTTTATTTTTGTATTGTTAAATCATAATGTGGCATATATCCTAATAGGCTTAAGGAAGAAGCAATTCAACTCAGTTTTAGTGGGAAGCAATACTGGTTCGAGTTCTGATCCACGAACATTCCTTTAGGATTATTTGGCGCGTTTAAAGAGCTAGAATCGGAGCACTTGAGTGCTTCTTAAGGACGCAGGCTTTGTGGCGGGTTTCTCCGATAGACTGCAGCGGCCGGGTAAAAAACGTGGCCGGAGGCGGGGGGTCGTTACTGCGGCTTGAGCGACCCTGTTCCGCGCGCTGGGACTCTATAGTTCTGGCCTGCTGGTGTCCTGAGGTTTCCGTGGTGCGCCGCTTTAACCCACATCTATGATTACGGGTCTGTGGCTGCACTCAAAATGTCATGAATCATTTTGCACTGTTCTGAAATACTAATAGTTAACCACAGATGATGTGGAAACTCTTTAAGCAGATAAACATTATTGATACAAACAACCCTCATGCTCTCTTGAGACCGATTGGGCGACCCCTGTGATGAAGTACTGTAAACTAATAACAGGGATTTTGAAATTAACTTTTATCTTAACGCAAAAAAAAAAAAAAATGTCACTCTGTGTTTGTAATCCTTCTATATTCTGATATTATATTCTGAATATATTCTGATATTAATCAACATACAGTGAACATTGTGTCATAGTTGCCATAATCACATTGAACCAACATTCTGATTTCTGGACTGAAATTGTGGAAATAAAACAGCTGAAATATGTAGGCGAGTTAAACAGTAATGCATATCCATAAGTGAACATTCATTTATATCTGCAATCCTATCAAAGGTAATTCTGGGTGATCTTGATCAAGGCATTTTATTCACTAACATTGTTTAAACAAGAATAATTGGAAAATTATGTGCATGTAAATATAGCCATTAACTGCTTTTTCAATGTCATCACATTAATCCCTTAATAAATAACTCTGTCTCGCCATTAGTCATGGTTAATGCGTTTGCTGTCACTGCTTTAGTATCTCTCAGATGCTGATCCTAACCACTAATGGGTATAACCATTGAGGCTGTTCATAATTGGTTGCCTTGCTAAACAGCTCACTGTAACATTCGAACAAAGCATTGTTCACACTGTATATCTTTGGCACCACAATTCAGGGTTTCACTGCTTCATCTGCACTTTTAGTGTGAAATGCAGAGTTGGGAGTAACACATTACAAGTAACTTGAGTTACATAATCAGATTACTTTTTTTCAAGTAACTAGTAAAAAAACTTTTAAATGTACAACAATATATTTGAGTTACTTTTTTCAAATAAGCAACACAAGTTACTTTGTTTTTCCATGTATTGACTGACAGATCTCCTGTTTGCATGTTAAGAGAAAGTGGGAAGTGGAAAGGTGTTGTGTGTAAACATGATGGTTATTGTAGTTTTAGAATAAATGTGAACAGACATTTACTCATCTCACTTGCAAAAAGCAAAACAGATTCAGTATCACTCAAAATTAATAAAAAACAGTGAAATGAACCTGCAAAAAATAAATATATTAAATTAAACAAATATGCATTATGCATTTAATCTCACTTTATTAACCAATGTCTTTGCTGCTGACATTCGATAATCCACTTCAACCATACTAAGAAGCAAAAATTACTTGATCATCTTTGTGCTTACATTTTTTACATTTTTATTTCTGAAGTAGGCGTTGAGCGATCTTCTCCTGCATCCTATTCTTCTTTAGTCCAGAATGGCAGCACAGCTCTTTTTTTTTTACTTCGCCCTCTACTGTACAAGCCTGAGGCGTCTTCATTTCACTTTTGGTGAGAAATGACCTCTTCATTTCCTCAAAATAGAATGCCCAGTCCAGGTGAGAAAAAGTAACGCAAAAGTAATTCAGCGCATTACTGTTCATAAAAAGTAACACAATTAGTTACTTTTTAGTAAAAAAAAGTAATTAAAAAGTAACTTTAAAAGTACCTTTCCCCAAAACTGGTGAAAAGTGGATTAAAAAAGTCCTTACCCCAAGTTAAGTAAAGTTACTAGAATATACATAATAAAATATTGAAATCAACTCAGGATTAATTGCTAATACAGAGTAAAGAACCAGATAATCTACAGGGCTTTTCACACTACGCTTAACCCTGGGTTATCGTCATTATAAACCCCGCTTTTTTAGCCTGACATGGTCATACTCAATTCTAGTCAGAATATGAGTCTGATACCGCTCCATTGAGCTGTGATTATGGGGCGTGTTTCAACCTAACCAGGATAGACCTCAATTGGATAGACCTACAACCAATCAGAGCAACGGAGCAACACATAACACATTAGTTGTCAAATGTCAACAGAACTCACCCGCACTGTGTTGCCAAGTCCGCAACCTCATTTATGTGATATATAGACCCAGGAATGCGAATTTTAGCAGGCAACCGTGCCAAAATAACATATTTTACCCCCCACGCCATTTTTTTTCTGGAGAACGTCTAAAGCCTGCCCTGACAATTTCATTGGTCCGAACAGTTTCTGTTCAGGCATAATTACTCCTCTATGGATCGAGTTCAGACCGAACTGCCCGAGCTCAAATGTTGTGGGCGGGGCTGAGTTCGGCTGGCATCCAGGCTACCGGTTATGAAACTGGGCTAGCACTGCATTTGCTTTTAACCCCACATTGTGGTGTCAAACATGTGGTGTTAGAATGAAATGGCTATAAGCTTATAAACAGACAGCCTATCACATGCTTCATATTCACGTGCTTTGGACAGTCACAGAAAATAATGTGACAGAAAACACGACAATTGGAGTGAAGAAAAGATCGCTTCATTCTTGCCTTTATAATAATAAAAAAATTATAAAGGGTAAACTTGATAGTACAGTCGGCAATAATATGAGGATGTGCAATGCTACTTTATGTAAACAGGTTGTATGCTGCGTTCATCCAAACAATGACACTGACACCGCAAATTTAACCCAGTTTAGGAAAGTACAGTGTGAAACGGCATCTTATGAATGCAGGATTAACTGTTAAATTATGAGCAATGAGAAACGTTTCTGTTTACAGTGTGAAACTATTTCAAGTGTGAAAACTTTTGGCCAGGGTTAAAAATGACACTGGGTTTTATAACAGACGTCTCAAACAGAAGTAATCTATAAGATTTTTTTGAAGAATATCTGAAACACTCGTTATTTTGAAACAACTTGCAATTTTGCTTAGAATCAGATTTCATAAAATTAGTCAAAGAAATATCAACATGATAAAATGTAATATATTTTATCAATTAAAAGCCTCCAACCAGAACATGTGGGTTAAAGGCGTTTCGTTGTGAAATGGCAGCATGAATGTGGTTGATATGAGAATGTTTTGAGGATAAGTCATATCCAGAGGAGGCTGCCAATAGGAGCCGGGCAGGGTGGAGAATGGTCTGTCAGGAGGAATTCTGGGAAAGCCATTGGAACTCATCAGCTTGTTAACACATTTTCCTAATTGTCCAGAGAATAATCTAATTAGCCTCTTGTTCACCCTAAACTCTATACTGTGCTAATCATGAGTTATTATAGTGTCTCATTATCACAGTATCATTTAACATCACAACATAAATTAAGTGAAATGTCATGTTTTAATACTCATTTTCATATGTGAAACATTTCTCCTCTTCCTCACAGATTGTGTGCTTTCTGGTTTTGTGCATTGGCTCTGCTGTCCATAACAACAGCTGATGAAGCAGAAAAGCCGGTGAGTGATGAAGATGATTTTACTTTTGACAGAAGAACATGAGAGATACACCATATAAAATGCATACTCTGCTATTAGAGAGAAGTGGTTGACAGGGTGTTGCTATATAGTTGTTAAGGTGTTGCCAGGGTTTTCTGGGTCCAGTTTTATTCTGGTGTCCTTCAGAGCAAGTCTGTTTTTTTTTTTTTTCTTTTTTTCACCACAAGATTTACACAATATGTTTGTGGAGGTCTCATCTGACAGCTGAAGCTGAATGAGTCTTCTGTGGCGCTGAGGGAAGCCCAGATAAACTCTATCGGCCCCTGTGGCCAGTGCTGCATCTGACCATTAAATAACGCCATATGAGCTGAACTTTCCATTGTTTGGACATCTGGCCTCTGATGTGGGATTGTCCTTTGGGAGCATGTGAGTTGGGCGTTGGTGTGGAAAAAAAAATCACACTCACATGTAAGCAAGTGCGCATTAATGCACGTGTTCAGTGTCAGTGTCAGTTACATGCACACACTCACACACATGTTGGTCTATGTGGTTTACGGGGACTCTCCATAGGCGTAATGGTTTTTATACCGTACAGACCAAATATTCTATCCCCCTTAAACCTACCCATCACAGGAAACATTCTGCATTCTTACATTTTTAATAAATGTAATAATTTTTAACATATGAAATGTCCTCATAAACCACATTTATGTTGTAATACCAGTTTAATACCCATGTAGTTATACAAATTTGTGTCCTCATAAACCAAATAAACAGGCACACATACACACACACACAGGACAAGGACCACCAGAGTTATAGCAGTGATGCAGTGGCAGATTCTCGCTGTGTGTGTGTGTGTGTGTGTGTGTGTGTGTGTGTGTGTGTGTGCGTGCGTGCGTGCGTGCGTGTGTGTGTGTGTGTGTGTGTGTGTGTGTGGAGGTGTTTGTGTGTGTTTGTGTGTAGATTGTACAGCACACTGTTATGCTCTATTTCAGTTAGAACAACAACAGTGTATTGTAGAAGTACTCGGAGACAAATGCCATAGAAAACTTAAAACTTGAAATGAATTTTTCTTGCATTTCAAACAGCGCTGCATGCTATGTTATAACGGGCAGCAAATCATACACACACACACACACACACATCTATCTATCTATCTATCTATCTATCTATCTATCTATCTATCTATCTATCTATCTATCTATCTATCTATCTATCTATCTATCTATCTATCTATCTATCTATCTATCTATCTATCTATCTATCTATGTCTGTCTGTCTACTGCCTACATATGTGTCTGTCAGTCCACCTCACCTGCATTACACACACACACACACACACACACACACACACACACACACACACACACACACACACACACAAGTGCGAGTGCAGATACAGGCTTGGCGTTGTGTGCCCTAGATGGCAGTTTGAACAGGATCAGAGGTGCATTACAGGTCTTGTCCGCTTGTTTTTCCCCCTCTTTTTTGTGAACTCAATGGATTCTTTTGTTTGTTGGTCTCTTCTCTTCTACCTCTGCCTGCCCTGCAGACGCTCAAATTATTCGCCCCTGATTGATGAAATGAGGTTATATAAGTAACTGGAATTAGATCAAATCTGCGTCCAGCATTGTAAAGAATGTCACTGCACTGGGCTGAACTCCAGAGTCCAGACTCTTCCTGAATGCAGCACACGCCAGTTTAATTATGCCTCTTTTCTTAGTCATAATGTCATTCATGACCGAGTGCTATGGAAGAGGACATGTGCTTCAACTTGCATGTTGTTTGGGTGTGGTTTGTGGGAATTATTCTGTCTTTTTCAAAACAATTGTTCATGCGTTTCTTGTTAAATATTGTGATTTGAATTGAATTACACTATGTCATTTGATATTGATCAAACTCTTAAATAATTTTAATTACAGTTGGTTATTAGATTAAATTTTTTGCACCCAGGAGGGTGTATATATATATACACCGATCAGGCATAAGGCATAACATTATGACCTAATATTGTGTTGGGCCCCCTATTGCTGCCAAAGCAGCACTGACCCGTTGAGGCATGGACTCCACTAGACCCCTGAAGGTGTGCTGTGGTATCTGACACCAAGATGTTTGCAGCAGACCCTTTAAGTCCTGTAAGTTGCGAGGTAGGGCCTCCATGGATCAGACTTGTTTTTTCAGCTCATCCCACAGATGCTCGATTGGACTGCTCCTCAAACCATTCCTGAACCATTTTTGCTTTGTGGCAGGCGCATTGTCCTGCTGAAAGATTCCACATGGTCTGCAACAATGCTTAGGTAGGTGGTACTTGTCAAAGTAACATCCACATGAATAGCAGGACCCAATGTTTCCCTGCAGAACATTGCCCAAAGCATCACACTTCCTCCTTCGGCTTGCCTTCTTCCTATAGTGCATCCTGGAGCCATGTGTTCCCCAGGTAAGCAATGCACACGCACCCGGCCATCCACGTGATGTAAAAGAAAACGCAGTCATCAGACCAGGCCACCTTCTTCCATTGATCCATGGTCCAGTTCTGATGCTCACGTGTCCACTGTTGGCGTTTTCGACAGTGGACAGGGGTCAGCATGGGCACCCTGACTGATCTGTGGCTATGCAGCCCTATACACAACAAACTGCAATGCATTGTGTATTCTGACACCTTTCTATCAGAACCAGCATTAACTTCTTGAGCAATTTGAGCTACAGTAGCTCGTCTGAACAAAATGTTCACTTGCTGCCTAATATATCCCACCCACTAACAGGTGCCGTGATGAAGAGATAATCATTGTTATTCACTTCACCTGATCAATGTATATGTGTGTGTGTGTCTGTATGTATCTCTCTGTGTGTGTGTGTGTGTGTGTGTGTGTGTGTGTGTGTGTGTGTGTGTGTGTGTGTGTGTGTGTGTGCCCAATAGGGTCTGATACCACACATGAAAAAAAAAATTCTGATTTGATACAATTCTTTTATTGTAATGACAGCAGCACTAGAGCTACATGAACTAAAACCTGATGACCATGTTTTCCAGCATGATATGAGACAGAATCTGCAAAGAGTTTAAGCTTCAAATGAAATGAGATTCAATGTGGTTTCAGACGTTTGGACCCCACTGTATATTTTGCATATACTTACATATACATATTTTGCAGAGATCTACAACTTATTTAATTATGAGGCCTTTCTTTGACAGGCGCCAGGACGACAGTCTCGTCAGGCAGAGGAGGAGGGGCTTGAAGGAGTCTGGGGTCCATGGAGCGAGTGGGTGGAGTGTTCTCAGAGCTGTGGAGTGGGCGTGTCTGAGAGGAGTAGACAGTGTATGCCACCGCCCCAAACCCCGCCTCTTATGTGGAATAGACCAGCTTATCTTCCACCGGGTGTCCCGAACAACACTCCTGTGATCTCTGCAGTCAGACCCTACTACAACTCCTTGTATCCCATCAATGAGCCCCCTCCATATGGAGCAGGGGGTGCTGAGAGTCCTCCGTACTTTTCCCCACCTCTCCCAGCCAATCAGAATCCTGGATTACCTCTGTACCGAAATGAAGCCGGCGGCGCTGGGCCAGCACAGTTCAGCCCTCCCAATCAGGAGTCAGTTTCAGTCTACCGTTCACCTTCCTCATCCTCTTCGCTTCCCTACAGGAGAGTTCCAGGACGGTCGCCCAGTCACGAAAGAGCTGGAGGCAGTGGGAGTAGGAGGTCAGTTTCCACCAATAGGGATCCAGCATCTGCAAGAAGGTGAGCAGGTTTGGTCGCCATTAAGGGGGATCTTCCTGTTTACATGAGCATAGCTCATTCCTAGATAAGGCTCCACAATTAAAATAAAATCTAAATTGCAATATCTCCAACAAAAGGATGTAATTTAAATAAAAAATATATGGCCAGATTTAGTAATAGCTTGTGCCAGCGCTGAAAAGGCACTTAAAAGGCGTGGACAGTTATTTTTGCGGCTGACCTTATTTGCATATGCATTTGTCGGAGTTTACCTTTCAGACATAACATTTTTGGTAGGAGAGTATTTTAATGAATCATGCAAGGTGATTTACTAAGGTTTACGCTGGTTGATTTACTGGTGTTTGAGACATTATTTAACGCCCCAAAAAGCATGTATTAAACCAGACGCTAATTTGCACTGCTCTTGGAAGATTGTGTTGGTCTCTATGAAAATGATCCAGCTGCGTCTGTGTACTTTAATTCCCGTCTGCGCTTTTCGGGAATTGCGCTCACGCTAATTTTCCCTGTTTAGTAAATATGGCCCATAGTCTGAATGAGCAGCACTCTTTTGAGACAAGGAATGGGTGGCGCTTTGTCATTTACTACACCTACACCTACTCAAGCACAAGTGAAGCTCATGATACAGGGCTTTTAGTGGCCAATTTAGGCTTATATTGTGCATTATGAATGTAGATATTCACTTCTTCCACATTCACATAATTCCAAACATTTCTAACTGCTACAATATTGTGTAATAATTCAAATATTCAGTATTTCAGTGCTGTTCTAAAGTTTGGGTTTGGTAAGATTTAATGTTTTTGAAAGAAGGACTGTATCTTATGTTCACCAAGGCTGCATTTATTTGATTGCAGAAACTGTGTGAACAATAAATAAATAAATAAGATAAATAATAAATAAGAAAATATTTACTATTAGAAAATATTTTATAATGTAATTTATTCCTGTGATACAAAGCTGAATTTTCAGCATCATTAGTCCAGTCTTCAGTGTCACATGATCCTTTATTCTTTTATCTTTGCTCTATTGATGTCTAACATGTTTATTTTAGCACAGTTCAAATAACCAATGCTATATTTGTCATGCAGACCTGTTTCTAGCATACTCATGTCATGTTTTGTCCGTCTCTGTCACACCAGGTCTGGTTCTTCTATTCGCCCTGGACAGTTTGGGTACGGCAGAGTGCCATTCTCTCTTCCTCTACACAGACAAAATCGACATGCGCGCCATACGCATCACCACAACACCACCACCACAGACAGTATTGAGGCTCTCAGTGTTAACTCCAGCTCACATGTGGACAAAACACAGGGAGAAGTAGAAAAAGCTACAGATGTGGCCAATGTTAACAGAGAAGAAAAAGAGAAAGACCGGCCTGAAATGGAGACAGAAGCGATTGCCATGACATCAGACGTAGAGAGGGATACTGCAGCTGATGGAGAAACAAACAGACGAGCAGAGAGAGTGCGGGAACGCAATCGAGTTGCCCATTCACGGCCCCTGACCCAAAGGCACGTGGCCCGTGACAGACATGTTGACGGCCGTGCTTCTCGCCAAGTCCCACACTCCTACGCGCACACTATCCACCAAGCACACACTCCCAGAGACCCTCCTCCCTACGGCGTCCAGACACACACAAATCCAAACCCTGAGCCCTGGGTCCTGCAGAACGCAGCCCAGCCTTCCAGAAACGAAGCCGAGAGGGACTGGAGGCCTCCAGCATTGGCCCACAGCTACAGATGCTCTGGCAGGGACAGAGAGTATCGCAGGTGCAGTCTACAGGTGAGACCGCCACAAACTTTTAATTTCTCCCTCTTTTGAAACCTTGTGAAAAAGAAGTACACTTTAGCATACTTGTGTGAACAATGTAATATTTTCAATCTCTTAATTGCAATTAACATAAATGAAAATATATTAGTTTTAATTTATATTAATGGTAGGGTAAGCAACGTCGGTGAGGCTAGCTTTGAAATAACATTACATAACACGTGACATAAGCGGGGTTTTTTTGTGTTTTTTTACGTTACTAGCCACTGCCACACACACTACTTTTAGTCATTTTCACAAACATTTCTTGGCCCCCAGAATATTTATGTTGTCTGAACATAGACACACAATATATCAAAAGAAAGAACAGAGTCTCTGTATTAAACAAAGCAACCCATTTTATTCTAGCTTCATGATTTATTTTTGTATCGACACTTGAATATGGGTAAGTTTCATAAAAAAGCAACATTTTGAGGGAAAAGCTGAGAAAATCACATTTTTGTCAAAGACTACATCTGGATAAGATTCAGAAAGATTATCAAAACACAGATGGAGTAGATCAGGTCCATCAACAACAACAAAGCTTGCACAGTCCTAGAGCTCGTCCTGGGTCAACATTTCATTCAGTAACATTAGGCAGATTTTGATTTATATGCTGTTGATTGACGATGATCGTATTATTTTTCATATGCATTTGCTTACATATGAGATTACTCGTTTCTGCCTCTTCTTTTCCTATGTTTTAATCTGGAGATACTGTACTTGTTTAGATAATGCGTAAAAGAGCCCCTTAGCTTATAACAGAGATAAAACGGAAAGCCGTAAATTATTGTCAATTTCTCATAAAAGACGGGATAATTCATCAATGGCGGGAAAAGAGTTAATGAACATGAACAACTTAAAGAGCTCTGACTTATACCACCTGACTGCTGCAGATTCATTTCAACATTGACAGTTTTGACATTTTGAGGACGTGAACAGCTCTGGGTAGAACGTCGCGAGTTGCCATCTTGTCATCTTGGCATGAACGCAGCATAAGCTCCTTGGTTTGATTCAGGAGGAATTGTATAGCCTTAGAACATGCTGATGACGTGTGAGCAGATGCGCGGAGGTGTACAGGTTGACAGGCAGGTAGGACATCCTTTTTGGTCCGAATACAATAATTGGACAAACATTTTTTGTCCTTAGGCTTCCACAGAAGATATATGTATATTTATTTTATATTTAGACCATATATTATTGATTAATGTCAGGATTTGAAAAGAGTTTCAACCAGTATATTGCAGTATAATATATTGCCTATACCCTACTTTTCAATGCAATTATTTGAACTTTAAGGTGATTGTTTTAGTAGAACTTAAGTACATCTTAACTTGTAATTTCATAATTACTTCTATTGTCTTTGAAATATGGTTAAAGTGTACTGCAAAATACTGACAAGCATTTTTTTTTGTAGACTAATATCCCATTTCTTTTGAAACTTCTATTTTAATTACACATTTTTAATTATAAAGTTGCAATTTAATACATATTTACTTAGAGTAATATCGAATAACACACTACAGTAAATATAACACTACAGATGGTTATATATATAGGCTACGTTTTCTTTAATGGCGCATTCTGATGGCTTTTTTCCTCATGACAGCAGAAACAACTTAAAATAAAATAATTTTTGGCCATACATATAAGTGCAAGACATGATCATTATAAACTATAAACGGTCTACTTGTGTACACTCACAATAACAACAAAACTTTGTGCTTTTGTAAAATAAAAAAATAAACAGGGTACGCGTTCAACTGTCTTTGTCAACTGTCAGAATCTTTCTCAAAGATGAAATGAAACTCACCATATTAAGTGCTGTTTTTAAAATGCAGCGCATGTGTAACTGCAAAGGGTAGGCTAAATATTTCAAATGTGTGACGAAACGGTGCTACCCGATTAAATCTTGCATCTGATGCTGCGCATCTGCCGCTCTATCAAGTGATAAACTGTGCAAGACGCTTGATCCATTGAGATTTGACTCAAAATTGTGTTATACAGTCATCTGGAGAATCTACATGTAACTGAAAACAGTCGCGACCGTGTAAACTGCACGAAGAGGTAAATTGTCAACCCAGCACTCTTATTATAGCCTAATTTACCTTGCAGCTAAAAACACTGTATAAATATGGTGTTGGGGCAGAAATGTAATAAAAATGTTGCTGTTATTACTTAGGCTATATTAAATATTGGGGAATATAAATCTTGGTTGTTTTCGTAGTTTATACATAAGCTACAAAAACGTCATTTTAAAAAAAAATATTATGATTAGGATGCTTTGATTAACATATGACACTCATATTTACATATTAGTGTCTATGCAGTATTTATTAATATACTTGGCTCATGTTGAAACTTTGTTGGGTCATAAGTCTGGTCATTTCTCAAATGCAGCAAAAACAGCATTGGTTCATTTTTCACGGGTCAGAGAGAGCTTGGGAAGCTCTCTGAATTAAAGAAAAACCTAACTTGTGACTGTTTTGGTGCAGGAAACCCCAAATAATATTTCAAATGACATGCTACACATGTATGGACCCTTTCACTGGCTTTCTAAATGGGCTAATCTGAGTTTAATCAGGTTCAGGCTGCTTTAGTCTTTCTAATACCAAATATTTACCATTCATATAATGACTTCAACGGCTGAAATGGAGTTTGCATGTGTTTGTGAATGATGTCAGACTATCCACTCATCCAGATATGTTGGTTTAACTAATGGAGTTAGATTGGAGCTGGACTAACTGACCAGTGGTAGATGAGGAGGCTCTTAATTTTTGCTATTCTGTTTGGTTAAATGGCAGACTTCGTCTTTAAATATGCTGGTTTGTTTAGTGTGACACCGTTTTACTTGCACTGACAATGGCACACACAAAAAATCCCATTGGAAAATCCCATGTTAGATCACTCAAGAAGCTTTTTTGCTCGACCTCCCAAATTTAACCACAATTTGGTGAAAGTTGATCATCTGACATAAATGAAGCCAGTAGCAATTACTGCTGATTTTCTGAAAGATTTCATCAAACACTTTTAGCCCAAAGTGCGTTAATCACGTCAAAGAGTTGGATTTCCCCTCTTCAAGGAGCTGCTTATCCATCTATCTCTTCATCTCTCACAACCTTTTTCTTCAACTTTCCTTCCAGATTGACTTGGTTCATTTGAGCTGAGTCTCGTTCTCACTCCCCTGTCGAACTCTGACTAAAGCCAGATTCTTTGCAAATCATAAATCACCCAGTTCCCTTTAATCCAACTTTCCAGGATCAGCCTGGGCGGTAGTTATATTATACATCTCTGAGCCATTCCAGCGGCCCATGGGCAGCATGTGAGCTCTCAAAACCAGAGTTAGTCATTTTTTGAACTGTGGTCAAGTTGATGTGGTAAAGCAGTTTCCTGCTGTTGGTGGCGTGATACACACACCAGGAACGAGTGACACATTTTTAGAAGGATTACTTCAGACACATCCAAACAATGTTTGTGTTACCGGGACATGTCTCTCTTTTGGGCTGTGGGCAAGTGCTGAAATCTGAACAAGATCTCTGTTAGCAGGATTGCTTCAGCTGCATTGTTTTCTGTGTTTGTCTAGACAGGTTGTATGAAAATGAAAGAAGAATTCAACCAAAAATGACATCTGTGTCATCATTTACTCACCCTCATGTCAGCCACTATTATTTTCATATGCACATAAGTCATATATGGGCTGCTTTTATGGTGCTTTTTAGAGTTTGGCAGTGTAAATTACTATTTCTCACTTTCACTGTATGGAAAAGAGCAGCTCTAACATTCTGCTCAACATCTTCTTTTGTGTTTAATGGAGGAAAGACAGACTGGAGAAAAGAAAATGTCATTGGATGAATTATCACTTGTGAAAAACAAGTGTTTTTAGTCGTTATGTTTTAATAATCGTTTGTCGTGATTCAAAGAAGTACACTTATTTTGAAGTACACACGCAATGCTGATATTGTTAACGTTAACAATTTGAAAACAATGTAAAATTTGCACGATTTGACGCAATATGATAAGCGATCGTTAGATTTAATCATCGCGATTTATTGCAATGCTTTTTTCCCTTAGTTGGTCAGAACAAAAGTGGATGTTAGCTACTTACTTGTTCAGATGACATTCCAACGCTATCTCACGACCAATTCGTACATATTTTACGAGGTGGCTATTTCGCATAAATTTATGCGACCTCATTTAATTTAATTTATGCGTTTTGCCTAAACCCCAGTGATGGGTAGGTTTAGGGCGGGGTTGAGGTAGGTCATTAAATGCGAATTCATACGAATTTGCCAACTCGTCAAATATGTACGATTTAGTAAAAATCGTATGAATTCAGAGTGAGGTCGCATAAATTGCACGAATTAGCCACCTCGTAAAATATGTACGAATTGCCGTGAGATCGGGTTGGACATTCTTATGTTGGTCATAAGTATTTTCAAACAGTAGAATCTGTGATACCGAATGACAGTATCCACACTGACGCGGTGACTGACAGCCCTTCTCTTGACAGCCGCACATTCTCCTCAAAACATTGGATTCATACGCTGTGCCATGCCGAGGCACAACTCACGTAAGGTTGATAATTCCACGAATAACTACAATTGCAGATTTCAAACAGAGATGGCGACAAAGAGGAAAAACTACAGACAGCAGCTATTACAATATTACAATTAAATTTCATATATTTTAAATGTATTACATTTTAACTTTATCATTACAACTGTGTAATTACAAATATATTTAAAGGGGTCATGAACTGCCTTTAAAAAAAATGTATACCGTTGTCTGAGGTCAGCTTATGACGTTCATGTGGTTTTTACATTCAAAAACATCATAATGAATAAGTAATTTTCATTACTAATTTCTACTCTGGTTTTGAACCTCTCTCATGGATTGCTTGGTTTCTATGGGCGTGCTGCACTGAAGACTTGGAAGTAAACGCCCACTGCTACGATTGGATAAGCTTTGCATATTATAATGAGCTTCGGTTCCCTCGTGAGTAACCGTGAGGAATTGTTTTGAAAGCGTGTGGGAAAACGGCAACCAGAATGATTCGCCCACAATGATAAATCACACAATGATTTATCGCTCATCCACCCGCAATTAATTGAAAAGTTATTTTTTATTACTTGGGGTTACGTTCCTAAATTAGATTTCTAGGGGGAAAAGGGAAGTAACGTTTTAAAGAAAAAGTAAGCAGCGACCAAGATAAGGTTTGAACGTTCTCAGTCCCAGCACTCAGTACACAATGTAAGATTTAAATAGATTTATTTACAATAAATGCGTGATACCATAAGTACAGTGCCAAAGGAACAAACTAAACAAACAATCCCAATATAAACACAAGGGAGGCGTGTTCAAGAGTGGGTGTGGCCAAAACAACAAACAAAAGATCACTACCTAGTGGTATGGAATCTAATTAACCTGCACAAAATAAATACAAATAAACAACAACACTCTTACCTTACTTCCCTACTAACAAAAACAGGAGAGAATGGTTTTATGTTTAAGCTTTACACATAAAAGCTGCACACTACAGCAATAACACCAATGTAAGCTTAAGACACAACAAGAGCAACACTCTGGGACTGGCCACGTCACAACCCTCTCATGCTCCTGGGAGAAGGAATCTCTCCCTGGCTCTCTCTCCTGTTCTGCTTAAATGCTGTCTCCTCCTGACAGCAGCTGGGAGGTCCCATCACCTAGATTAGGACAGGGAGGAGCACAGAAAATAGGGCAGAACACACAATAAAACTACAACTGCCAGCAGGCCATTGGGTCCATTGGCAATAACACACAGTACATCAATGAATGACACATACACCATAATTATAAAACGAACACATACATTCTGGGACGTAACACTTGGCTCACCCGATCGGTGGATATAACCGCGGACCGTGCATCACTAACACACGCGCACACACACATGCACAAACCTCACTGCAAAGTCAGACAAATCAGCATGATCGAAACTTATCTGATTGTATTTTACCTTCAAATATCAAGTCAAGAGAGTGAACGCACATCAAGAAAGGAATGTTATTTCACTATTTAAGATAGCCCGTCGGCAGTTCGGGCTTACGTTTTGGTAGCCCGTCTAGAAAGCACATAGCCCCGGGACGTTGGGCTTTGTGAGCCCTGGCCCATACATGTCCGAGGCTGATCCCAAATCGCAGCACAAGGAACTAACAAAACCACAAATAAAGGATTCTAAAGCCTGTGACAGTGTGCTAAGTTATGTTCAGTTAGAAATGTACACAAAACACAATAGATATCAAACAATCTAAAACAATGCAATACTATCACATTTAAAAAATACTCACATAAGTGCGTTGCTTCTTTCATTCATGTAATCACATCCTGTCTGCAAATCCCATCTCTTACAAATGAATCCATGGTGAAATGAAGGAACAAATGTCTTCCCCAGTGAGCTGGATATTCATTAAAAATAAAGTTAATCCATGCATTTATAATATTGGAATTCGAATTAAGCTTATGCAGCTTGTTTATTGCTTGGAAGTTCAAACCGGTTTAGCTCCACGTAGGCCTATGTTATTTATCAATCAGCACGTTAACATGGACAACAATACTCCGATATTAATCTGATTAAGACCATACTCTGATTAAGAAACTACCATGTAAACAGCGATTTCTAATTACCTTAATCCGATTAAAGCCATACTCGAATTAAACAAAAATCGAATTAAGACATGTGGAGTATGCCTATTTTAGACGCATTATCGAAGTGCATTGTAGACATGTACACACCTTAATCTAACTATTAACGTCGTTTGGATTTTTCACGCATTTTGCGACAGGACACATACACTCAGTGGTCAACCGTTTGACGGCAAACAAAAGAAGCATGGCTTCAAGCAAGAATGACATGCTGCCGACTGAAAGCACAGAGGAGGCCTGTTGCTGGAGAATTTGTATCCGCCGCCGTCTATTTGCACGTATAGCATGGACAATTAACTGCACTTGAAACTCTCGTAAAATTAAAAATGAAACACCCAAAACTGTATGTGGTACCATAACAAAGAAACTGCGTGAAATTCTTGAGGAACGCCGGACGGGCGTGGCATGGAGACGTAATGACGTGTGCTCTTAATCGATTTATGTTCTATAACATGTAAAATGGGAACATGAACGGATTACTCTAAAAGCAACTCATGTAAACACCTTAATCAGATTATTGTCTTATTCAGAATAAGGTCAATAATTAGATTACTGCTGTCCATGTAAACGTAGTCCATGTAAGCGTACTGAATGACATGTCATGCACAAATTGGTGGGTGGGGCTACAGAATCAGGTGTTCATCTTCTTCGGTTAAGGCAGTGTTTCACCACACTCTGACGTCACAGGGAGGCACATTCGCATATCAAACGTTTACTGAGCCAGCTATCAATAAAAGCTTTTCTTTTACTAACTAGGAAGTTTTCAATTTTACTAAAATCATAATTAACATGCATTTAAGTTTACAAGGGATACATGTCTTTAAGTAGTTGGACATGAAGGCCAAGAATCCCTGAGGCAAGGGATTCCTCAGAAACATTACAACATATTATCTATCGCCCTTACCTAAGCATTTATACAAAACATTTCACAATAGTTTCTGTCACAACACAGAATTAGAAATGTTCTTATCATAGTTACAACATCTGCCAACACAATAAAGCTAGATTTTAACTGTTGTGCCTGCAGGGTTAGGGTTTAGCTATGTATGTTTTTTTTGTGGTTATTTTTGCAAGCAGTATACAGAATAAATCACAAGTGATCTGTCATAAGGCATTTACTGCTCAAGTAAGTCAACCATTACCTAAAGTGTAACTTCACAGATTTTTAATCACCTTTGTATTGTTACAATGTCGATGGTATATGCAAATTAACAATGTTTACTCTTCATCCGTGTTACCTTGACAGAGAAATTCACATTTATTTGTAAGCAAAAGTCTTTTGACAGCTCCAGGGCTTCAGTGAAAACTATAGATTATACTTCTGCATTTTTGTTATTAACAAAATGTATTAAATTATTGCAAGAGTAGGCTTATCACTGTGTAGCAAATTAGCTCAGAGAGGAAATATTAATAATTATTCATAACACATTATGATTATTCATTATGATTAATTATGAATATTTGAAACAGTTAACTTAAGCCGCGTTTCCACCGCAGGACTTTCCCCAGGAACTAGGAACTTTGAGGTGGTACTCGCAGGAACCAGGGTCTAAATGAAGTTCTGGGTAAATATTTCCCCCTCCGATAGTCCCTGCTTGCGAGGTAGTACTTTTTCAAAGTTCAGGAACTTTCAGGGGGTGGAACTTGGGCGCTGAATTGGTTGAGTTCACGCAGCATTTTATTTCAACTGGCATTTTTTTAAGTATTTTGCTCTTTAAAAGTATTGCTCTTTCTGTCCGGTGGCGCACGTTCGTCTTGCCATCTCACGGTCAATATCCATAATATGGTGGAAACGCAGACAGTAGCAGGTCTGGGGGGAAAAAACTTCCTGTTAAAAAAGTTCCTGGTACAAATTGTTCCGGGTAATTTCGGTGGAAACGGGGCTTTAGATTAACTTGATGTAGCTACATTAACATTACAATCAATCAATCCGTTCATCCTGTGAACGATCAGTATTGATTATTAATGAATTCTAGGAAAATTATATTTTTCATGGCTACAGAAAAATCATTATTCCTTTGTATTTACATAAGCGCTTAGAGTGCATAACAAGATCGATCATTTAAGTGACAATTTGTTTGCAGGCAGGGAGTCAGAAGCAAACATATTTTGCACAAACTTTATTAACTAAATCGGACAAGACTAAAACTAACATCACACATACATGATAAGAGGCAAAGTTAAAGTGGTTGGAAGAACCAGGTCAGAACAGATGGATGAAGTTATGGAAAGAGTCTAAAACCTGGGAGAACCATCCTTGAAAAGCCTCTTTTGTCTGAACAAAAGGGTTTACAGCAATTTGTATTTTGTACATTACTTGCATTTACCCTAAGCTGTAGAAGAGCGTCCGAGGTGAAATCGCGGGAGAAAGTCTTGATAGTTCGGTCTAAAGGTGTTGCAATTGATTTCTTCTGTGTTCTTCTTCTGTCGCCTCTGGCTTGGCTTGCTCAGTTGGGGAAAAAATATTTTTCAAATATATTTCAAAATAAATCTAATTATTAAACTAAATTAACCATATAGACCAAATTACTGATCTAATTACTAATCTAAAGCCCACATTGTTACTGTATGATAATCGAAATATATTCTGTTGCATTATTTTTCTGTTTAACACTGTGAAGCTGCTTTGAAACAATCTCCATTGTTAAAAGCGCTATATAAATAAAGTTGACTTGACTTGACTTGACTGAAGAAGAAATTATGAGCTTGCATGATTGTTTCAACTCTGTCAAGGTTGAGGAAGTTATACGTAGCGTGAGGAGTTTGGGCCTACTGGCCCACCGGCCGTGTGGTGGCATTGGGTTTCCTTTCCCACACAGCACATGACTCTGTGTGTGTAGGCCGTATCGGCCTGGCCTGCTGGCCGGCTGGCCAAGATGAGGTGTTGGTTCAGCCAGAAAGAGAGAAGAGAGTTCAAAGAAATCCTGCCTCGTAGGGTCAGTGACCAAGTGTATTCAGGCTTTCGGAGGGAAAGTTTTACCATCCTTTGTCTCAAGCAGATCATTTGCAGATTGTTTGCTGATGAAGAAACTATTAAAGATTCTTGTAATATTAATATGTTGCACAGGTAGACATATCATATACACAATCATTCAGATCTTTAAAATTGCAACTCGTAGACACCAAACATGTCATACACATGATTTTCGTTAACCATAGTATGTATCTGTAATGAAATTCGTAGAATAAGGAGGAAGGAGGCTGGAACCGGCGAACGTTTATCTAGACTTTAATAAATAAATAAACACAAAATGAAAGTAAAAACTCAGGCAGCCCCTCACGGACAGCTCAGGCTCCGGCTCGCAGCAAGCGTCGGCGACTCCTCCGCTCCTTCTCTGACGGCAGCCACCCCACCTTGGCCCAGGGGTATGGCAGCGAGCTCTCCGTCCCACCGGATCTTCACTCGCTCCAGCACCACCGCCACGGGCAGCCTCTCGCGGTCTTCATCCATCCATGCTGCCCGACCTCCTCAGCACCGCAATCCCCCTCAGCAGCGAGGGCTCTCCGACAGCATGTCCCTCCTTCCTCCTGGGTTTCCGCACCAATGTAATGAAGTTTGTAGAATAAAGAGGAAGGAGGCGGGAACCGGTGAACATTTAAAGACTTTAATAAATAAACAAACTGAAAGTAACGCGAGTAGCCCCTCACGGACGACTGCCACACACACACATAAAAGATAAACAAAACATAACATAAAATCCAGGCCTGGTCCTCTCTCAGCCTCCACTGTCGTCGCTCCTCCTTTATGCTCCCGTCACTCCTCCACGAGACACAAGGTCGGTCGCTCATTATCATTAACAACGACCTCGTCCCGCTCTCACGGCCCCTCAGCCTCGCTGCTCGCCGCAGTATCGTACTTTGTTTGCTCATTAAACAACATTATGGTTTAATTACGCAAACCTGGCATCCCTTGTTGTAAGTGCGGAGTGTGGTATTCGGATGCCATGGACGGCAGCATGCCCAACAATATGGGTGTTTAGGTTTTCGTAACTATTTGGCAAAAGTTTTCTATGGTCAGGTAGCACTGATTTCAAAGAAAAAGTTTTTCTATTTTTAAAAAAGTTGCTTTCTTTTTAAAGCCCATTCTGTCATTGGTGAAGCACCCTTTATTTTTTTCAGTGAAATGGTTGCTAAGAGCTAAGAGAAACACATAACTGAACACTTGGGTTATAACCGGGCACTGGAACTCCACATACGGAGGTGGAACTCAGGAAAAGTTCTCTATTGGCCCCTCTGTTTGGCTATACATAGCAGTGTATGTGTGTGTGTGTGTGTTTATCTCAGTTTGGAGTGTGTGTTGAGGGAACGGTGCGATTACTGGGCATAGAAAGACAAACTCACATGTTTTGACTGGATGTCGAGCTTCTGAACACTTGAGAGAACTTGATGACCATCCTGTGCTCTCTCTCTCTCTCTCTCTCTCTCTCTCTCTCTCTCTCTCTCTCTCTCTCTCTCTCTCTCTCTCTCTCTCTCTCTCTCACTCTCTCACTCTGTTATTTTACTTTCCTTAATATTATAGATTAAAATTTTTGCTTAAGAAAACTATATATTTAGAAATAAATATTTAAGATATGTCCTGAAAAAGGAATAGGTTTGTTTTAAAAGATAAAAAACTCTTTAATTTGGTTTAACAGCTGTGTTTCTACTTTTTGTCAGCACAGTCAGATATTAATGATTTTTTTGTTATATAAAATCAAGCAGAAATAAAGTCAGTCTTCATCCTGAAGGTCTTTACATATGCTTTGCAATACAATTCCACACAGACTCATCATTCAATAATTTTTGTTGTTGTTGTTTAGGGTTATTTCACTTATATTTTATGTCATAGCTATGATATTTCAACACTGTCATACTAAAGATATTGTTTAGGGTTTTCAGGTAATTTCCCTCATTTTAAGTAGGTCCTATGTAGCAATACCAGAAAAAATATATATAATGCATGTGTACAAAATATAAGTATTTTGTCAACCTCAAGATTTTCTTCAGTAGAAGGTCAGTTTGGCTCAGTCCTGATGTAAATTATATATTTTTCAGTGTTTATATTTCAATATTTGAATCCAAAAATTGTTAGCATTCATGAAAACCCCTGAGTATGATTAACAGATTCATCCAAAATGATCCATAAACTGTACATAATCTTTGATTTTGATCTTCTGCACGCTGTTTTCTTCTTCCTAATTCATGTGTTACACTGTGTAATAGCTTGTTCTGTATGCGGAAACTAGTGTGTGTGTTGGTGTGTGTTTTATTATGGGTTAGATATCTCAGGAATGTTATTGGGTGTACAGCATTCTATTTGGAGGAATACTAAATTATAGTTATATGTACTTTATCATCCGTGTGTGTACTTTGTGTGTGTGAGCAGTGGAGAACTGAGAGTAGAGGAGGAGAGGAAGTGAAATAGAGGAGTGGAGCGAAGGGGCTTTTGGGTGGTGTGACATACAGTTACGCTGTAGGGCAGTGAAAGACGGCACTGTTTAAAATACACACACACACACACACACACGCCAGAAATAGAGAGGGCAGAAAAACAGATAGAGAGTCTGGAGTGAAGCAGAGATGAAGAAGGAAGGAAGAGTTTTTCTGAGAGAGGGAATGAAAAGAAAAGGAGAAAAGAGGAATGGAATGTGTAAAAGAGAAAGAAGATGTAACGAAAAAAAAGTATGAAGTCACTGAGCAAAGGGTGGGCTCTGCACTCGCTAAATAAACATTTACATTGCAGTGTCAAAGGCTAAATCTCTTCACAATGGCCTTTCAGAAACAAAAGAGAGAACTCATCTCAAATTTACCATATGATTCTAATGCTGACTGAGAAAACACAGTGATTTGAACACGTGATCTAAAAAAAATATGTGACTGGTATCCTGCAAAAAACAAAAACTCTGACATATCAACATATATTATTCTGATGTTTAACCAAAATGTTCAAATGTAAAATTAAATTCAAAGCAACAGCTTGCTCAAAAATGCTAATTCTGGCATCATTTACTCACCATTTATTCATGTCAATACAAATCTGCAAATCTGACGTTCTTCTGTGTAAATTCAGTTGATGTCGTGAATCCTGTTTTTCATCAGCAGGCCTTCTTCAGGAAACACAAGCAGAACAAATGTCTATGTAAATTGTCACATGATGAAAAATGTCTTGTGATAATGTAACATCTTGCATCATGTGATGTTTAATGAATGGGGGCCCAATGAAAGTCAGTGGATACTGTAATGCTCTAAACATTATCAATTGAAAAGCATTATAACAGTAGTCTGTTCGACGTGTGCACTATATTCATTTTGTGAGGGAAATGCTGGAAAAACATCAACATTCTGTTAAAAATCTCTTTCATGCAGTCATGCAGGTTTGAAGTGACATGAGGGTGAGTAAATGATGACAGAATTTGCATTTTTGGGAGAACTAGAGCTAACAACAGTTTGAATATGACCAGAGGGTCCATTTCATCAAATGCACATCATGTGACGTGTCCCTGTCCAATCACTGTCCTCATGCTGAAGGCAGTGTTTTCTAATCGAAATACATTACAGATGCTGCTGAATTCCTGTGCTTTAAAGGGTTGGAGAGAGTTTCCATAGTGGGGATTTAAAGAATTTAGGCCATAATGCAGATATGGGACAATATATCAGGAATTTGTCAGGAAATGAGCTCAAATCTCAGCTGGGACTGGGTTTCAGACAGCTGTCCATCACCTGTGCAAACGACCCGCCGCAAATGACTCATTTCCCATGTGGGTTTTTGTAATCTTTTGTTTGCATTGTATTTGACAAAATGTTTATCCAGTTTATTTACTTTACTATTAAATTTGCTAAACTTTTGTTTCGGAATAATTTAATTTAGTTTCCCTCATATTCTCTCTCTCCCTCTTTTTCCTTCTGCCTTTTTCGTCTGTTGTCCTCAAGGGAGGCCTAAAGCGTTCATGTTTATTCATCTATAACTCAGCATTTATTCTCTTCAGGTTGAGTTTGTAAAGGCCCACTGTTTTATAGCTGCTCTCCTCCTCCCTTCCCTCATCTGCTCTTTTCCTTGTCGATTCTTCCCTCTTTTGTGCACTGCAAAATGTTTTTGTCTGGTTTTCCAGTACAAATATCTAAACATTCTTAAATAATGATACACTTACTTGAGAAGCAAAATCACTTAATGATGTCCTATTATGCTTTTTTATATGCTTATCATTCTTTAGTGTGTAGTGTTGCTGTTCATGCTGAGCATGAACAAAGTCTGCAAAGTTAGAGTCCCTCCAAAGGAAGTTCTTCTCTATATCAGTGTCATTGTTTCTGAACTCCCTGAAACGCCTCCATTGTAGTCTTGAGTTTTCTTCTGGGAACAAACACGTCACAATATTGCTCATTTAAATAATTCCTGTTCAAGGCATGCACAAAAAAGGGATCAGGGCCTGGTTGAGTTTAGTTAGTAGTGTGTTGAAACTTGAGGTAAGGGGCGTGACACACTTAAAGCAGTTGACCAATCAAAACACACTGGTCCAGCTGACGAATCAGAGCACATTGTGCTTCATATATAAAAGGAACTGAACAGGGGTGCGTTTCCCAAAACCATCGTTAGCCAACTATGGTCGCAAGTTCAGTTGATTAGTGTTGGTAACGACGGAACTTGCGACCATAATTGGCTTTGGGAAGTGTTACTGAAAGACTGGGAAGAGAGGTGCTCAAACTTTGTGAGGAATAATATGGTTTTTGAACATTCAAGCATGAAAACCTATTCTAGTAGACTGCAAAAACTAAATCAGCATAACAGGTTCCCCTTTAACACTTGGCATGTTTGGTTCGATTAACAATCCCTAGTGCGATTGCTCCATTAGTCCGGTTCATTTGATTAAGTCTGAACGCTGGCATCTGAACTCTGGTGCGCACAAAAACAAGCGGACCGCTGAAAAATGGTTATCTGCTTCCAAACGAACTATGGTGCGATTCGAATGAAGTATGAATGCGACACGGACTAAAGACATGTAAACAAACCAAAAACAGGACATGATGTCACAAGATGAAGTCCTAAAAACGACAGAATGCTCAAGCAAACCCGTTTTTTCTTGTCATAGTCGCAATGTTGCCCATCACAGTTCGGTACAGGCATCAGAAACACTGTCTCCTCACAGCTGATCTTCGTTTGTGTGTGTGACGGAGGGATTCCTGTCGCTGTTTTGACTCCTTTGCACATTACAGGAACTCCTCTGAACTCTATCAACTATAATATCAGCGTTGTTATTTTTTTATAAGCTCACTTCACAAGTTCTCAGCTGCTCAAAATACCATCATATGTAGGCTACACACAAAATATATACATATTAAAAGCCGACCAATCAGGTAGTGGTCTTATTCCTATGCCTTTAGGTTTGGTATCTTTAGGTTCTTTAGGTAAGTGGACCAGGACTAATTGTTTTTTTTTTGGTCCAGACCAAACAAACCAAGCGAACCGAACTACAAGTGTGAACACAGAGGATATTAAGCCTTGTTTTCTGAAAAATGTATCCAAATTAATTCTTCATGCTAAAATCTGCCAGAAAAATAAACTTAATTTTGAGGGAAACAGGTCTATTGTTCATACCCCACTGACAAATGTTTCTTGCTTTAAGTGCAAAGTCACTTAATTTTTACCTTCTTTTTTTTCAGAAAACATGCCATTTTGCTTCTTAAGTAATTGCATCTTTATTTCAATATGTTTAGATATTTATACTGGAAATCAAAACAAAAATACAGAGGAAGAAAATCATTTTTGCACTCGGACTAGGACTATAGCCTTGTTTAACACACAAATCTGTGCTGGCTTTACTCTGCATTAGTTTTAAACAAACTTACACACAATTACAGACGTATGTCATAACCCACATATTAAAAACACATGTATGTTACATCACACACACACACACACACACACACACACACACACACACACACACACACACACACACACACACACACACACACACACACACACACACACACACACACACACACACACACATGGACACAAAGAAAGAAGTGTATAGCCCACATTCTTTGTGTGCTGCACAAATGATCCCCACATGTTCACACACTCTCACATAAACTCAAAGCTTTGTGTGTGTAATCTAGTTAGTGGCGTTTGCTTAGTCAAGCATCACTAGCTATTACTATTTATACTCTTATTTCTACTCTTGCTCAAGCCACTTACTCTAAGAATTAAACTTTGTTGTGTAACTCATCAAATTTTGTGGGTGGACTCCTTTTGCCAGTAAGTAACCATTGAGCAATCACTCAGAACACCTCAGCTACCACAACGCTGCGTCATTAAAAACAAATATCCACTCCGGGCATCACTTTTGGCCACCGGTCTGCTATACTGTTACATTACAAGCTACCAGAATTTAATCTAACCTTTTTGACCATATAAATATCAGTATCTGCACCAAGCTTGGCTCATAGAATTTATGCAGCTGGAACAGCACAGACACGTCTTTGTGTTCACATTTCATTTGTGTGTATTCAGGTGTTTTTAGTTTGTTGTTTTCTTGAAGTGTGTTTGTACATGTTTCAGCATGCTTCTTTGTTAAATGTGTTTACATTGACCAACTGCTTTTGTCAGCTGGACACAGAGAAAAACAAAAGAATGAGTTATTCAGGGAGAAAGAGAAAAGATGTGTGTGGAGAAAGTGTGTGTGAGTGAATGAGTGACAGCTGTTGTGTCATTAGTGTTCACAACATGTGTGAGAAAATCTTGAGCTCCCGCCACATTCATCCGCCATGGATGCATCTGAGCCAGCCATACATTCATTACGTGTGTGTGTGTGTGTGTGTGCGTGCGTGCGTGTGTGTGTGTGTGTGTGTGTGTGTACACTACACCCTGATTTCCCACTGAGCTTGTAAGCGCTTGGCTTCTCCTGGTAATAAGATCCGATTGAGCTGCTATTTTGTGTGTGTGTGTGTGTGTGTGTGTGTGTGTGTGTGTGTGTGTGTGTGTGTGTGTGTGTGTGTGTGTGTGTGTGTGTGTGTGTGTGTGTGTGTGTGTGTGTGTGTGTGTGTGTGTGTGTGTGTGTGTGTGTGTGTGTGTGTGTGTGTGTGTGTGTGTGTGTGTGCAGATGCAGTCTGACCCGTATGTGCCCCTGTTTGACAGTGGCCCTATTAACGAGGAAGTGAATGTGGCCTTAGGAAAGGCAGTAAAGCTTTAGCTCTTTCTCTCTCAGCTTGAGTTCTAGTAGCTCTACTTCATTACAGGAACTCCTCTGAACTCTCTGACTGGTAAATATCAACTCTATATCAGCTCTGTGTCATCCTTTTGCACTCTTAGCAAGTAAAAGTCTTCTTTGGGTCAGATCTCACAAATGCTTTTGCTTGTTTTCATTTTGTATGCTTAGCTTTGAGTGTTCTTGTGTAATCCTTTAAAAGGTTATAAAACCATTGGTCACACTTTAGTTTGGGGAATACATATTCACTGGTAGGGTAGGTAATTTTCAGAGAGCCTACTCACTTAAAAAAGTTGGGTTAAAAATGACTCAACAGAAAACCCAATGGTGGTTGATATAGCACCGACCTATTGTTGGGTTATTTTAACCCAATTCATTGGGTAGTAAGTTTTTAACCCAATAAATTTGGTTACAAAATAACTAATTTGTTGGGTCATTTGGCCAAAATGTTGCTTTAACCAACCTAGTATTTTCATTATTAATAAATAATTATTTATTCAAATAAATAACCCACAACTTTAATATATTGGCAATGCTTTATTTGCATTCATTTGGAAGTTATAAACATTTTACATTTACATTTAGTCATTTAGCAGATGCTTTTATCCAAAGCGACTTACAAATGAGGAGAGCAATAGAAGCAACTAAACAAACAAGGGGCAGTGCTGTAACAAGACTCAGTTAATATAGTGAAGTACAAATATACACTTTCAAAAAAATAAACAAACAAACAAACAAACAGAAAAGTGAATAGAATAGATAAGTGCTAGTCTTTATTGGTCAGGTGCTGCTGGAAAAGATGCATCTTAAGATGTTTTTTGAAAAGGGCTACAGACTCGGCTGCTCAAACTGAGATAGCCAGGTCGTTCCACCAGGTGGGAACGGTCCAGGAAAAGATCTGTGAGAGTGAGTTCATGCCCCTTTGGGATGGCACCACAAGGTTTCACTGCAGCATTGTTTTCAGACGGTTCTTCTGTCTATATGTGAAGAGAAGACATTTTTGTATTTAATTACAGTATCAGTATTATAACAGACTGAATAAAAAAAATGAACTGGACAGCACAGCTCCAGTAGATTACCTACCTAACAAATGCCTTGCCGTTGATTAATGCATCACACTAAGAATTGGCCTTTTAACATGTAACCTATGGTAAAGTGTGTATGTGTATATGTACAAGAAGCTTATATTTATAACATGTATTTAATAAAGATGTACTAATAAGGAGAGGGAAAGTAAAAACTTACTTCATGTTAATAATTTTTTTTTAAACTGCCTTAAAAACGTCTGTAGCTCAAGGGAACGTACAATTTATCCTACAGTATATGATTTCACTTCATGCATGGGATGAAAATCAGTGAATTCAGAGACAGCCTCGAGAGCATCATCAGAGCGGACACCGCATATGCAAAATAATGGCGATCAAAACCCACCTATTGTAATTCTGTCTTATTAAGTCATATCTTCAACTTTTTATCTTTAGAGTTTTCTAGACAAGTATTTTTTTTTGTCGGAGGCTTTTTAATGTTATACTGTAGTTTAACGTTAGATTTGTAGACATTTGAGCTACATGTATAACGCTGCATACCTTCATCAATGACTGGACACCGGACGGACGAGGCTTCCGCTGGTTCCTGAAGCCGAGCTTGTTGGTTAGATATCTGAAAATATGAATAACTTCCCAAAAATGATTGGAAAGAACAGAAAAGGTGAGGAGGGGGATCACAAGCGAGTATTATTAATTTTTTTAATAAAGATATGGGCTTGTGCTGGCTATAAAATTCAAGCATCGGATCTTTAGTCGCAGATACAGCGTGACAGCGTACAAAAAGCACTCGCCAGGGGGAGATATAGCCTAAACATAATTTTAGGAAAAAGTGGCAATAGTAGGCTAACGTTACTGCATAAGAGCTTAAAGTCACTTTAACGGAAAACACATTAAATATAGTCCAATATTAGGCTAACTCACCCATGTATCATCTGTCACAGTTGCAGCAGGCAGCTGTTGAGATTTGAACTTTAACCCAACTGGCTGATTTGTTATAGAAACAACCCAATAAACTGATACAGACCCAACAGAATGAGCCAATATTTTTAACCCAGCTATTGGGTAAAAAAAAATAACCCAACGTTTTTTAGAGTGTAGCAATAGCATGCTAGCTCTAAAAGCATAAGATCCCACTGTGGCAAGCAGCGAGGCGAGGGACCGTGAGAGCGGGCCGGTTACGAATGATGATGAGCGTCAGCTGTGTGCCACACCGGTCTCGTCTCATGGAGGAGTCACAGGAGCATATAAGGAGGAGCAACGACAGTGCAAGACGAGAGAGGACCAGTCCTGGACTTTACATCGTGTTTTGTTTACGTTTTGTTATGTGTGTGCACATACCACATAGGTCTTACTTTCAGTTTGTTTATTTATTTGATTAAAGTCTTTTAAATGTCCGCCGGTTCCCACCTTCCCTGAACAAAGAACTTAATTACACCCACCTTCCCTTCAGAACGTCTCCAAAGCCCCGCCTCCTCTAAAACACATGAAGGCACACAGCAAGGCCAAACAAAAGCGGCTTTAAACTACCTCATGTCTCAAAGCACATAACATTACAATAATAATGATCGTAAACAACTTAAAGAGCACTGGCCTGTAGCACCTGACTGCTGCAGATTCATTTCGTGTGACTGACTGCCGTCTGCATAGGATGAAACAAGTAGGACAAGCAATTTATGGTCCTATGCCTTCCACAGATGAGATACACTATATTGCCAAAACTATTGGGACACCCCTCCAAATCATTGAATTCAGGTGTTCCAATCACTTCTATGGCCACAGGCGTATAAAATCAAGCACCTAGGCATGCAGACGCTGCTACAAACATCTGTGAAAGAATGGGTCGCTCTCAGGAGCTCAGGGAGTTCAAGCATGGTACCGTGATAGGTTGCCATCTGTGCAATAAGCCCATTCATGAAATTTCCTCACTATATACAACTGTCAACTGTTAGTGGTATTATAACAAAGTGGAAGCAATTGGGAACAACAGCAACTCAGCCACGAAGTGGAAGGCCACGTAAAATTACAGAAAAAAAAGCACATGCTGAGGTGCACAGTGCAAAGAAGTCGGCACATGTGTTCTCTGGTGTGACCAATCACGCTTCTCTGTCTGGGAATCCGATGGATGAGTCTGGGTTTGCTGGCTGATAGGAGATCAGTACTTGCCTGACTGCGTTGTGCCAAGTGTAAAGTTTGGTGGAGGGAGGATTATGGGGTGGGGTTGTTTTTCAGTGGTTTGTCTTGGCCCCTTAGTCCCAGTGTAAGGAACTCTTAATGCTTCAGCTTAGCAAGACATTTTGGACAACTTTGTGGGAACAGTTTGGGGAGGGCCCCTTCCAGTTCCAACATGACTGCGCACCAGAGCATAAAGCAAAAAGTAAGAATTGCTAGATAAAAAGAAGCAATAACCTTTTTTATTTTTTATTATATGGCGGAAACAAGCTTCTATAGATTTTAGTATTCTTACTACCTACAGCATACTTCAAAAATATACTTTTAACTTAGTTCACCCCTAAATGTCCTGATTATTTGCTCACCCCTAGGCCATCCAAGATGTATATTACTTTTTTTCCTCACCCAAAGAGAAGGTTTGGGAGGAAAAACTTTAGCTAGAGAAGAACTTTATTTGGTGATTGGGGTCGTGTGGATTAGGAAACTAATTAACAAACCAAAGAGATTTACAAGGGAACTAAGGAAAACAGGAGCAGAGAAAAAAAAAAGAGTGAAAACAGCCAGGTTTGGAGCAAAATGAGGTTGAATAAATTATTTTATTTAAATTTTTATTCATATCATATGTTCTGGGGTTTCAAACACTTGAAAACTTAAACAACATTCAGAATGTTTATAAATGCTCGTCAGCATTGATGTTGCCTAAGTAAACATATGTATCTTAACATCATAAGTTATGCTGTGAGCACCCAAACCACAGATTAAAGTAAATCAATGAACATGAGTTGGAGCACTAAACCCCTTGCATGAGTTTTCCCGAGCAAACACACTTAGACGTTGCAGACGTGTTGTAAATATTTAGGGATGGTTTGTGGATAGCCACAGTGAGTTTAGTGTGCATTAATGGGACGGTGTTTGGTCTTTAATAACCATGTGTGCAGTGGTCTGCTGTGGTCTGTGAGGTAAAACACTGACACCTCAATGACCCTGCGACTGCTAAATTTCACCCTCGTTACCGTCCGCAGCTGCTTCTGCCTGTCCTGCCTCCCGCTTAAGTGTCCTGCAATATCCTCCGCTTAATCTCTCCCTCGGTGGGTGGTTCCTGTCGTGTTCAAGAGGAACGGGGAAAGACGGGAAAAGGAAAAAGGCAACAGAGAATCAGCAGTGTTTCCTGATGTCATTGGCATTGTGAACGAACACGTGGAAGATCTTGAGAAGAGCATCTGGTCCAAACCAGAACTGTGCTCTAGCACTCTCAATGTTGATATAGGTTTGATTTATGATGCCATGTGGTTTTATCCTGATGGTAGTGGTTTGGGAATAGTAAGGAATTTATCGATTCTGGTTCAGTTTCCACTTAACAGTTTTAGGGACAGATTAACTAACAGCTTGCAAACAAACCTTGTTTTTGCATAAAAAAACTACTGTTAGGATTTGGTAAGGACACGTAGTGAAAAAATAGCACTGGAAAGGCATGGACATTACTCTGGGACCATTTCCGCCTGGATTTGGCCTACCCGAATTAAAAAGCATCACATAGAGTGGTCTAAATACACAATTGTTGTGTCATTTTACAGGAAACCCTTTAAAGATACATAAAACACTGCTAAAAGTGATACATATTTAAGTGTCTAAATTAATGTTGTCTGAGCTATAATAAAAAAAGAGGCTCTATTAGATTTTTTGGTTATAAATTATTTTTTCACTTTAAGCTTTTGAAGTTTTTTGGATAGTAATTGCTTTTGGCGGATTTGGTAACACTGAGTCATTACTACTGGGCTACCTTAATCTTCACTGATTCAAATAATTAGTAATTACTTTAGAAGGATGTAGTGACACGAGTCATTACTATCTAAAACCTTATAAAACCTTACAATACTTATAATGACTTCAATCATTACTAGAGAATTATCATGTTTTTCACTCTAGAATACTGATCCAAATAATTAGTAATTCCGATAACACTTTATTTTACAGTGTCCTTGTTGCATGTTGCATGTAATTACCGTAATTTATTCACAATTACATGCAACTATACCTCAACTAAACCCTAACCCAGTAAGTACATGTTGTTAATCAATAATACTCAGTACCTTGACACCTTGAAATATAGTGTAACCGTAATTCCTTCTGAAGGATTTGGTAACACTTCAGTCATTACTAGTGGGTTACTATGACCTTTAGAATTAATTATGCATTATGCAATATTAATATGAATTAAGAACCTGTATATAGTAGTTCTTAGTAGTCCTCCGGGAGATATGATTAGTACTTACTAATTCGCTAATAGTGAACTACCTTATTTAGCTGAGCGCTACTAGTTACTAATTTGCTCATCAGAGTTTCTTGTTAGTTAATGGAAGTTACTAGAATGTTAATAGTGCTTTAATAAAGTGTCACTGACACTGACTTCATTAAGTACAACACGTTCCTGGATCAACACCTTTGTTGGTTCCGGAGCAAAATTCTAAACAACCAATCATATTTAAGCGACAAGTTTAGAGTTATGTCAAGTTAAGGCTTACAACCAGGATTAGATGTTTCTACATCAGTGTTATTCACATGTCCATTTCCCCTCTGGTTTTAGGGATTAGTTATGGGTAGGGTTACGGTAGGAATAGCCTACATTTTCAGACAGGAATGTTGTTCCAAGATCAACAAAATATGTTTATCCAGGAACATGTCTTACTTGGCAAAACCACTGTGACCTGGTTTGTGAGTTTTTCATTCCTTTAAATCTGTGTCATTTTGAATCGTCTTCTTCAGGGCTCTTGGCTTGCTCTGACAGCGTAAAACACTGGCCTCCGTCTATCTCTCCCTCTCTAGAGATTTATGTGAGTGTTTTCAGGTTCACCATTATTTCCATATGGTAGCCAATGTATCACTCTCTGTCACAGGTTGACCCAGAGCCTGCACGCAAACACACATACTTGAATATGTGATTTATGGGGACTCTCCATTGACGTAATGGTTTTTATACTGTACACACTGTATATACTATCCCCGTACACAAACACTACCCATCACACAAAACTTTTTGCATTTTTTTATTTAAAATAACCAAAACCAAGTTTAGTAGGAAGTGTCCTCATAAACCATGTTTACATTGTAATACCCATGTCATTATACACATTTGTGTCCTCATAAACATATACCTGTACAAACACACACATTGTCATGCTTGCCAAAGTGAGACACCATAACTTAAGTCTCTCTCTCTCTCTCTCTCTCTCTCTCTCTCTCTCTCTCTCTCTCTCTCTCCCTCCAGGCATGTCCAGGTGCTCCAGTAAACTCCAGGGCTGAGCAGTGTGCAGCGTTCAACAGTCAAGAGTTTATGGGACGCGTGTATGACTGGGAGCCTTTCACAGAAGGTTAGAAACGGAAATTGAAGGGGTATAAAGGGGAAACAGAAGCAATAACAGAGGTGTGGTGGAATATTACCCTGCCACTCGCCTCTCTGCCATTGTGGAGCAGCATTTGGAGTTTATTGTTTTACTATCAAGTTCACTGGACATCTTCTCACACACCATTTTCCATTTAACTCTTCCTAGTTCCTCATGATGAACATGTTTATATCCGATCATGTTCCTTTGCTGTTAAGTTGTGAGATACAAATGAGCTCTGTTACAAAACCTAGTGTGCTGCCTAGCTAGAAAACATTTTAAGGCACTACCGTTCAAAAGTTTGGGGTTGTTGAGTTTTTTTAGGCATATTATTTATTTGATTTAAAGTTAAGTAAAAAATATTATAAATATTATACATAACATTATAAATATTATTGTGAAATATTATTCCAACTTAAAATAACTGCTTTATATGTGAGTTTATGTTAAAAATGTAATTTATTTCTGTGATCAAAGCTGAATTTTCAGCATCATTACTCCAGTCTTCAGTGTCACAGAAATAATATTACAATTGTGATGATTTGCTGCTCAAGAAATGTTGATAATCAGCATGAATAGAACGTTCGAAAGTACAGCTTTTATATGAAACATAAATCTTGGTACATCAATCATAAATCAACTTATTAACCATAAATATTTCTCACTTTAGATTAGGTCATGGAAACTCAGAAAATGTCATTAATTAAGTGCTTTGAGCCAACATTTATTGGACATTATGATATTTGACGCAAATGATTTTTAAATACTTTATTATTGTATACTTATCATAAAGTGTTACCGAAATCTTTTATAACATTATAAAATACTTTACTGTTATGTTTCATCAATTTAATGCATCCTTGCTGAATAAAAGTATTAATTTCTTTTAAATAAAAAATAAAAAAACTAACAAAAAAACATACTGAAACCTCAAACTATTGAACGGCAATTTAGTTGCACTTTAGACACAAAATGTGTTCCAAAATTCTGCCCTCTTGAGATGCCTTTTTTGCCAAACTATTAAGCAGCAATGAAAGCTTAACAAAGGCAGTCTTGCAATTCATTGTGATGGTAAGACTTTAGTTTAGGGTCTAATTCTCACTATTGACTATAGTTGCTTATTAGCATTAATTTAACTAGGATATTGGATGTTTATTAATACTTAGAAAGCACATTTTAATGCCTTTTTTCTGCATGACCATAATCTACATCCCTTAATCCTAAACTGAACAACTACCTTACTAACTATTAATAAGCAGTAATTGAGGCAAAAGTCATAGTTAATAGTTAGTTAATAGTGAGAATTTGACCCTAATCTAAAGTGTAACAATTGTAAATTTCATATATTTGTTCGAAGGGGGAAAAAAATCTAAATTGAGAATTTTTTTGAAAATATCCACTAAATTTTGATTTCATATTACAAAAAAAGAAGAAGAAAAAATAATATTTTGGCTTTTGATTACACTTTTATCTACCAAATCAACATGGTGGAGTGTTTGAACTACTACTGCAGATTTTACTTCACAATCATCGTAGAAAATGTGCAAAATGTTCAGGGGTTCAGTTTAGACTCCCAAGGCCTTAAACAGTTAGTGATTCTTAGAAAGCTCTGAACTAGCAGATAAGCAAGAATAAAGGCGTTTTTCAGAGGCTGTAAATGACCTGAGCCTTAAGAAGACAAAGTAGATGTAGAATGAATGAAGGAAGGAGGAGGGGGTGACCACAGGGGTCATGGGTATTACTGTACAAGCAAAGCGTCTTTGTGAGAGAGAAGGATAGAGAAAGAGAAGTTAAAGAGAAACACAGAGTTAAAAACAGAGGAATGTGTGACGGACCCTTATAAAAGTCACCGAGACAGAACACATGTACCAGACCATGACTATAAATCAACAATACAGAAAGAGGAGAGAAAGAGAAAGAGGGACTTATAGTGGGGAAATCGGATGAGGGAGGAGGAGTCAGAGAGGACAGAGGTTAGGGAGTCATAGCAACCGAATGAAAAATGCTGCTGTTCGGAATGGATGGATGGATGGGATGAAAGGTCTGTGAATGAGAGGAGAAAGACCTGAATGGAGGAAGAAAGGCCTGAATAGTAAGTGAGAGGCTTGAAAAAGGGGGAAGTGAGGACAGACGTTACTGAAGTGACACCCAATCTACTGCTGAGGAGAGGGAGCCGTCTGGCCCAGTACAGAGAGACTCATGTGTGCAGGACGTCCTCTCTGACAGAGGGAACCACAAATCCTTAGGACAGAACCATAAATCTGCAGTTTAGATCCGTGTAATCTTAAATATTGAGTATAGAATCATGATTCTTGAGTGTTGGACCTTGAATCTAGAATTTTTAATACTGAGTATAGTATTCTTGAGTTTAGAACCCTGAATCTTCAGTTTAGAATCTTGAATCTTTAGTGTAGAACCTTGGAATGGAATTTAGAATCATGCTGAGTTTCAGTTAAAGACCCTTAATCTTGAGTTTAGAAACTTTAGATAGAATTTCGAGTCTTGAGTTCATAACTTTGAAACTTGAGTTTGTAATCTTTAATCCTGCACTGTCAAAAAAAAAGAGTACAAAATTGTACCTTTTAAGGTACAAGTGGCCGTCACTGGGGTGGTACCCTTAAGGGTACATTTTTGTACCTCTAATGGCGCTTTTCCACTACACAGTACCAGCTGAGGTGATACTAAAATGTGACATGTAAACACCGCAGACTGCTGATTGGTCAGAGAGAATCGTAACTATTCACTGCGTCATCATTGCACGCGCCAGATGGAGTATCCTGAATAACCACGCCAATTTAAAATAGTTTGGCCAGAGATTGCGTGATATAACATAGACAGTAAAAGTGATATACCCATTACTATTATGGCAACTCGTAAGAATACACCGTGGTCAAACGAGGAGGTGCAGACTTTCCTTTGTTTGGTTAGCGGGTGTGTGTCGCAAAGAAGATTATGTCACGGCAGTTTCCTACGGCGTTTCTAGGATGACCAGGTACTATTGTGGAGGTACTATCTACAATGGAAAATAGTCTTCAGCCTCTGGCCAAAAACTCCTCCGATGACGCAAAATGGCGATATTTGCGTCATCGGAGGAATTTTTCCAGAAATAAAATACATAATTGTCTTGTCTCAGGGTCATATGAGGGGGGAAAGTACGATAATTTGAATATACTCCCGGGTTTCTACTGATACAAAGCTTAATGCTAATCGCTGAAGTAACCCTTTAAGTATGTCACCATTGTTGAGATTCATACGCTGATTCTTGATATCTGTGTGTGTCTAAACTTTGAACCCCCTAGAATGTTTTTAAAAATCAGAATTCAGAATGTCTGATCTGTGGCAAGAAAGTATTGTTGGTGAATATTGTTTATTAACATTTTTAGTCAGTGATGAGTTTAGTCAAACATTTTTCTTCATGATAATTTTTGTTTATGTTTTTTTAATTGAACAGAATATGTGTTTTGTTAACACTGTAACAAAACCACAAACTCACATAAAAAGCCAAGATTTAAACTGCCCAAATAAAGAAAATTCTGATCACCATAATGGTGACCAAACATTTTCAATAAATCATCAACATCTATACCTCTGTTAATTCTCAATAAGAGCTTCTATAGACGTCTTTCAGGGTTGGAGACAAACTCAGCAGGACAGTGACTCACTACGACCGAACTTGCCTTCCCCTGATCTAAGTAGAGGAAAATTGTACCCTAAGGAACAAAATTGTACCTCCACTGTACCTTTTTTTTCAGAGAGTGTGAACTTTAAACTTAGAATTGTGAATACTTTTCACAGAGTTTAGACACTTGAATCTCAAATTAAAATCATGAGTTTAAAATCTTCAATTTTGGATGTTGAATGTAAACTCTTGCATTTTGAGTTTAAATTCTTGAGTTTATAACCTTGAATGAAATTATGAACACTGAGTCACTTGAATCTTGAATTTAGAATCTTGAGTTTATAATCTTAAATTTTAAATACTAAGTATAAAATACTACATCTTGCATTTAGAATCTTGATTCTTGAGTTTAGAACCACAAATCTTGAGTGTAGAACCTTGAATTTAGAATCTTAAATACTGAATATAATATAATAATGAGTTTTGAGCCCTAAATATTGTTTAGAATCTTCTGTAACACTTTAGTTTAAGGTCCAATTATCTCTATTAGCTAGTTGCTTATTAGCATGCATATTACTAGGATATTGGCTTTTTATAAGTGCTTATCAAGCACATATTAATGTCTTATTCTGCATGACCATACTGAACATCCATTAAACCTACCCAATACCAAAACTTAACAACTACCTTACTAACTATAAATAAGCAGTCATTGGAAGTTTTTGGAGGCAAAAGTCTTAGTTAATAATGAGTATTGGACCCTAATCTAAAGTGTGACCAACTATTCAGTTAGAATCTTTAGTTTATAACCTGCAAACTTCATTTTAAAACCTTAGATTTAGAATTGTGAAGACTGATTTCAGACACTTGAATCATGAGTTAAAGCATTGAATCTTGAGTTTAGAATGTCAAATCTTGAGAAGAGAAACCTTAATTTTGGGGTTGGGAAGATTCTTCAGTTAGAACCTTGAGTCTTGTATTTAAATCTTTGAACATTGAAGTCATTTGTTGATGAAGTGCTGCTAATGAGTTGTTGCAGCTGCTGTATTGTTTGCACTGTATCTGTGTATCTTTTATAACTGAGCTTTTTCTCATCCTAATTCTGAGAGTCATTATGATCTCGCTTCTGCTTCCAGTCATAGTCAGTAAATCATTTCTAGATGAGGATAATCTTGTGTGACATTAAAGGAATAGTTTAATACGTGGAGAAATGAGATAACATGATATTTACTCCAAACCTAAGTAAGACAGGCGCCAGCTTTAACCTTATTACAATATATAATAAATTAAATGAAATCATATACAATACAATCCAGATATGAGGTTTGGCACCTTTTGTTTTTACTGTGTAATTACTGTAGAATGTCTGCTTTGAACTATCAATTCGGTCTAATGTTTGTTTAAGTAATTAAACTGATAGTGATTTATTCATTTAGCAAATGCTTTTATCTAAAGTGACTTATAAGTGAGGATTGCCTCAAAACAAGTGATTCATCCTGAGGAGATCATGTAACATGAAGTGGGCCAATAAGAAGTACAAGCTAAAACAGAGATGTAGGTGTGACACTATGTTATATGGTTTAAGGGTAAGAATGTTAATAGGTGTGAGTCAAATGCATTTCTTAAATGTTACATTAATCTAGATACATTTCAAAAAAGCTCTTCATCCACACTCCACGCCATTTTCCAGAAGTTTCTTTTCCACACTGAAACATCAGTAAAACACAAAAATCATTATACTGTGCAAGTGTAAAACGTAATAAAACTCATGATGATACTAAGAGACCAGTAAAGTTCCTCTGGCACAAACATTTTACTATAATTTTCAACATCTTCAATATCAATATTTTGACAGCTTCTTCACCAGATCCACAATCAAGTGACAGTGACACAAATATTTGATTGTGTTTAACAGTAAAAATCGCTGAGCCATTTGACGTTTTGCTGATGATTCTTCGTATTCTTTTGTTTTCTGCCTGCAGTAACTATGAGTGAAACTTCACTTTAGACATTGCCACCTTTTGAAATAAAGGTCAACTGCAGTTATTCTGTCATTCAATTCAAGATTCAATTATTGTTGTGGAGAAAAATATACTTACACTGTTACACATCTTGGGTCGCTAGCGACCCTATACAATTTTTTACAAAAAATGAATGGGAAAACAGGCATTCTTTTATTAAAAAAATTATAATAAATTGATTATAAGCAATAATGAGAAGGGCAAAAAAAAAATTTCATGAGGTCGGTATTGAATAATGTCCCGGGTCACTAAAGACATGAGGTATGCTTTTAAGGGTTAATGTATGGTCCAAGGGTACGTTTACATGACAACATGGTACTAGAGTTTTTCCTTTGTGTTTTTCGCGAATAGACAACAACATTGTCAAAACGATCCCTGTTCACATGGATCCGTGAAAACGATAAAAGATGCTGTATTATTCATGCCAGGCCAGTATTGGCAATGTCACTTGTAAAGAAATGTAAAAAAACACTAAGCGCCATAGGCTGAACACGTAATACACATGTGCATGACGCCACAGTTTCCACAAGGCCCCCAAAACACATAAAAAGTTTTTAATTAAGTCTTGTAAATGGCCCCTAAAACGCAATTGCTTTATGTTTTGACACAGGACAGCAATTGACCTATCAGTAAGCCCCGCCCCCTTAG
This sequence comes from Gobiocypris rarus, assembly GCA_023029165.1. NCBI lineage: Eukaryota > Metazoa > Chordata > Actinopteri > Cypriniformes > Gobionidae > Gobiocypris > Gobiocypris rarus. The sequence continues at coordinate 7,591,112 of CM040926.1, read as the reverse complement.
TTACTGTTGCTAACTGTCTTACAATGACAGCTGTGAAACCTTGTCCCAAAATGTTTGATCACAGAACGACCACCTCTCGTCAAGGAGCATTTAAGTGGGACTTAAATATGCCATATAGGGGATATATAAAAGATTAAATATGTTGGGTAACAAGATTAATTTGGAAGCGAGGGTTTGCAGATCACAATGCAAGCAGGAGAAGCCTCATGTTACGGTCGTCACGATCGCAGATGACAACATCCAGGATTTAATTTGGAGAGGCACTGAAATGTAGACCTTCGTTTATGTGTTTTTGACCTACACTGTTACATGACGTGAGAACAGTTAGTTATTTAGGTTTGTACGTTAGCATGGACTCAAACATTCATTTTAACTTAATGAGAGTAGAACCAGAAAATCCTCTCAGGATACCTCTCAGTGTTACAGTACCCCAGGCTCATCACTTTACCATTTTTGCAGCATAAACACCATCAAACAGATGAGTGCTTTTCCAATGTTTCTCTATGGCGCTGAAACATAAAGATGTCCGAGTTCCGGTCCCCGTGCAACAGATACTCAACTGCTATTGATCTGCAATCGAAGGGAGGGGCTTACCGATAGGTCAATTGCAGATAAATATTCTGTCATCTTTGCAGAAATGTATAACATTGATCTTTAGCAACACAATGAAAGTGAATAGCACATATAGTACCAGGTAAAAACTGGTATAAACATAGATATCTATGGGCAATATGCATTAAATCACTAGACAGTCATCATTTTCAAATACCTTTTTACTGTCCACAGTACAACACGAAAACTGTGTCTTCAAAAAGCTCAGTTTTCGCTAAGCAAAACCATTGTCTCAGTGTGGATGGAAGACCAAAGAGAAAAAGATGTATCTGGATTAGTGTAGACATTGCCGAAGATAGAACCGAAATCTTAATATTGAAAATTGTGGCAGCACAGACCGCACGTATAGGTATGGATGGTCAATATCAGATGTTAGTTCACTAGTACAACATTTTTATCAGACAGAGCTCAGTATTGTAGAAAGTTCAGTATTGAACACGGTCCAGCATCAGGCACAGTTCAGTATGGGACAAAGTTAAGAAGAATGCAGAGCTCAGCATCAGACCTGGTTCAATACCGGACAAAGTTGAGTATCGGACAGTGCTCTATCCCACAGGGTTCAGTATCAGGAAGAGTTTAGTGTAAGAATTCAGTTACACTGAAATGACAGAAGCATTCACCCCTCTATTTACAATCTGTTCTGAAATGGCTTTTATGTAGAAATGAAATCAAAACAATCGCACTCAGGGGTATTCAGGCCATGAGCTGTTGTGAAAGAGGCCTCAGTGTGACAAGGCGACACTGGGACTGTGTGTGTTTGTGCCGTGGGTGAGGAGGTACAAGAATGTGCTTCGATTTATTAGAAGTAAAACTGTTGTAGGTTCCAGCAGTTATGTGAGCTATTGTTGGACAGGACATTGGGGGTTTGGCTGTATGGTGTGTGTGTGTGTGTGTGTGTGTGTGTGTGTGTGTGTGTGTGTGTGTGTGTGTGTGTGTGTGTGTGTGTGTGTGTGTGTGTGTGTGTGTGTGTGTGTGTGTGTGTGTGTGTGTGTGTGTGTGTGTGTGTGTGTGTGTGTGTGTGTGTGCGTGCACATGCTTTTGTTTTGTTGTCCCTTGGAGATCATTTTTTGGCAGCTGAACTCTAAAGATCATTATGTGATTGTGTGTGCAGTAATTGTTACTGCATGGCGCTGCTGTGCAGTTCTGTGTATGATTTGGCTTCTTCTCAGTGTGCCAGGGGTTTTTAAGGGACAGTCTTAAGAAAAAAATAATTGAAAATTTTGAATGGGTCCTTTTATGCTTTTCCACTTTTTCAACTTTAGTTAGTGTAATGTTGCTGTTTGAGCTTAAAAAAGATCTGCAGCGTTACAAAGCTCAAAGTCCAATCCAAGGGAGGTATTTTATTTAACAGAAAAAGTACAACTCGTTTGGACTTCAACGCATTTTTTCTGGATCTTATGAAGTCACAATGTTACTCATTTAAATAATCTCCGCCCACGGAAAGAGTTCCAAATATAAGTTGGGATGTAAACAAAGGGCAATTTTCACATTTGTGATTGATTACTTATTGTATTGTCATAGTCCGACAAGTATCATGATTAAATGGTGTATCTTCGTATCTAAAACGTAAGACCCGTAAGTGTGCTACACGGAACCCACCGAGCCCATCTATTATTTGAAAAGTTGGACCCGGACCCAAGCAGAACTGAGAAATGCCATAAATGTACTACCCGGAACCAACGCCGACCCGTCTATTATTTGAAAGCTGGACCTGGGCAGACACAGACCCGACTGGACCCAGTCATATTCCACAGTCTTACCTACCCAACTTTTTGTCTTACCTAATCTTATTAGCCTTCTCTCTTGTACCTGACTATGATGCATTAAATCCTCCTTGCCAAGAAAGTTCCATCCATGTTATTCCTCTCTTGCCGAGTTTAATCCACTCATTATTCCAGCTTAAAAAGTCCACTTGCTGTCACGGTGATGGATGACAAATGCGACTTTTGCAGTTTTGCATTTTTTTTTTTTTGTATTTCAACTCTCGAGTCAATAAGATAACTTTGACTCAATCAATCAATCAATCAATCAACTTTATTTATATAGCGCTTTTACAATGACGATTGTTTCAAAGCAGCTTCACAGTGTTAAACAGGACAACATTGCAACAAAATTTGATTTGGCTAGTTTAATTTGGATAGTTTATAGAATTATATATGACCAAATTAATAAATTCTATTTGTATATTTAGTTGAGTAACTTGGATCATAATTTGAGTGTCCCCAACTGAGCAAGCCAAGCCAAAGGCGACAGTGGCAAGGAACCAAAACTCCATCAGGGCATGATGGAGAAAAATAAACCTTGGGAGAAACCAGACTCAGTCGGGGTGCCAGTTCTCCTCTGGCCTATTATTAACAGTGTATAATTATTACTCTGGCAACCTTGCAGGTCATAAATCATATTAGATAGGAATATTCGAAATTTTGGGTATGACGCAGACGGGTTCATTTAGGATGGCGCGTCTATTACACAAGAATATGAATACTTGAAAGATCGGAGTTATTGCGCGAGACAGGTTAATTGAGGATGACGTTCGGTGAGGCAAATTCAGAGGAGACACTAATGGACACGGTCTCAGTAGACACTCCAGGATGAGCTGGTCATGTCCAGATGCAGGTCCACCATCCGATCCGGACACGGCCTGGATCCGCCGACTGCAGTAAACCTCGGGATAAACAGAGAGACTAACATTAGTGTGGATGCCACTCTTTTTATGATGTAACGAGTACATCAGGTGTTATGGGAAGTGTTCGGTTCCGCTGACCTAGTTAATGCAGCCTAACAATCAGTCATTTGATTTGAATAAAGAAAGTTAAAAATGTTCTATGTGTATGCCATAGTAAAGAGATGTGTTTTTAGTCTAGATTTAAACTGACAGAGTGTGTCTGCTTCCCGAACAATGCTAGGAAGACTGTTCCAGAGTTTAGGTGCTAAATAGGAAAAGGATCGACCGCCTGCAGTTGATTTAGATATTCTAGGTATTTTCAACTGGCCAGAGTTTAGAGACCGCAATTGACGTGATGGAGTATAATACGTTAAGAGCTCACTTAAGTACTGGGAGCTAAACCATTTATTGCTTTATAAGTAATAAGCAAGATTTTAAAATGTATGCGATGTTTAATAGGGAGCCAGTGCAGTGTTGACAGAACTGGACTAATATGATCGTACTTCCTGGTTCTAGTAAGAACTCGAGCTGCTGCGTTTTGGACCAGCTGGAGTTTATTTATTAGGCGAGCAGGGCAACCACCCAGTAGAGCATTACAATAATCTAGCCTTGAGCTCATGAACGCATGTACTAATTGTTCAGCATTTTACATTGAAAGCATGTGACGAATTTAGATATATTTTTAAGATGGTAGAATGCAGTTTTACAGATGCTAGAAACGTGGCTTTCAAACAAAAGATTGGTATCAAAGAGCACACCCAGGTTCCTCACTGACGCAGAGGACTTGACAGAGCAGCCATCGAGGGTTAGACAGTATTCTAGGGCACTACTTGAGGAGCTTTTCTGTCCAATAATTAAAAATTCAGTTTTATCTGAATTAAGTTGCAGGAAATTACTATTCATCCAATTTTTAATATCAGCTATGCATTCCGTTAATCTTGTGAATTGGTAAGTTTCGTCAGGGTGTGAAGAAATATAGAGCTGAGTATCATCAGCATAACAATGAAAACTAACGCCATGCTTCCTAATGATATCTCCAGGTGGTAGCATATACAGGGTGGAAAGCAACGGTCCTAACACTGAGCCTTGCGGTACTCCATACTGAACTTGTGATCGGTGTGACATCTCTGCATTTACTGCTACAAACTGATAACGGTCAGATAAGTAAGATTTAAACCATGCCAATGCAGTTCCACTAATGCCAACATAATTTTCATAATTTACGGTCTAAATCCTGACTGGAAATCCTCACATATACAATTTCTTTCTAAAAGGAACATAATTGTGAAGACACTGCCTTTTCTAATATTTTTGATAGAAACGGTAGATTCGAGATTGGTCTGTAATTGACTAATTCTTTAGGATCAAGTTGCGTTTTTAATAAGTGGTTTAATTACAGCCAACTTAAAAGTTTTTGGTACATATCCTAATGTCAAGGATGAATTAATAATATTAAGCAGAGGATCTATGACCTCTGGAAGCATCTCTTTTAATAGCCTAGTCGGTATAGGGTCAAGCATACATGTTGTTGATTTTGATGATTTAACAAGTTTAGCCAATTCTTCTCCTCCTATAGCAGTGAATGAGTGTCATTTTTCCTCAGTGAGACTACAATGTTCTGTCTGAAGTGATACTGTAGTAGACGGCTGCATGGTTATAATTTTATTTCTAATGTTATCAATCTTACTAGTAAAGAAGTTCATAAAGTCATTACTGCTGTGTTGTTTGCAAACGTCAGAGGTTGAAGCTTTATCCTTTGTTAATTTAGCCACTGTATCGAATAAATACCTAGAGTTGTGTTTGTTTTCTTCTAAAATAGTTTAGAAATAAGCAGATCTAGCAGTTTTTATGGCCTTTCTGTATGCAATCATGCTCTCTTTCCACAAATTGCGAAAAACCTCCAGTTTTGTTTTCTTCCAGCTGCGCTCCATTTTTCTGGCTGCTGTTTTAAGGGCCCGAGTGTGCTCGTTGTACCACGGCGTTGGATTATTTGCTTTAATCTTCTTTAAGCACAGAGGAGCAACTATGTCTAAAGTGCTAGTAAAGAGAGAGTCAGTAGTTTCTGTTGCAACATCAAGTTCCTCTTGGCTATCTGTAATTCTGAGGAGATGGAACTGATGAGGAAGATTATGTATAAAGCAATCTTTAGTCGCAGCTGTTATAGTCCTGCCATATTTGAAGCGAGGGGATGGCTTTGCAGCCTTAGCTATATTAAGTATACATGATATTAGGTAATGATCTGAGATGTCATCGCTCTGCTGCAGAATTTTAATGGTATCAACATTTAGTCCATGTGACAGTATTAGATCTAAAGTATGATTAAGGCGATGAGTGGGTCCAGATACGTGTTGTCTAACTCCAATAGAGTTTATAATGTCTTTAAATGCCAATCCCAATGCGTCTTTTTCATTGTCAACATGGATATTAAAATCACCAACAATTAGTACTTTATCTGCAGCCAGTACTAACTCTGATAGAAAACCAGCAAATTCTTTGATAAAGTCTGTATTGTGCCCTGGTGGCCTGTATACAGTAGCCAACACAAATGTCAAACGGGATTTATCATTTACACTACACAATGTTACATAAAGCACCAAAACTTCAAAGGAATTATATTTGAAACTAGACTTCTGAGTAATACTGAAGTTATCATTATAAATTACAGCAACACCTCCCCTTTTCCTTTCAGACGGCTCGTGTTTATAACAATAATCTTGGGAGTGGACTCATTTAAAGTAATGTAGTCGTCAGGTTTTAGCCAGGTTTCTGTCAAACACAGCACATCTAGGTTATGATCTATAATCATATCATTAACAATAAGCGTTTTTGGCGAAAGGGATCGAATATTCAGCAACCCGAGATTTATCAATTGTTCATCCGTATTATATCTGTTGTTTATTTGTTGGACATCAATTAAATTTTTACTGTTGAATGGTTTTGATGGTTTTTGTATTTACTGATTCGGGAACAGACACAGTCTCTATGTGATAATATCTAGGTGAAAGCGTCTCTATGTGCTGGGATTTAGCTGACTCTGGTGACGTGAGACAGCTAGCAGACGGTTGGTTTAGCCAGTTTGTCTGCTTCCTGACCTGGGCCCCAGTGAGTCAAGGTTTAGCTCTAAGATTATGTGCCAAATTACTAGAGAGAAGAGCAGCACCAGCCCGGGTAGGATGAATGCCGTCTATCTTCAACAGGTCGGGTCTGCCCCAAAAACTTTTCCAATTGTCTATGAACCCTATGTTATTTTGGACACCACTTAGACAACCAGCCATTGAGTGATGATAATCTGCTAACTATTTCATCACTCCTTTTAACAGGACGGGCCAGATAAACAGACTGCCGGTGACATCGCACTTGCGAGTTTACACACCTCTTTAATGTTAATTTTGGTGATCTCCGACTGACGGTCGAACATCATTAGTGCCGACGTGAATAATAATCTTAGAGCCAGCACTTTTAAATTTGCTTTGATGTCAGGCGCTCTGGCTCCCGGTAAACATGTGACTATGGTGGCTGGTGTCTCTATTTTCACGCCCGTGTAATAGAATCGCCAATAACTAGGGCACTTTCAACAGGATCCTCAGTGGGTGCATCACTGAGTGGGGAGAACCTGTTTGATGTTCTAATCGGAACGGCAGAGTGGTTTTTAGATCCGCGACTATGCTGTCTCACAGTCACCCAATTGCCCTGCTGGGGCTCAGCCGAACCAAACAATGAGTGTTCACTAAGCTAGTCGATCCAAAACAGTATCTAAAGCTGTACCATTCTCACTACTCTCACATAAAGTCTGGATGCGTGTCTAAATCTGAAATCTTCTCCGTCAGCCTGATTAATTCCTTACATTTAACACATGTGAAGCCCTGTTCGCCAACGGAGATAGATATGCTAAACATGTAGCATGCAGTGCAAGTGACAATGACAGGAGAATAAGACATGGCTTACCGTATTTGTTGATGAATCCAAAACTTACCACACAACTTACTCCACTTACTTTGTTTGATGGAGTCTATTTAATAATCCAACTCACCACAGTTGTCTAATGAACTTAGAAAACAGGAGACCCAGGTGCCGGGATGGAAAGCTACCAGGCTAGCGAAAAGCTAACACGTGGTAGTGATTTAGATTAAAAGCTAGTGATGTCAAATTTAACTTGATAGGCTATATTAAACAATATATGGTGATGAGTAAGTTATTTTTAGCAGTATAGATAACAAAGAAAATATATCAAATAGAGATTCAAACGCAGCTATACTGAGCTACAAACACTGCCGCATGCAGCAGCAGCAGTAGGTAGACTGGAGCAATCGATCAGGGATTAAGGGATGTATAGAATATGATCATCATATGACTGTTTGACATAGCTGCAGGTGGTAGCATTACTTATTTGCAATCATCTCTGTGCTCTCTGAGCCGAGTCTGACCAAAAATGTTTGACATGACAAGACGGTTCATTCATATTATTATTATAAAGTGCGCGCTTGAGACTGCACATGCGCGTTAGCTGGGGCAACCTGAAATATACGCTTTTTAACGCAATTTGAACACATTAATGAAAACATTAATGAAAACATTAATGTGACAGTTCACCTCAGATTTTGTTGCTGATTTGAAATATGTTAAATGTGAGTGTGCAAGGCTGCAAGCAGTTTTTAAGATTTGAAGTTTGTTTGCATGCACACATAGAACCAGGAAAACTCATGATCACTGTGCGCTTGCATTAACTCCGCCCACTCTGCTTCTGACGACTAGGCACGCTCGTGTTTTTTCACCTTATTTCCCAGCTCACACTTTTCTCATTCTAATTGCATGTTACAAAACACGGACAGCGTTGACTGATTGAAATTGAAATTGATGCCATCCTACATCTGAGTACTAGAGCTTGTGGTTATTGTAAGGGGTGTTTCCTGAATATGTGCTAAGTGGTGCCAATCACAACACACTGGGCCAGCTAACCAATCACAGCAGATTTCGTATTTCGGAACAGGAAATAAATAGCATGTTCGGGCCAGACAGGGGGAGAAAGGTGCTGTAATAATGTAAAATATGTGAAAAATAATGTTTTGAACAATTAATCATGAAAGCATATTTTAGTACACCCCAAAAACAAAATCAAGACTTCATAAAAGGGCATAATAGGACCCCTATATATCTGTCATTAAAAAAAGTAATTTACTTTTTATTCCTCTTGGCGAGAAGTCCAATACAGGAATAAATGATTCTCTGTAGTTGGATATTGAATCAGTTCACAAAACCATTTTAAATTATTATTTTCTTAAAGTTTAAATTAAAAAAATTATAATCTGCTTCACTGGACAGGAAGATTTTTAGTGAATATTACTTAAGTTTCGATTTGTTCCTCACAAATGACAACTTTTTATTCTACAGACTTATTGGGCCTTAGTTCATTCATCATTCATCATAAAGCCATACTCACATTATTTTTGGATCATTTTTGGATTCATGAAAGTGTTCGTATTGTGGGTACAAAACGTGCACATGCTCCCTACCACACGTAAATGGTGTGCAAAACTTCAAAATGCTTTGTGTTCTTTTAGGCAAACTGATGACGCTGCATTTTGATAACACTATGTAACATAATAATATTTCTTGAGTTTGTTTGCCCATATAGTTAGGCAATCTTAAACAATTGAGGTTGCATGTCATAAGACCTATTTACAAATGATTGTAATTCACTTACATACACACGTTTAACTAACAAATCTGATGTTTATGAAGCATTTGTGAATGCAGAGGAGAGGGTTTTTGATAATATTTAAAAATATATATATATATATTTTATTACTTATGTTATTTTATTGAATATCATATTTGATAGAGACTTTTATGACACATAGTGAGAATATGCAGTATGCAATTTGTTGCAGATGCTGATATTTATATGGCTAAAAAGAAAGATGAAATTCTGATATATTGTAAAGTAAATCAATGAGATCTTTATAACATCATACTATATTAAATGCTTAGTTTTATGATTAAAATAGTTTAAAAACTTATAATGCAATGCAATACAACGATGATTGAGAGATCCTTCCTCAAAAGCCTGATGGATCAGATTTGATACTGACATTTTATATGTCAGTATCAATGTGTTCATTTTGAAATACTACTAACAATAAAAGTTATTCTTACGTTTACTTTTTAAAATAAGTAAAGATTTCACAGCAAAAAGACACATGAATCACAGCTTGAAGGTGGATGTTTTTACAATTATACATTTGAAAAGCTTTTTATTTGTTAAAAAAGTATAAACTATCTGTCATTGATCATTTAGAGAGCTTTCGTGTTTTTGTGTATCAATTATGATACAGTAAGCTTCATAGGGTAATATAATGTGGGGTTACAATGTGATCAGGTAAAAAATGTCTTCAGAATTTCTTATTTTTTCTAAGGTGAAAAATTTGGGTGAAATATCCCTGTAAGAGCTTAAAGGAGAGATGGAGGAAGATCCAAGTGAACGAGGAGAAAGAGAGCGTGCATGAAACCGAACTCTCTCGCTGGTTTAGTTCTCACTAAACATTCCCTCCTTTCGTTTTCCTTGCGTTCGTCCAAATCCCTATTCGTCCGCTGCCAAAATTTCTCCACCCAGCTCAGAGATTATTAAAGAGCGGGATGTGTTGAATAAAAAGCGTTTACTGTGGAGTGAGACAGTGTGATAGTGACAGGGGGTGGGGACACGGAGAGAAAACTGTAAACAAGGGTTTAGGGGAGTTGAGAAGGACAGCCGTTTGACTGGCCAGAGCGAAAGAGAGTGAGAGAGAGTTTGAGGGAGGGATGGCAGAGACAGAGATGGAGAACCAGCTCTGTTAGTGAGAGAGACATGTGGGCTATGATCAGAATAACATACTAACATGCTCTTTGTGGTTAAATCCTCTGTGACCACACTTACACCTGGATGTCCTCCTAAACTTACTGCAGTAGATGCTTTCTGGGAATGTAGTGCACTTTGGTGTCCCGTTACAGTTTTATTTTTCTGTATTTGGAGGCACAGATCCCTTGTTGGATTAACAAATTATAAAAATAAAATAAAAAACAGCTTGTTTTAAGCACAGCAAATGATCTGTTACTACTCTTTTTAAAAGAGTACACAAGGGCATACTACTTTTTGAAAAGTTTGCAAATACTGGTTTGATTAGTGCTTTGTCAGTTTTTAGTTAGTAGCAAGCTAGTATTTCATTCCGAACAGCAATGGAGTGTGTCGTCTGTCTAAAATCTTTGACTTAAATGCTGACTCTGTGAGTCTTCCTTCTCTAAAGAGCACACAGCCTTTAATAGCTGCAGTCTGCAAGAAGCCTGTGTATGATGAGGAGTGTGTGTTTTTGATCAAAACGCCTTTGATCAGTAAATCTGGGCTCGTCTTTGCATAACCTCTGCCCACTCTGTCGGCTTTTACATCCAAAATGTCTGAAAATGTGTGTGTTTTGGTTTCTCAGTAAGGTAGGCCAGGTTTCATTGTCACACCACCCACTCTTGCTTAGCCAAGTTCATAACATTTTATTTTATTTTATTTTAATTTACCTATATTCAAGCAGGCAATAAAAATAAAAAAAATATTAGAAAGATATTTTATATGAATATGCCCAAACACAGTTAACATATCTCTTACTGTCTTAACATATGCAGTTGTTAGTAAAATATTTGTATCTACAACAATAGAGATTTACACAATCTCAGAATGATACTGTATAAATTGTCATACATTATTTAACCTATTTTGGACCTAGGGACCTATTATGCAAAATTCACTTTTATAAGTTGCTGAACACAGATGTGTGTCCGCAGTGTGTGAGAACAACCAGCCTTTAATGGTAAAGATACACTCAGTCATTTTTTTTTTTATAATTCCCATAAATCAAAACCAGTCTCTTCAAACCAGTCTCTTCCCCCCTGTCATTTTAGGGAGAACCCCCATCCACAGCAGTGACGATCTACCCTATTAGCACAGACACAGCAATGAGTGAGAAGCACAGATTTCTGTTTACTCGCTGTAGCAGCTGGAGTTGCTCAATGTCTGTGCCAAAGAGGCATTACAAGTGTTGTGTTTTGGGATGTACCAATGAACATAAGAGTCTCCATAGACTCCCGCCATCTGAGTCACTGAGGATATCGTGGTTACATTTTATTTTCAAATAAAATTCGCTAAAGTCTTATAGACCATATAGCCAAAAGTCTAATAAATGTTACATGTGTTCTGAAGAGAATACACTTTTAAATAAACAGGCTTCAGTCCAGGAGAGTCAATCATTTGGGAGTCTGCTCAAGCTGTCGCATCCGTCTTTGTTTTACATTTATTACAATACAGTATGTAACACAAATGCAATAGCATGTCATAAAAGCAAGATGACAACATGAAATATAACCAATTAAACTATACCTGTTCTATCTTCCTGCAGCATATATTATCTGGCTCTGTAGGCATCTTATAACAGTTGCCACACAAGCGATTTATAGATTATTGTGTCGGAAAATATGCTAATCTATTACTTAAAGATAGTTAACTCCACATCAGCTATATAAATTCATCAATTAATCCTGTTTCATTCTACATGTTGTCACTTCTTCATGGCCCTCATTTTGTCACGTTATACAAGGGACAAACAGGTGCGAGGACTCAAGTGCAGTGATAAGGGGAATTTATTAACAAAACAAAACATAAACTCAAAACAAAACCCACGAGGGGGAAAAATACATAATCAAAAACACAAAATACTCAAACACATACCGACATCGGGAAACGGGAGACGAGACAAGACAACGATCCGACAAGGACTGCAAACACACAGGAGCTTATAAAGGGGAGAAATCACGCAGGGAGTGAGGCAAACACAGGTGGGGCAAATTAACCAACAACAAGATAACAAGGGGGTGGGATCTGACAATGACAGAGGCACATGGCCACACTAACAAACCCACATGTGCACACAAGACAGGACAGGCATGTGACATTACCCCCTCCTTAAGGAGCGGCTACCAGACGCTCCACTAGGGACGGGAGGGACAGACCAGGGGGGCACGGGAGGGACAGACCAGGGCGGCACGGGAGGGACAGACCAGGGCGGCACGGGAGGGACAGACCAGGGCGGCACGGGAGGGACAGACCAGGGCGGCACGGGAAGGACAGACCAGGGCGGCACGGGAGGGACAGATCAGGGCGGCACGGGAGGGACAGATCAGGGCGGCACGGGAGGGACAGACCAGGGCGGGACGGGAGGGACAGACCAGGGCGGGACGGGAGGGACAGACCAGGGCGGGACGGGAGGGACAGACCAGGGCGGGACGGGAGGGACAGACCAGGGCGGGACGGGAGGGACAGACCAGGGCGGGACGGGAGGGACAGACCAGGGCGGGACGGGAGGGACAGACCAGAGCGGGACGGGAGGGACACCAGGGCGGGACGGAAGGGACAGACCTGGGAGAAACAGGTAAGGAAGGGGAAAACAAGGGAGGGACAGGGAACACAAAGAGTTCAGGCGGCCGGGGGGCCAGAGTGGCCAGCAGAGTTCAGGCGGCCGGAGGGGCCGGAGTGGCCAGCAAAGTTCAGGTGGCCGGGGGGGCCGGAGTGGCCACCAGAGTTCAGGCGGCCGGGGGGGCTGGAGTGGCCAGCAGAGTTCAGGCGACCAGGGGGGCTGGAGTGGCCAGCAGGGTTCAGGCGGCCGGGGGAGCCGGAGTGGCCAGCAGAGTTCAGGCGGCCGGGGCGGCCAGCAGAGATCAGGCGACCGGGATGGCCAGCAGAGTTCAGGCGGCGGGATGGCCAGCAGAGTTCAGGCGGCCGGGATGGCCAGCAGAGTTCAGGCGGCCGGGATGGCCAGCAGAGTTCAGGCGGCCGGGATGGCCAGCAGAGTTCAGGCGGCCGGGATGGCCAGCAGAGTTCAGGCGGCCGGGATGGCCAGCAGAGTTCAGGCGGCCGGGATGGCCAGCAGAGTTCAGGCGGCCGGGGCCGGAGTGGCCAGCAGAGTTCAGGCGGCCGGAGGGGCCGGAGGGCCAGCAGAGCTCGGGCTGCCGGGCGCCAGCAGGGTTCGGGCGCCGGAGCGGCCAACAGGGTTCGGGCGGCCGGGCGGCCAACAGTGTTCGGGCAGCCGGGCGCCCATCCAGCACAGTGTCAGCCGGAAACGGGTCCGCCGCTCAGGGTCCGCCGGAAACTGGACCGCCCGGCTCAGGGTCCGCCGGAAACGGGACCGCCCGGCTCAGGGTCCGCCGGAAACGGGACCGGAAACGGGACCGCCGGCTCAGGGTCCGCCGGAAACGGGACCGCCGGCTCAGGGTCCGCCGGAACGGGACCGCCGGCTCAGGGTCCGCCGGCTCAGGGTCCGCCGGCTCAGGGTCCGCTGCTCAGGGTCCGCCGGCTCAGGGTCCGCCCGGCTCAGGGTCCGCTGCTCAGGGTCCGCCGGCTCAGGGTCCGCCGGCTCAGGGTCCGCCGGCTCAGGGTCCGCCGGAAACGGGACCGCCGGCTCAGGGTCCGCCGGAAACGGGACCGCTGCTCAGGGTCCGCCGGCTCAGGGTCCGGCTCAGGGTCCGCCCGGCTCAGGGTCCGCTGGCTCAGGGTCCGCCGCTCAGGCTCAGGGTCAGCCGGCTCAGGGTCAGCCGGCTCAGGGTCAGCCGGCTCAGGGTCAGCCGGCTCAGGGTCAGCCGGCTCAGGGTCAGCCGGCTCAGGTCAGCCGGCTCAGGGTCCGCCGGCTCAGGGTCCGCCGGCTCAGGGTCCGCCGGCTCAGGGTCCGTCGGCTCAGGGTCCGCCGGCTCAGGGTCCGCCGGCTCAGGGTCCGCCGGCTCAGGGTCCGCCGGCTCAGGGTCCGCCGGCTCATGGTCCGCCGGCTCAGGGTCCGCCGCTCAGGGTCCGCCGGCTCAGGGTCCGCCGGCTCAGGGTCCGCTGGCTCAGGGTCCGCCGGCTCAGGGTCCGTCGGCTCAGGGTCCGTCCGGCTCAGGGTCCGCCGGCTCAGGGTCCGCCGGCTCAGGGTCCGCCGGCTCAGGGTCCACCGGCACAGGGTCCACCGGCACAGGGTCCACCGGCACAGGGTCCACCGGCACAGGGTCCACCGGCACAGGGTCCACCGGCACAGGGTCCACCGGCACAGGGTCCTCCGGAATAGGGATCCCCGGGACTGGGACCACCGGGACTGGGACCACCGGGACTGCCTCTGGGGCTCAGAGAAAGTCCTGTGCTTCTCCCACGCCTCCAGAAGGCCACCATAACGTATCCGGTCACAGCCCTCCAGGCCATGTCCGGACTCGGGACCACCGGATCAGGACTCCCCGGAACACGATCCACCGGGACTGGGACCACCGGAACACGATCCACCGGCACTGGGACCACCGAACACGATCCACCGGCACAGGGACCACCGGAACACGATCCACCGGCACAGGGACCACCGGAACACGATCCACCGGCACAGGGACCACCGGAACACGATCCACCGGCACAGGGACCACCGGAACACGATCCATCGGCACAGGGACCCCGAACACGATCCACCGGCACAGGGACCACCGGAACACGAACCACCGGGACTGGGACCACCGGCACACGATCCACCGGAACTGGGACCACCGGAACACGATCCACCGGCACAGGGACCACCGGAACACGATCCACCGGCACAGGGACCACCGGAACACGATCCACCGGCACAGGGACCACCGGAACACGATCCACCGGCACACGATCCACCGGGACTGGTCCTCCCGGAACTGGGACCCCCAGGACTGGTGCAGAGGGATCCCTTCGCCTCCTCCTTCGTTTAGGCACAGGGACCACCGGCACACGATCCACCGGAACTGGGACCACCGGAACCGGGACCACAGGAACTGGAACCATTCTCTTCTTGTGGTGGTAGAGATAGTTTGCAAAGTTCCAAAAGTTCAAGTGACTCACCGTCTCCATCTCCCACTGTGGAAGAGGGTAATCCAGGCAGAGATTAAAAATGTCCTTGATGTTCCCATTATGGCAATTTAGCCGCTCTGCCCTCTCCCAGAACCTCTGGGTAAAGCCACGTATGTCCCTTCCCTCTTGGCGGAGTGCACTTAGCCCATGAAGATGGACCGGGCCTTTACTCATCCTGCTGAGTCCTCTGAGGGTCGGATCGTTCTGTCACGTTATACAAGGGACAAACAGGTGCGAGGACTCAAGTGCAGTGATAAGGGGAATTTATTAACAAAACAAAACATAAACTCAAAACAAAACCCACGAGGGGGAAAAATACATAATCAAAAACACAAAATACTCAAACACATACCGACACGGGGAAACGGGAGACGTAGACAAGACAACGATCCGACAAGGACTGCAAACACACAGGAGCTTATAAAGGGGAGAAATCACGAGGGAGTGAGGCAAACACAGGTGGGGCAAATTAACCAACAACGAGATAACAAGGGGGTGGGATCTGACAATGACAGAGGCACATGGCCACACTAACAAACCCACATGTGCACACAAGACAGGACAGGCATGTGACACATTTATCAATCTTGCGCCAAAACGGGCGTATATGTTGGCGTAAGATTATTAATCCTCTCACCGCCTGATTTATGAAGCTGTGCGCACCTCTGAAATCCAGGTGTATGCAATACCTGCCCTTGATAAATGCCGCGGCTGAAAACGATCGTCATTAGAATAACACGCCCCTAAATATTCAAGTCTCTGCCTCCGCCACGCCTTCATTTTACGCCATGGACAAATGGAAGACGGCAAAGAAACGAAAATTCTCCAACGTGGAGATCGAGACCATCGCCAGGGAAGTGGAAAAAAACAAAATTGTTTTATTTGGGAGTTTAAAGAGTGGGATTAAAGGCGCCAGTTTAATGAAAATCCAGTTTAAATAGCTAATAGGATGAGAAATTACCTATCACAATGCATTATTTTACAGCACGTGTTTTGAAACAATTAGCATTTAATTTCGTGTCACGTCATATGTATTGGGGTGTACAATAGTGATGATGTGATGTGGAGTACCTTTCATATACAATATTAATAATTGCATGACAATTTGTAAGATTCTTATTATTATTATTATTATGATTTTTATTATTAATGATGCTTATTGTTATTTAGAAGAAGAATGTCGTTATTATTATTCTTTATTTTATTATTATTATTATTATTATTATTATTATTATTTAAAAGAAGAATGTCATTTTTATTATTTTGTCAGTCTGAATTATTTTCAGTCCCAGTCCGTGGACAGATGCCAGGCCTAACCCTGAAACGTCAAACGTCCGATGTCTGGTAGAGCATAGGAAAAAAATGTACTGCGCATGTGTCGAACGAGATCATCCGCGCGCATCCATGGTGTAGTATACTTTGAAAGACGCGCGGACAGAGTTGCGCTTGATGCGTCCGGGCGTGGAAAGTGAAGTATACCCGGGGCTTAAAGCGCACAGGCTTGCAGCTGGAGGAATACATGTGCCTACAAATCAAATGCTTTGGTAAAGTCACACAAATTAAACATTGAAGTCCATGTTGCACAAAAATAAACACTGAAGTTTATAATTACTATGTTGTTTTTTTACAGTGGGTCATAATATAGCATATCTTTGTCAGTGCGTTTTCTGGCGTTAGGAATTGTTTTTCTGCGCATTTTCGCACTAACTCAAAACGTGCGTACACCACCTCCTGAGCTGGCGTAGGATTTGAGCATGCCGTACGCCAACGTCCATATTGATAAATCTCAAAGTCACCGTGGTTTTGGGTGTACGCCAGATGTACGCTGGAAATTTGGTGTACGCACTTTTGATAAATGAGGGCCTGTGAGTCCGACTCTGGTTCGAACATATAACACAGCTACTGACAGTTTCTGACATTTTCAGTGCATGATAGAGAACACTGGAGCATGAGCTCTTGAAGCTCCTCCCTCTTCTGGAAAGGGGGCCAGGAGCACCAGCTCATTTGCATTTAAAGGGACACACAAAAATTGTGTTTTGCTCACCCTCAAAAAGTAGCAATTTTAACATGATGTACTTTTTTTTTTTTTTTGCTGACACTTCACATACACACTCTAGGGACATCAGAGACTTATTTTACATCTTGTAAAAATGGGCATAATAGGTCCACTTTAAGTGAATGCTGAAAACCGCAGCCTCTAGCGTCAGTCACTTGTGTAGCTCTTGAGGCCAGGGGAGTGAGGTTTACTTTCAAACCTCTTACTAGCTGGCCTTTTTTTCAGCTATAGAACATTAGTAGACTGTCAGCTTAATATCTGTTAACATGATGATCCCTACAGATATTCTAAGCAGTGTTGGGGAAGCATTGTGTTGCATTGTGTTGTTTAAATTATGTTTAAAACAACATAATGCAATACAATTATGATTTCAAATAGTATTGTTCTATTTTGTAAACTATCCAAAGCTAGACACAATACTCAAATTTAGCCTATATCTCCAAGTGCAAAATTGTTACAAATGTAACATCAATGCGAGAACAAAATGCAAATTAAATTTGATACACACTAGTAGTCAAAATGCAGGTTAAACTCACAGCAAATGCATTGATGGTGATTTACTGTGAACAGAGCTACTCTGAGACGCGAAACATGAGCTGCTTGCGTGAAACCCACAGCAACCTATTTGATTAGACCACAGCCTTTGCCATGTGATAAGTGCACTAATATCGCAATTTTGTTTTCAAAGCAATGGCGCACAATGTTGTGATCTTTTAGGAACTATGTTGGGTTATCATTGTTATTAAATCAGAAACAGATTTGATAGAGTGCGATAAAGCTGGATAATTAATCAGTTTAAAGAGCCTAAAATTCAGCTGTATGTGCTTTAAAGGGGTACTTCAGCGCTGGGAGGATGAATCTGTATTTAAACTGGGTCATAAATGTAGTAGAAATGTGAAATTATTTTTGAATTTGGTGCATTCTAGACTGAGAAAACACAGGAAATGTATTTTTGTCTCATGGGGATGAAAGACCACAATTCCCAGAATACACTTCGCTGCCCTCCTACTCTACGCACGGCTACAGGATTACTGGATCACTTGCCCACCGAGTTCGTTTTCATAAAATCAGTTCAGTTAGAGACACTACAATTAAAAACTGAACGTGTCTGTTCGATATAAAGCGAGTGAGCCGATTGAGCGTCACGGCACAAACGCAGCAGGATCAGATTACATTCATCACATGAGCTGAGGTAAGCGCTGGAATCGCGGCCGCATACATTTACAGTACATGATCAGTCTGGCGCATTTTCAGTTCATGTCTTTGGAAGCTTAACTTTCATAGGAAGTTCATTTGAAAAGTTGAAACACTCACTTTCCTCTCCACCGCTCCGTTTACATTAATCTCCGCAGTTCCCGAGCCGAGTGCTGTGAGTGTGATGTTGAAAACGTGTGGAAACAGCGCCTCCTGCTGGCTGTAGTCTTCAGCCTCTGGCCAAAGACTCCTCCGATTACGCAAAATGACGATATTTGCGTCATCGGAGGAATTTTTCCAGAAATAAAATACATAATTCTCTCATCTCAGGGTCATATGAGGGGGGAAAGTACGATAATTTGAATATACTCCTGGGTTTCTACTTTTACAAAGCTTAATGCTAATCGCTGAAGTAACCCTTTAAATCTTTGACACAGACAGCGTCTTTTGTTTGCATAAATTTCAGTGGATTCATGTGAAATATCAACCCACTCCTGTACGTCCTTTACATAGCATAAACGTGAACTATAAAGCCACAAGATGCGTGATGAAATATAGATGGCATTAATTTACTATTTTAGTTTGTGAAGAAGACGCTGCACTGCTTTAATGCATCGCTGGCTCGTCACAAAGGGAATGTTTGGTCGCGCTACACCGCTACTTCCTGGAAAAAGTAGTTAGCTACTGGAAAAGCTACTGAAAATGTCAACTTATTCTACTAACCCGAACCTTAAAGAGAGTGGGGGTCTAATGCTATTTCATGCATTCTGACTTATTTTTACACTGTTAAAGAGTCGATTCTCATGCTAAACATGGCCAAACATGCCCCACCCACTACACTCCTCCACAAGTTCGGCTGTTTTCGGGAAAGAATCGGTACAGTGCATCTGTCTTTTATAAATATGATAAAACTAAAGACTCATCCGAGATATTAAGGATGCAATACTACTCTATAGACACTCAAGATTAACATGAGATTGGCAGAAACTGTCATTTTAACACCTGTAACACCTAACCCTACCTGTGAAGGCCAAGTATGGCTACCCAAAGTCTGAAATTGTCCCCTGCATTTAACCCAGTTAGTGCACACACATTAGGAGCAGTGAGAAGTAAACACACTGCTGTGGACCAACACACCTGGAGCAGTGGGCAGCCACTGGAGTGATTGGGTTACTTACCTATAGTTAGTAGTATGTCTAAAAGTGCACGTTTGAAAAAAAGTGTAATCATTGTTTTATCATTTCAAACTTGTTTTTGTGAAATGTTTTGATAATTTAACCCATAAAATAAAAAAAATTCGGCATAAATTAATGTATTAAGGTTGATTCTGTATATTTTTGACTTGAATAAAGCTAGTTCATTTAGATGTCACCATTTTTTTTGGTGTGAGTGAGGCTTAAATGTCCCGTGTTCAGGGTCACCGTGTCTCGCGCACACGCTCTTCTTCTGGCATTCCATTTCTTTCTTTTGGTCTTTCTGTATATCCCTCTTTCCCTGAACAGATTCCTCTCTCATCCTGTGCTGTTCTTTCTTTCTCTTGTCTTCCTGTCTCGTGCACTGGTTCTCTCTCTGAGTTTGTTTAGAGACAGAGATAGTGGGGAAGTATATTTAGTCTGAATAGACTCCACTGTCTGCACACCAGAGAGAGAAAGCGAGCAAAAAAAAGATTGCGATGAAGATAAATCTTTTACCCTTTTGCCCTTCTTTAAAATTGACCTTTTTTGTCAAATTTTTATCGTTTTTTTTTTTTTTTACTTTTATTTCTTGTGCATTTTTCTCTATCTGTCTGTCTCTGTGACTCTTTCTCTCTCTCTCTCTCTCCCTTTGTCTCCACCATAATCTCTCAAAGATAACTGTGACGGAATGGGAAAAGACGGGCTTGGAATCTCTCGCTCTTTTGTCAGTGTCAGCTGATTCTGATAGACAGACAGACAGAGACAGTCTCACGTAACCCGACCTTTGACTTCTAGCGTAATGTCTGGTCCACATTCCAGCCTTTTGTGGTTAAGAACCGCCCACTTAAGCAGGAAGAGAACTAATCTGACTGACATGTGTTTACGTGCTGTTTAGGGGCGGGTTGTCTGAAATCATATCATGGCACAATAATAGACCAGCATAGAAACAATTTATTTAAATAATGTCACATTTTTATAGAGATCGAGGGAGCGAGATGCTGCATTGCCCTGCCATAGCGTCACTGCTTCCGGGGAGTAATGGTTACAGTCGTAACCTGAGATGTTTATTAATGCCTAAAAGAGGGTTTGTGTTGGAGTAACCTGATAGTTAAACTGGCCCTTGATGTAATTTACTTAACTTTGTCAAGTCCAGTGATAGTTCTTTACTGAATCAACTCCAGCAAAGTAAACACAACTTTGTTTATAGGAAAAGTCTGTGTGTGTGTTAATACAAATACATTTTTCATATTGATTTTTCACCTGTGTTTTCCCCTTGACTGACGCATTGCATAGGTTTAAAATAAATGTCCATAAACTCAAAGTCTGCATGAAACAGAAGTTGCAATATTCCTTTTCTTCCCTATTATGATGAATATATGAGTGAAACAGCTTTAGGAACAAGTATAATTGCAGGGCAGGGCTTAATTTTGTCCATTGGGAATTGATCTCATTGATCTATTAGTCGATCTCATGTGAGTGACAGGTTGCCCAACCTCATGGCAGTAAACACGTCATTAGAGAAGAGATGTCGCTGCAAGACGTAGAAGTTATTTTGAAGAAAGGTTACGAGGGGACATGAATTTAAAAAACAATGATGTGCATATAAATCATTTATAATAAATACTACAATATTACATTAGAAAAATGGTAAAAACTTAAATTTGATTTCATTTTCCAGTAAATTTTCCTTTTTCTACTGATTTAATTTAGCTATTTATTTTATTACAGTGCAGATTGACAAAAACCCTGTGTGTTTTTACTGGCAATCAGATTTGATTTAGCCAGATAATGAAAGTACACTTTGTGTGCATTAAGAGAACAAAGCACCAGGCAGCTAAAATAGAAAGAGAGACTGGAGGGCAAAAAACAGATCAATGACGTTTAAAGGAACACTCCACCGTTTTTAGAAATTGGGCTTATTCAACATCTTTCCTACATTTAGATGTGTATGTGGGCAAATGCATTTTTGTCTCAGTGCATGCATTGTTTTAGTTTGGCAGGGTCGCCGCTAGCTTAGCTTAGCATAATGAATGGAATCCTATGTTGCCAGCTAGCATGTCCTGAGTAAAAGTGATCCACAAAAAAAACCCCACCTAATTATTACTTCTTATGACCTGTGTATTCACAACAAATACAAATAGCGATGCAGATTAAGACTAGGCGATTTCCTAGGCAGATATTAACTTGGGACTATATTGTGGGAAGCACAGGCGCACTGCTACTTGGGCGCAGAGATATCACGCAACACTTGAAATCCCCAAACTTCCGTCAACATACCGGCGTATGTTGTGCATGTGTTGCGTGATATCTCTGCGCCCAAGTAGCAGTGCTTCGCCTGTGCTTCCCCATAATATAGTCCCAAGTGCATGCACTGAGACAAAAATGCATTTGCCCACATATCTAAATGTAGGAACAAAGTTGAATAAGCCCTATTTCTAATAACGGTGGAGTGTTCCTTTAAGGATGGACTGATAAGCTTGTGCCTGTTTTGTTCAGCAGATGCTGAAGGTGCAGTTTCTAACCATGCTCACATGAACTGTAGAAGGTGCTGTGTTACTGGTTCAAATCAAAGGAGCTCTGTATGATATCCACAAGGTTCCCACAGAAAGCCTGGAGGTATCAGGGAATTTAATAATTGTGATTTCCAGGAAAGCAGATAAAATCCTAAATTGGCAAGTCTCAAGTGTGTGTTATAATCGTGTTAGTAAACACCTGTAATAATGACTGTTTCCTGTGTTTGTGATGGAGGTTTTGATCATGATTGGCTGTAATTAATAGCTCAGGACTGTGTTGTGTTTGTGAAAGAGAGAGACTGAAGCAGCTCGCATCCGCACCCGAGGGATTTCGGTTCATAAAGAGGACAGATACAACGGAAAAAACAAGCAGTTTCCAGAAAGAGTTTCATTCATGAGGGCAGAAGATCCATGGTGATAAAGTATTTACGAAAATAGCCATATTGTACTTTTTCATGGAACTGTGTATTTTCCCCTGACATCCACCAGTGTTATTTTAGTATTATTTATATATGCTATTTTAGTATTAATTCATATTTTGAAAAGTATTTTATTTTTATATTTTACATTTTAGTTTAAATTTTTTGTAATTATGTTATGTTCCTTTTATTTTTTTATATTTCTATATATAGCTTTAATTTATTTTTTATCTCAGTTTTACTTTTAAGCATATGCAACATTTCTAATTTTCCTTGATTGAATATTTGTATTTTTTTATTTCAGCTTTATTTCCGTCCACTCATGTGGCCCATAAACTCACCAAATGACAATTTTACACTGAATCTATGATCCTTAAAATTAGGAAGGGTGTACTGCACCTGTAATACTCCTATTTGAAAATGAGATTTGTTATAATTAGCTAACCTGGCTATTTGCAAATGAAGTGACCACAGCAAAGCTGTTAAATACTCAAATGTTATAATACTGTGATATACATGACATTTAAGCATTCATATGTTAATAAGCTCATGATGTCAATTCTGTGGTTGAATGACTCATTTTTGCAGCTTATTTTCAATAAATGGTTTGGGTGGGCTTGGGAGCTGTTATTAGTTATTAATGTCATAAACATCCGTATTTTATAAAAGGACAGACACCTTATAACGTACAAAAGTATCAGGAAAAACTGTTACAACAATAATGTTTTTATCTGTTTTTCTCTGGCAGTGGGTCTAGAGCAGCAGTGCGAGCTGACCTGTCGGCCGGTCGGGTACCGTTTCTATGTGCGGCAGGCGGAGAGGGTACGAGATGGAACGCCATGCGCAAATAACACACCCAATGATGTGTGTGTGGGAGGACGCTGTCTGGTGAGAAAACATGCACACAAATGATAGTAACATCATCACTGGAAAGAGGTCTGACCTCAGCGATTCAATTCAAAGTCTAAATCTGTTAAATGCCTTGGAATTGTAAGATCTGTATATCTACCCTTGTGAAAATGAATTACACTTTAGCATAGTTTTAAAAAGAGTGCTTATTTCTGGAAATATTATACTTTAAAAGAAAGTATGTTAAGGTATGTTGGTGAATATAAAAGAAAAACTTTTCAACTGAACAAAGTGTACTCTCTTTAAATACACTTATTTCATTTCTTTTTATTTCATTTATTTAATTATATTATCTCCAATTACATTTTTTAAAACTATACTTTTAAGATTTGAAGTACACTACAAGTACACATTCAGTACAATTAAGCACACTTCTTTTTCTCAAGGATATAATCTGATGTCCTATCTTGTCATCCTCATGCATTCATATCTAATAAAAATCATCTTTTCTCCATCTGTCTGTCAGAGTGAAGGCTGTGACGGTGTGTTGGGCTCAGGGTTGGTTCAGGATCGCTGTGGCGTGTGTGGCGGTGAAGACGGCACCTGCAAGAGGGTCACAGGAAGTTTCCTAAACACGAGCGTTCCGCTGGGTTACCACAAAATCCTGGATATCCCTCCCGGAGCTACAGCTATCAACATCACAGAGAGACGAGCCAGTCCAAACTATCTGGGTACGAACTCTGTGTGAATGGGTCAAATTTGGACCAAATATCTGCTTTAAAGATAGTAAAGCCTATATACAGCGGGTACGGAAAGTATTCAGACCCCCTTACATTTTTCACTCTTTGTTATATTGCAGCCTTTTGCTAAAATTATTTAAGTTATTTTTTTCTCATTAATGTACAAACAGCACCCCATATTGACAGAAAAACACAGAATTGTTGACATTTTTGCAGATTTATTAAAAAATTAAAAAAAACTGAAATATCACATGGTCCTAAGTATCAAAGACCCTTTGCTGTGACACTCATATATTTAACTCAGGTGCTGTCCATTTCTTCTTATCATCCTTGGGATGGTTCTATACTGAAAAAATGCTCTTCTTACTTAGTACATTTTTCTTGTTTCCAGTCCAAATATCTAAACATTCTTAAATCAAGATGATTTTTCTAGATTAGTAAAATGACATAAGATATTTTTTCTTGTTTTCTTGAAAATAAAACCAAAATGAAGTGAGTTTTTGTAGCCTGACGTGCTCATACTCAATTCTAGTCAGAATACGAGTCTGGTACCGCTCCATTGGGCTTTGATTATGGGGCGTGTGTCAACCTAACCAGGAAAGACCTCAATTGGATAGACCTACAACCAATCAGAGCAACGGAGCGACGCGTAATGTTAGTTGTCAAATGTCAACAGAACTCAACTGCACTGTGTAGCCAAGTTCATGTTTTTCCAGCGGGTTGAAGCGACCCCAATTATGTGATACATAGACCCAGGAATGCGAATTTTAGCAGGCAACCGTGCCAAAATAACATATTTTGCCAACCAAACGCAATGTTTTTCCGGAGAACCCCCCGGAAAGCTATTGTATTGGGCTATAGTTTTGAGCAGCAATTGCACGACATTGCAAAAAAACATGGCAACCCTGTCTGCACACATGCTGGAATAAGTAACGTTAGAAGAAAAAGATGAGTGTAAATGGTCTTTGCCAGTGTTGTAAAAAAATAATTTAAGGATACACAGAGTACTTACCAACACGATCATCGTTTCTGAGAGAAATAGTGAAGGTGAATGCATATACGAACATGTTCTCCGTTTAGGATTAGAGCAAATTCAACCCAAGAGCCTTCGATGGCGTGGATGATTACGTTACTGTTGATCATCTGTCCATCATCGTCTAAAGCCCGCTCTGATGATTTCATTGGTCTGAACTGTTTCTGTTCGGGCATAATTATTCCTCTATGGAGCGAGTCCAGACCGAATTGCCCGAGCAAAAAAAATTGTGGGCGGGGCTAAATTCGGCTGGCACCAAGGCTAGAGTTTTTGCTTAAAACAAGCAAAGTAATCTGCCAATGCATGGGGTGAGAAAAAATAATCTTGTTTCTGAATGAAATCTTGTTTCTTGTTTCTGTCCCAAACAGAAATAAGATTATTTTTCTCACCCCATTGGCAGATCATTTTGCTTGTTTTAAGCAAAAACTTGCTCCATTTTGATGTTTCCCCCTAAAACAAGAAAACATTTCTCATGTAATTTTACTTATCTAGTAAATGCATCTTGATTTAAGAATTTTTAGATATTTAGACTGGAAACAAGAAAAAATCACTAAGTAAGAAGAACATTTTTTGCAGTGTACACCTTCATTTGAGTCCAGCTGTGTTTGATTATACTGATTGGACTTGATAAGGAAAGTCACACACCTGTCTATATAAGATATTACAGCTCACAGTGCATGTCAGAGCAAATGAGAATCATGAGGTCAGAGGAGAAGAGCCTTGGTGAGAGAGGTAAAGAAGAACCCAAAGATTACTGTGGCTGAGCTCCAGAGATGCAGTCGAGAGATGAGAGAAAGTTGTAGAAAGTCAACCATCACTGCAGCCGTCCACCAGTCGGAGCTTTATGGCAGAGTGGCCCGACGGAAGCCTCTCCTCAGTGCAAGACACATGAAAGCCCGCATAGAGTTTGCTAAGATGGTGAGAAAGAAATTCTATGGTCAGATGAGACGAAGATAGAACTTTTTGGCCTTAAAGGATCCTGTTCTTCGTGATCCCATTTTTCAAACTTTAGTTAGTGTGTAATGTTGCTGATAGAGCATAAATAATACCTGTAAAATTATAAAGCTCAAAGTTCAATGCCAAGCGAGATATTTTATTTAACAGAAGTTCCCTTTCAAAGCCTACAGCGAACGGCCGGTTTGTACTACATGCCTGTACTTCCTGCTTTAATAACGTCACTAGAACAGTTTGGTGACTAACCTCCACCCACCAGAATACGCAAAAAAGGGGGCGTGGTCTTGTTGCTCTCCCACGTGGAGTGTGTTTGTCGCCATGTCTATAATAACATTGAGTGCATGCATCTCCTCTTTATGGTAAGAGGCGTGACCTCTCCGGGTAACGTGCGCTAAGCTGCTGTCGAATCACAACACGGGAACCGCTGGCACAATCAGAACTCCTTATGCATTTCTGAAGGAGGGACTTCATAGAACAAGGAAATTATCAGGCCGTTTTTTCATCAGTGAAAACAGCGGTATACATATAAGTAAATTGTGTGAAAAATACTGTGTTTTTTTACACACGAAACATGAACACGTTATATTGCACACTGTAAACACAATCAAAGCTTCAAAAACACAGGAAAAACAGGACCTTTAATTCTAAGCGGTATGTGTGGTGAAAACCAGGCACTGCTCATCACCTGTCCAATACAGTCCCAACAGTGAAACATGGTGGTGGAAGCATCATGCTGTGGGGGTGTTTTTCAGCTGCAGGGACAGGACAACTGGTTGCAATCGAGGGAAAGATGAATGCGGCCAAGTACAGGGATATCCTGGACGAAAACCTTCTCCAGAGTGTACAAGACATCAGACTGGGCCAAAGGTTCACCTTCCAACAAGACAATGACCCTAAGCACACAGCTAAAATAACGAAGGAGTGGCCAACAACTCTGTGACTGTTCTTGAATGGCCCAGCCAGAGCCCTGACTTAAACCCAATTGAGCATCTCTGGAGAGACCTGAAAATGGCTGTCCACCAACGTTTACCATCCAACCTTACAGAACTGGAGAGGATCTGCAAGGAGGAATGGCAGAGGATCCCCAAATCCACAGAAAAGGGTCTGAACACTTAGGACCATGTGATATTTCAGTTTTTCTTTTTTTAATAAATCTGCAAAAATGTCAACAATTCTGTGTTTTTCTGTCAATATGGAGTGCTGTGTGTACATTAATGAGAAAAAAAATGAATTTAAATGATTTTAGCAAAAGGCTGCAATATAACAAAGAGTGAAAAAAAAAATATATATATATATATATATATATATGTATGTATATGGTAACACTTTATTTTGATGGTCCCTTTTGAACATTCTGTTGACTATAAGTAACATTGCACCTACATGTCAACTAACTCTCATTAGAGTATTAGTAGACTGTCTGCTTAATATCTGCTAACACTTTATTCTAATGGTCTTTCAACAGACATTCTACTGACTATTAGTAACTTTGCAACTACATGTCAACTTATTCTAACCCTAACCCTACCAGTCTACTGAAACTCTACTAACACTCTAATGATATTTAGTGGACATGTAGGTGCAACGCTACTTATAGTCAACAGAATATGTTAAAGGGACCATCAAAATAAAGTGAAACCATATATATATATATACAGATCAGGCATAACATTGTTATGGTTGGGATATATTAGGCAGGAAGTGAACATGTGTTAGAAGCAGGAAAAATGGGCAAGCGTAAGGATTTGAGTGAGTTTGGCAAAGGTCAAATTGTGATGGTTAGACGACTGGGTCAGAGCATCTCCAAAGCTGCAGCTCTTGTGGGGTGTTCCCGGTCTGCAGTGGTCAGTTACTATCAAAAGTGCTCCAAGGAAGGAACAGTGGTGAACCGGCTACAGGGTCATGGGCGGCCAAGGCTCATTGATGCTCGTGGGCTGCGAAGGGTGCCCGTGTGATTCAGTCAAATAGACGAGCTACTGTAGCTTAAATTGCTCAAGAAGTTAATGCTGGTCCGGATAGAAAGGTGTCAGAGTACACAATGCATCGCAGTCAGGGTGGCCATGCTGACCCCTGGCCACCACCAAAAGCACCAACAGTGGGCATGAGAGCATCAGAACTGGACCAGAGAGCAGTGGAAGAAGGTGGCCTGGTCTGATGAATCACATGGATGGCCGGGTGCGTGTGCGTCACTTAGTGATTTAGGCCTATATCTTATTTCATATCATTTTTCTGGAATATCGCCCTACAAAGACAAAAGAAGGAACTACATGAACACTGTCTGGAACCAAATTTGATTTGAATTTCAGAATACGAGTAGAGCTGATCCAAGCACATGTGTCACGATTTCAGTCATAACTCACATGACAGAATATCTAGTTACTTCAATTTGGCTTTGCAGGGCAGAAAAGTTCACCCAGAAATTAAAATGTATTTATTAAAATGTAAATTAAATGTCAAGCTACAAAAATGTACAAAAAGTCATCATACAGGTTTGCATCATCATGAGGGTGACAGAATGACAGATTTTTATTTTTTTAAATACAGGTAGTCTGGGAGGGGTAAGATTTGTTTTTAGGAATTTGATGGTAGTTCATCCTGACATTCAGCCTAAGTATGTGTGTGTGACTGTGAATGCATGTTTGCTTACATCACATGTCCGGGTATGTTTCTACCTGCTGGTGTGAGATTAGTGTGAATTGGTCATTGTTCCTTGGTTTAGTGACCAAGCTAAGCTCAGACCTCCAGGCTTATAAACAACAGATCATTAGCAGAGAGATGCAGCTGCAGTTGATCACTTTAGATGATCTAGAGCGTGTAAGTCTAAATTCATAGTGTTTGTAGATGACAATGTCCCATTGTTTCAGCACGTGGTGCGTTTTGGGGCAGCGATGAGTCACTGTCCTGAGAGGGATGTTATCTTAATATTAGCCTGAACATGATTCAGGAATGCTTGTATTCACAGATGATGATCTTTTATATGTGTTGAATCTCTCTGGGCTGTGTTAGGTAATACAGGCATGTTTTCTTAAGTGAATGTGACCCTGAGTCAGAGTCATGGACATGTCTGTGTTTGTTTCGCCCAGGTCCGCTTCTGTGTGTGTTCTAGTACGGTGTGATTGTGCCCTGAAGGCAGACTGTAGACTATAGTAGACAAAACACTTACAGGGTTATGTGAGAAATCATCTTTTTTTTCTCCCTCTGACATCTTTTTTTGGCATTTGCTTTTCTTTCTCCTTTGTGTCTCTGTGATTCCTTCTGCCCCAGTTTTATTGTTTAGAGTTTGCGCTTTCAGAGCTCAGGAGGTGTTAACTATCACTATTATTGTTTATATTTCCTCTAACACTGTGTATTAAAGTTCACTGTGCGGGTCGTCCGCCAGTGTTTGTGCTCAGCAATGCCCTGGAAACCACCTCAAACTCATCATTGCAGAGACTTGTTTAGGTGTCAGTAGTTTTGGTAGTATTACTTTTTTAGTTTTTAGTGTTTGTCTTGTTTAATTATCAGTATTTTATCTAGTGACACTGCTTTAATTGGAGAGCTCACCCAAAAACCAGACGGTTGATGCTAGCCATTGACTTACTACGGTCAACTGTCTGGTTACCAACATTCTTCAAAATATCTTTTTTGTGTTCAACAGAAGAAAAAACCTTTTACCGGTTTGTAAAAACTTGAAGGCAAATACACAATGACAAAAGTTTCATTTTTTGGTGAACTATCCCTTTAAGTTTCAGTATTGGTCTTGTTTTGGAAGAAACTAAATTCTGCAAAGCTAGACAAATACCGAAATCTAAAGGGTTAGTTCACCCAAAAATGAAAATTAGCCCATAATTTACTCACCCTCAAGTCATCCTAGGTGTAAAATACATTCTTCTTTCAGACGAACACAGTCAGAGTTATTTAAAAAAAAATGTCCTGGCTCTTCCAAGCTTTATAATGGCAGTGACTGTTGGGTGATTTTTGAAGTCCATAAATGTGGCCTTCAGAAGTGGACTTCCTAATAAAGGGAAAAAATCATTTTTTTGGGTGAACTAACCCTTTAAATGGATAGTTTTAGTCAAAAAAAATTACATTTTGTCATAATTTACCAGCCCTCAAGTTGTTACAAATCGGTAGGAGTTTTTAAGTAGTAGTAATGAAACTAGTTTAAGTATCCGTTTTGGTCTGGTTTAGATGTTAGTAGTTTAGGTAGTTTAACTAGTGATACTAGTTTAAGGATCAGCACTGATCTAGTTTAGATGCCAGTCATTTGAGTAGTCATACTAGAATAATTATCAGTATATGTCTAGTTTAGGTGTCAGTATTTGTGTTAGTCTTACTATTTTAGTTATTACTGTTTATCTGGTTTAATTATCAATATTTTAACTGGTGACACTCCTTTACATTTCAGTATTGGTCTAGTTTTGGTGTCCGTAGTTTAATGAAACTAGTTAAAGTATCAGTTTTGGTCTGGTTTAGATGTCATTAGTTCCCTTTTGAAAGGGAAAACTAATGTCCTGTCCTAGGACGCTTTTTGGGGAACGCATTTTCAGCCTTTTCAGCGTGACTGGTGTCTGAAACTACTCTCTCTCCCGCTACAGACCTCGCAAAACCACGCCCCCTCCGCCACAGGAAGTATATAAGGGAAGCTTTGCAAACATGACACCATCCTTTTCGTCTTCAGTGACTGTGTGTTTGAAGTGCTTTCGGATCTAGCAATCAGATATGAAGCACGGAGAGAAGAAGAACAACACTTATCGTAAGTGTGCTGATCCGTGTCCCAGGTTTTTAACACCTGAGGACACACATACTCTCTGGATGCTTGCTGATCGTCTCGAGAGAGGTGTAAGTCTCTCAGATGATCAGCCGGCTGATGAGAGACAGCTGCAGGTGGAGTGCCTCCACAGGTACAGCTGGAGTTCAGTGGTCCAGTGTACTTGCTTGTCAGGTATTAGGCCTCACCAGGCCTCCCTGAGGATTGGTTGTCAGGTAACAGGCCTCTTCAGGCCTCTCTTGTGCACCTGTGGTCGGTAGCAGTCCTCACCAGGCCCCCCTGGAGGTGGACTCCCGTATCTGGGTGCTAGCAGCCAGCTTCACGCTGACAGCAAGTGGATGCTTGTTATCAGTTGACCTGCCTTTCTGGCAAGCAGCATTCTAAGGCAAGTTTGACCCTAGCTTCAACGAAGGATCATCTCCCTGCTACCGGTTCCCCTTCAGGAAGGTAACCTATGGATTAGCCTACAGCCTGGTTTCCTACCAGGACAGGCTCGGTGCTCCCCTCCTTTGAGGATCGCCTATGAGCAAGCAGCCACCTTGGACTGGTCTTAGGTTGCAGGCCTCTACGAGATCAGTAGGTCAGTACTGTAGGCCTCCTTAGCCTCCTTATCACCCTGAAACAGAGGCGCTTTGTAGATCCAGGGATCGAGCAGAAAGACTCCCCTCATTGGTAAGGGTTGTAGAGTGCTATGCTGAGTGCTGCTCTCCAGGATACTCTTCTCTGAGAGATGGTCACTGCCAGTTCGCAGTCCCTCTGTCCGGATGCCCTTCCTACGGAAGAGGCAGGTGTAAACCGGAGACTCTGTTCATGGAACAGACAGTGTTGGCACACCATAGGGTCCTGGTATAAGGGACACCAGGTTGAGCCTCCCTGGAGGCATTCGGTGGGACTTTCCCGAAAAAGTGTCTGGCTTGGGCGCCATTCCCTTAAAGGGACCCCTTCTGTTGAAGTAGCTGGTCCCAGGCCTTTGAGCAGCCTGGGTTAAGAGACCTTATTGGAACATTAAGGTCCTAGCTTGGGCTATGAACATAGGGAAGGCTGTCACTGACAGCCCGGTGTGACCAGAGGGGAAGTGGCTCGGGCACTTCAGTTGAATGTGTTCGTTCTGACAGTTGTCACTGCCAGTGGGCACACACTCCCCTCAGCATGGTGGCGTGGGTATATCGTTCCCCAAAAAGCATCCTAGGACATGGCGCGAGTTCCCTTTCAAAAGGGAACGTCTCTGGTTACATATGTAACCTTAGTTCCCTGAGAACATGGAACGAGATGCTGCGTCTTGTTGCCATGCCTCGGGGCCTGCCTGCTAAACATTCCCTTCAGACGAAAGGATGGTGTCATGTTTGCAAGGCGCCCTTATATACTTCCTGGTCGCACTTTGATGACGTCATGGGCTGTCACCGGTCACCCGTCATTTCAGACACCAGTCACGCTGGAGGCGTTCCCCAAAAAGTGTCCTAGGACGCAGCGTCTCGTTCCCTGTTCTCAGGGAACTAAGGTTACATACGTAACCAGAGACATTTTGGTAGTAATACGATTTTAGTTATTAGTTTTTGTCTGGTTTAATTTCAGTATTTTAAGTAGTGATGCTAGTTTAAGGATCAGAATAGGTCTAGTTTAGATGCCAGTGGTTTGAGTAGTCATACTAGATTAAGTATCAGCATTTGTCTAGTTTAGGTGTCTCTAGTTTAATGATACTAGATTAAGTATCAATGTTCGTTTAGTTTCAGTGTCAATAGTTTTGGTAGTCATAATACTTTAGTTATCAGTTGTTCGTCTGGTTTAATTATCAGTATTAAGTATCAGTATTGGTCTAGTTTAGGTGTCATTAGTTTTGAGTAGCAGTACTTGTTTAAGTATCAGCAATTGTCTTGTTTAGGTGTCTCTATTTTAATGATCCTAGTTTAAGTATCAGTATTGGTCTAGTTTCAGTTTCAGTACTTTTGGTAGTCACAGTGTTTTCGGTGTTATTCTGGTTTAATTATCAGTATTTTAATAGTGATACTAGTTTAAGGATCAGTACCAATCTAGTTTAGATGCCAGGGATTTGAGTAGTCATACTAGATTAATTTTCAGTATTTGTCTAGTTTAGGTGTCAGTATTTTTGGTAGTCATAATGCTTTAGCTATCAGTGTTTGTCTGGTCAGTATTTTAAGAAGTGATCCGGCAAGTCATACTAGTTTAAGTATCAGTATAGGTTTAGTTTAGGTGTCAGAGTCAATTGTTGACATACAGTAACAGCATATCATGACATACAGCACAGCTCTGATCATTTGGTCTTTAAAGATTTTGATGAATAATGATGAGTTTGTTTGATTGCCAGTGTCAGTGTCTTGGCAAAACTGTGCACATTTTGAGACTTTTTGAGATCTGTGTTTACTCTCAAAGCAAGGTGAGGAGAAACATGTGATAAAAAATAATTATTTCTCCAAATTTAACTAAGAGCTGAACTGAAAGCTGTTGTTTGCGAGCTGTGTGGACACTGAACCGCTGCAGACGAGAGAGAGTGCATTTGCGTGTGATATTCCATTCAACATATTGTTTTTTACAGATCGATTATTTTGCACTACTGTCATAAGTTAAGAAATGAATGTCACTGCAACCCAGTTTTATCATAAACAGTGTTCAAATATCGAAAACTGGAGTCTTTAATCTGTCTAATGATACTGAGTTTGACCAGATAAAGTAAGACTGTGATGTTTTAGCGAGCAGTGAAAGTTGAACAATAGTAATCTGGGGCCGTCTGCGATCTTTGACACTCAAGGAGTTAAGATATGAAAGATGACTCATT
This sequence comes from Gobiocypris rarus, assembly GCA_023029165.1. NCBI lineage: Eukaryota > Metazoa > Chordata > Actinopteri > Cypriniformes > Gobionidae > Gobiocypris > Gobiocypris rarus. The sequence continues at coordinate 7,557,462 of CM040926.1, read as the reverse complement.
ATTAGAGATATGTTTAATTGGTGGGCCTATGAGTGCCATACACATTTGCTCAGTAATTGTAGTTTTCTGATATCTGTGCCTTTTCATTCCTCTTTCTTTGACACTTTTGTTTTGAACTTCTTATGGAGGAGAATTCCTAGTTGCATATGATGTGTGATTATGGTAGGAAACCCATAAAAAGATCATCACAAGCAGAGCTGAGATCTGTAATTACAGACAGCTAAAAACAGGCTTCCACACTCTCCATAAACAAATAATGACTGTCGAATCTTTTAAAACTTTTAATGATATGTCCAAAAACAAAATTGAAAAATGAAGCTCTGCATGTTGCGAGTACCTTATATCATTACTGCATGTGCAAATGTGTGACCACATCCTGTGTCCTGCTGTGTTTGTGTCTGTAGCCCTGCGCAGTGGAACAGGTCAGTCTGTGGTGAATGGACGCTGGGCGGTCGATCCGCCGGGAGAGTATCAGGCAGGAGGAACCACCTTCCTATACAGCCGACCCAAAACTGGGCCTCACGAGCAGGGAGAAGAGAGAGGAGAGACCCTCACAGCGCCTGGACCCACAACCACCCAGCTGCAGCTATATGTAAGTGCACACATGTGTGTTCATGCTGTATATTGTGGAAAGAGGTAAACATGTCTGGCTAGTGTGTGATGGAGCATAAACTCTAATATGGGAGTTTTTACTGCAGGTATGGGTGGAAGGAATGAGCAGCCGCTCTGTAAATATGTGCCTATTGAGTGTATTAATGATGATATTAAATGAGCATAACACTTCTGAACTCATGTTAGGAGTTCCATTATTCTCCTCAAAGGGCTCATATCATGACTCTAAGGTTGTTGTAATAACAACATTTCTCTAGTCAATACCAATACCAGTGAAATTTCACAGGAGCAAAACACAAGCTATTAAACACCAGCCTTCTGTCACGGATAGGTGGCTGTAATAAGGAATCTTTAAGACCAAACAGGAACAATCAGGAGATCACACAGAGTTAATGTATAACACAACCACATAAAGTCGACACCGAACAATGAACAGACAGAACTCAGGGTATAAGTAGACTGGGAGAACTAATTAACAAAATATTTTAAAATAATAATAAAAATACACACAATATCAGTATTTAAGTTCTGATACTAGTTTAAGTATCAGTATTGGTCTAGTTTCTGTGTCAGTAATAATGTTACATTTATATAGCGCTCTTCTGGGTACTCAAAGCGCTTTACATATAGAAGGGGGGAATCTCCTCAACCACCACCAATGTGCAGCATCCGCCTGGATGATGCGACGGCAGCCATATTGCACCAAAACGCCCACCTGGTGGAGAGGAGTGATGAAGCCGATCAGTTACACCCCTACTCTTTTTCCAAAGGACATCCTGGGATTTTTCATGACCACTGAGAGTCAGAACCTCGGTTTAACGTCTCACCCGGAAGACGGATTGATACTAGTTTAATTGTCAGTAGTTTTGGTAGCCGTACTATAATTATCAGTGTTCATCTAGTTTAATTATCAGTATTTAAGTTGTGATACTAGTATAACTGTCAGTATTGCTCTAGTTTAAGTATAACTGGTTTAATGATACTAGTTTAAATTGGTCTAGTTTAGGTATAACTGGTTTAACAATACTAGTTAGTACAGGTTTCAGTATTGGTCTGGTTTAGGTGTCAGTAGTTTTGGTAGCACACTACTTTATCGGTATTTTAAGTTGTGGTACTAGTATCATTATTAGTTTAGTTTAGGTGTCAAGAGTCAATTGTTGACATACAGTAACCGCATATCATGAATAGCACAGCTCTGATCATTTGGTCTTGGAAGAATGTGATGAATATTATTTCATATTCATATGCTTCAGCTTTAAGTTCATTTAGATGTTAAAAGAATAGTGCTGAGTGTGTAGGAGTGTGTTTTCATCAGTGATATACGGCTGATACTAACTGGAATGCGGTCATGGAGTGAGACGTTACCATATGCTGGAGTTTATTAACCTGTTTTTACTCTCTCGCTCTCTCGCTGTAGATTATTTTCCACAGGCAGAATCCAGGCATAGACTATGAATATTACATCCCAGTGGAGAAACAGAGGGACGGAGAGAGAGAAGTACACAGAGAGAGGGAGCGAGGACGGGCAGCTCTCCGAGAAATCAGTGAGTTTTCTTACAGTCTTCTTGTCACAGAGTCTTTCTCTCTTTCTCTCTCTCTCTCCATCTCAGTTTCTATTTTTCTCCCCTGATGATCTTCTCTCTCAATCTAAATTTATAGTGTTTATATGTGTGTGCCCCGCAGATATATTTCACTTGAGCGGTCTTCTCTTATTTCTCTCATCACTTATTGGCCACCGTTGAAACCTTTTAAGGTCATTACAGGAGAATGGGCCTATGATTGTGTGAGTGTGTGTGTGTAACATCAGATGATGTTAAACAGAGTTTTTATGAGAATGGGGTCACTGTGAGAGTGTGCGACATGAACCAAAAAGCATGAATCAGGCTTAAGTTCTGTGCCAACCCAGCTAAAAACAATTTTTGGCAACTTGGGAACAGACTAGAAGACCATCTAAATCAGCTTAAACCAGCTAATACCAGCACACCACAGGCTGGTTTAAGCTGGTCGTTTCAGCAGGGAATTAAAACCTAGTGAGCTGCCTTGCTGTCTATCCCTACACTGGCAGTTACCTTCTGAGACAGCTTCCTGACTCGTTTGACCTGACCCACAATTTATTTAAACAGTCTGATGTTGAATGTTGCTAAGATAACAACAGAATATTCTAAGGATGTTCAGATTTGCAACAAGACTTTTAATGAGAGTTTGCTGATTTTTCATAACATGATCAACTACAACTGTTGGAAACGCAACAATGCAGATAAACTGGTGTAAAGCAAATGCTGTACTTAACTACCTTTCCAGAATTGTAAAATGCTTTTTCAGTTAGTTGCAACTTTCCCTTGTGAAAAGAAGTGTGCTTTATTGTTTTTAATGTGCACTTGTGCAGTAGTTTACATCAAATCTTAAAAGTATATATTTTTTAAAAACACTACTTGCAGTTGCAGATAATACACTATATTGCCAAAAGTTTTGGGACATCTGCCTTTACATGCACATGAACTTGCCATTAATGACATCCCATTCTTAATCTGTAAGGTTTAATATGGAGTTGGCCCACCCTTTGCAGCTATAACAGATTCAATTCTTCTGGGAAGGCTTTCCACAAGGTTAAGGAGTGTGTTTATGGGAATTCTTCTAGAAGCACATTTGTGAGGTCAGGCACTGATGTTGAACGAGAAGGCCTGGCTCGCAGTCTCCGCTCTAATTCATCCCAAAGGTGTTCTGTTGGGTTGAGGTCAAGACTCTGTGCAGGCCAGTCATGTTCCTCCACACCAAACTCGCTCATCCATGTCTTTTTGGACCTTGCTTTGTGCACAAACTGTTCCCACAAAGTTGGGAGCATGAAATTGTCCAAAATGTCTTGCTAAGATGAAGCATTAAGAGTTCCTTTCACTGGGACTAAGGGGCCAATCCCAACCCCTGAAAAACAACCCCACACCATAATCCTCCATCCACCAAACTTTACACTTGGCACAATGCAGTCAGGCAAGAACCGTTCTCCTTGCAACCGCCAAACCCAGATTGCCAGACAGAGAAGCGTGATTGACATAAAAAGTAAATTTTAGTTTACCATAAAATCTTATATTCAGCAGTATTCTAATTAGATTTCAAAGACAATGACAACCGAAGGCAAGCAAAGTAATTATGAAATTGCAGATATTATAAAGATGGACTTAAGTCCTATTTATTATAAAGCATTTATTATAAATTTAAACTATAAAACATTTTCATTTAATTCCAGTTAACATACAATTAAGTGTTCAAAAACATTACATTCTGTCGCACTTAAGTAAATTCTTTCCTAATAAATTCTCTTTTTAAAAGCAGGCTTGCGTGTTTTTTTTTTCACAAGGGTTTTATTGTTGCATCACTAAATTTTTAGCCAATCTTATTTGTTTAGCGTTTAGTTCTAGGTAGGCAGCACTAGGGCTGAATCTGAAATCGAATGAAAATGAGTGAGTTAATTCGGACAGCGGTTGAACGTACATCTGCTGTACACTCATTATTGCGCTGCAATGTGGGATTGAAAGAGTGCACTCAATAACGTCCACTATGGTTTTTGACACCACTACGAATGGCTGTCCCTTCAAATAATGCCCAATTTGAGGCTATAGGGGGATTTAGCCTAGGTCTCATCATGCTTATCTCTGCGTTTCAGGTGCTGTCTCAGGGGGAATCGAGAACCCTGTTGCTCCTCCTCCTGTGTTGTCTTCTGCCTCCTCGCCTCCATTTTCCTCCTCATCTTCCTCTGCATCTGATCGATGGCTACCAGAGAGGCCCCGCCCACAGGGCTTAGGACCCAACCGCAACGCTCGGATCCCTCCAAGAACGGACCTCCCACTGGACAATCAGCCTGCATTCATGTGGCGAAGAGGCGCGCTGACAGAATGCACTGCTACCTGTGGCAAAGGTCAGAGGTCACCATAGTTTATATATGATTTGTTGTCAAAGGGTCAATGTTTGGCCAGGATGCCCTTGCTGGTAGATGCCATAACTACACCGTTATGCAATGAAAAGGCCTGTTTCTCTATGACCATTCAAAAGTAACTATTCAGACTAAATTAAATCTTTTGCAGTATATGAATTAGGGCTAGGTGATAAAACGATAACTGTCATGATATAATTGTATATTGATAATAAAATGATAACAAAAGTTTGTATAATGTTTATCCACTATGCAAATAATGCTGGGCACGCTTGTTTCCGCACTCTACACATAACATTTATCAGCTCGCTGAAAACACACCGCAGCGTGAGCTTAAAGCGAATTTGTTGACCGCCTCGATCACGTGACCCCTGTGAGATGTAATGAAATGCGCCCACGTTTGGTGCAGTGTTCTCCCATACAAACCACAAATCAAATGCCTCGTGATTTAAACTGGTTGAAAGCCAGATGAAACTGCGCTGACATTCTCAATAACACTGACGCGCAAAGCAGGAGAAACGTTGAGGCTTTTCAATCCACAAGTCACCAACATTTACCATGATTTACTGTAGTAACTCCTACTGAAGCCATGGGATTGTGGCAGAAATGTGGGACATTCATATTTAATGTTATTATATTATTAATGTAGACATTAAATGTTTTAAAGGAGTAATGGAATATAATTGCAGTATTTTTTTATATAGCTATATAGGCTATAGCCGTTTTTGTGCATTTGTATTATACTACTGTATTGTTCCGAATATAAGACAATAGCTGCGTCCAAAATCGAATACTTTACTATATAATACCCTACTATATAGTATGCGAAAAACATTATAAATGTCTTTACTGTCACTTTTGATCCATTTAATGCATCCTAAAAAAATACAATCTCACTGACCCCAAACTTGTGAACAGGATTGTTTTCATATACCTATATTTTCCCTCTCTGCTACAAGCCAAGGAGCTCTATTATTGAGTGATCAGTCACATGACATTAACACGAATCTCTTCTTATGATTCTACACCGTTTGACAACACACTATTGCTCTGAGTGGCTCTTCTGTAACCTGTGATCCAGAGTGGACGTGGTGGATTAATGTTGTGTTTACTTGAAATAGGAGAGCTGGAAACACTCAGAGAACATGAACCCATTGCCTACTGACATATGAAGAAAGCCAAGCACTATGGAACAGAACGTACATGTGCCAGACTGTTAGGGAGTTTCTCTATAGGGCTGTGAGTGTGTTCGAGGGGGTTTCTCAGTGTTCACCACTGGTTTTTATTAAGCTGATTTGCCCAGTGTGAATTTGTTCTCTGCTGCCTCCTTCTGGTGTGTTTAAAGAGCTGCAGATTGCCACAACTGGCAGTGTGTGTACTCTAGTTAGTGGTGTCTGCTCAATCTATTCCACAGATTTAGAGTTTAAACAAAACCCCAAAAAACAGAGATATATGTTAAGGTCAGAAGACTTGAGGGTGTAAACCACCCAGAACACCTTGCCATCAAATTTTACACAACTAAAAAATGTTGTATTATGTGTATTTTTGTTTGTTTGAGGTGTACATTTGTATTTGTTTGCATCCAGGCTCTCAGTACAGAGAGATTGTGTGTGTGAGCAGACACACAGAACAGGAAGTCCACGAGAGGAGGTGTGACTCTGCAACCAAACCCGTGCCAGAGGAGGAACCATGTAATGCTCATCCTTGTCCACCATTGTGAGTAACTGCGCATGTACATACAATACATACAAAAACATTTGGGTTCAGTAGGATTGTTTTAAGAAATTAACATTTTTATTGAGCAAGGATGCATTAGATTGATCAAAGTGTTGGTAAAGATATTTTTACTGTTACAAAATATTTATATTTTTAAATAAATGCTGCTCTTTTGAACTTACTATCATCAAACAATTCTGGGGGAAAAAATATGAAGCAGCACAACTGTTTTTATTGATTATGATCATAAGTGTTTCTTGAGCATCAAATCATCATTTTCTGAAGGATCATGTGACACTGAAGACTGGAGTAATGATGCTGGAAATTCATCTTTGATCACAGGAATAAATTACATTTTAGAATATATTCAAAATGAAAACATCTATTTTCAGTTGTAATAATATTTCACACTATTGCTGTTTTTATTGTATTTTTAATCAAAAAAATGCAAAAGACTTCTTTCAAAATGTATTTAAAAATCTTACTGACCCCAAACTTCTGACAAGTTTTAATAAGTACGCCGTAAAAACAAATTTGTTCAGTTTAAGAAATTAAATTGTGCAAACGTTTTGCCTAAATTCAATTAAGTAAGCATAACTTAATTGCACTTACTTAATCCATTTACTTTTTGTTAACTTAATTCTATATGTGATCTAAGAAAGTGTAATCCCAGATTGCATTGCAGCATAATTAAATGAATTGCTTTGTTTTACTGTTTTTGGCTTTATTTTACCATTTTAGCTGTCTCTTGTCAATATAACCCCAAAAACAAAAGCAAATAAAATTGCAATGGTCTTATTAATAAAAACAAAACAAACGGGGAAAAAATGGTTGCATTGTTGTGTTTTGCCTGCTGAATGTTGAAGTGTGAGTGTGACTCAAGCATGGTCAATTGCAAGATATTGTCACAAATATAGAGGCATTATATCGACCCAATTAAAATGAAATGCCATTGGTGTTAGCGATAATATATATCATTTATTTCTTCCCTTCCTTTGAAATCAAATAACGTCTCGGTTACGGATGTAACCCTCGTTCCCTGAGGAGGAACGGAGGCGTAACGTTAGTGACTAACGAATGGGGTTTCGCAGAAGCCTATCATCTTGAGCTTAGAGCGCCCAATGGCGTGCCAATGCCATGGGCATGCGGAATTTGCATACGTAACTCCGCCTCACCCCAAGGGACATGGTCGACCTTGCTGCTGGTAAGCCAAAACAATGGTGTCCACTATCCAGTGAGACAGCCTTTGCTTTGAGAGAGCACTTCCTTCCGCTCTCCACCATAACAGACAAAGAGCTGGTCTGAGGTCCTGAAACACTGCGTCACGTCTCGTAGGCGCGGAGCGCGTACTGGACAGAGCAGTGCCAAGGCTGGGTCTGCCCCTCCACGGGCAGCGCTTGCAGGTTCACCACCTGGTCTCTGAAGCGGAGTGGTGGGAACCTTGGGCACATATCCAGGCCGGGTCTCAGGATCACGTGAGAGTTAGCCGGCCTGAACTCCAGGCACCGTCAACCGAAAATGCCTGCAAGTCCCGACCCTCTTGACGGAGGCCAATGCGGTCAGCAGAGCCGTCTTCATCGACAGGAACTTAATATCAGCCGACCGCAAAGGCTCAAAGGGAGGCCTCTGCAGAGCATCTTAAAACTACTGAGAGGTCCCAAGAGGAGCGAGAGGAGGCGAGGAGGATTCAGTCTCCTCGCCCCCTCAGGAACCTGATGATCAGGTCGTGCTGACTTACCTTTCTGTTCTCCAAGAGATCGTGTTGGGCAGATATAGCGGCCACATAAACTTTGAGGGTGGAGGGAGACAGCCTTCGCTCCAACCCTTCTTGGAGGAACGAGAGCACGGACCCGATCGGGCATTTCCAGGGTCTTCTTGGCGGGAAGAGCACCAGGTGGCGAAGAGGTTCCACTTCAACGCATAGGCATGCCGAGTGGACTCTGCCCTAGCAGAAGTGATGGTGGCGACCACCGAAGGTGGCAGGCCACTCAAACCTGCGCGTCTCATCCAGGAGCCACACGTGGAGGCTCCACCGATCGGGACGCAGGTGCCAAAGGTGCCCGTCTCTGAGTGAGGAGGTCTCAGAGGAATAGGCCAGGAGGGCTGTCGCAAGGAGTGCGAGTTCGGGACCCAGGTCGGCCGTGCCAGTGCAGGCGACCAGGACCTGCTCCTTGTCCTCCTGATCTTGCACAAAAGTTGTGCGAGTAGGCTCACGGGGAAACGATACCTGCGTAGGCCCCGCGCCAGCTGTGCGCCAGTGCATCCGTGCAGCGTGCCCTCGGACAGGAAAGAACAGGCTGCAGTGGGAAGAGTCATGGGAGGCAACAGATCTACCTGCACGTCCCCAAACTGTTCCCAAATCAGCTGGACCGACTGGGGCTGGAGTCTCCATTCTCCCGGAGAGGCTGAAACCGCGAGAGCTCGTCGGCTGCGAGGTTCAGGACTCCCAGAATATGGACAGCACGAAGGGACCTCAGGCGCTTCTGACTCCATAAACCGAGATGGCGGGCGAGAGTTGAGACATACGGCGGGGCGTGAGCCGCCCTGGTGGTTGATGCGCTACTATGGCCGTGTTGTCTGTCCGGACAAGCACATGTTGACCCTTTAGCAACGCTCGGAGGCGGTGCAGGGCGAACCCGTACTGCCAGCAACTCAAGGCAATTGACATGCAGGAGGCGGTGGGGTCCTGTCCAGGAGCCCGCGGCTGCTTGTCAATTGCACATGGCACCCAACCGTGGCAGAGGCATCCGTCGAGCGACAACATGCCTGGAAACTTCGTTCTAAGGGCACCCGGCCCGTAGAAACTGAGGTTCGACCACGGGTTGGCGTCTGTAAGCATGCCTGAGTCACTTGGACCCGGGCGCCAGACTGCCATGCCCATCTCGGGACCCGATCGCGAAGCCAATGCTGAAGCGGTCTCATATGAAACAATCGGCGGCGTCACGCGGCTGCAGATGCCCATATGCCCCAGGAGCCTCTGAAACACTTCAGTGGAACCGCACTCTTGCTTCAATTAACGGAGGCAAGTCAGCATTGACTGCGCGTGCTCGCTGGTAAGCTGCACGCACATGGCGACAGTTGAAAACCATACCGGGAAAGAGATCCCTGCACGGAGCAGAGTTGCTCTTCTCCCAGTTGACCTGAAGGCCCAGACAGGCTACGTGCTGGAGCACTAGAACTCTGTGTTCGCACCCTGTTCTCGAGTGACTCAGTCTGAGCCAGTCGCCGAGGCAGTTCAGGATGCGAACCCGTGCTGCCTGAGTGGCGCAAGGGCTGCCTCGACAGACCGTGAAGTCACGAGGGGACAGAGCTAGCCGAATGGGAGGGGCGCGTACTGAATGTCCGCCCCTCGAAGCAGACCTGTAAGGCAGTCCGTCGAGGTAGGAGACAAAGAAGTAGGCATTCTTCAGGTCAATCGCTGCAACCAATCAACTGGGACGACGCATTCGAGAAGGCGTTAGCTGCCAACATCCTGAGCGGAAGCCTGTGAGGATCGGCTCAGGGCGGGCAGATCACAGGATTGGCCATAACCCACCGGTTCTCTAGGGTACAATGAAGTAAAGGCCGAGGCCGGACTTCATTTCGGCTGGAGGACAGGCTCGATCGCACCCTTCGCCAGTAGGGTGGCAACCTCCGCGCATGACTGGGACATTGGGCCCTACCATGGTGAGCGGACTCCCGAGCGAGGAGGAGCCTGCGCGGGTGAATCGCGTGGCAGGCCTGATGGTTTTGCGGCCCTGCGGACAGTCCTGGAAGCTGTAGTCAGACTCCCAGTAACTGACCACGGGGTCACTCGAACCACAGAGCGTACCCGGGTGGGGCAGCGAGGCAGCGTGACTGGCCCAGGCGTGGGAGGCGTGGCGTCGGTGTGGGGCACAGCCAGCAGCTGCGTCCTGACAGAGGAGACCAGGGAAGGGCCGCGTTCCACTGGGGTCTGCTCTGAGAGGCTGGCGAGAGAGGGCGAGGCGGCGCGGCCGAGGCGGTGCACACTGCCATCACCAGTCTCTGTGTCCTCAGGGATGGGGACACCAGTTCTCTCAAGCGCCGCCAGCCCGGAGGCCAGCAGCGAAGGATTTTCCCGCCCTCCACCGGGGATGGAGAGCCCTGCTACCATCTCCTGGAAAGAACTGGAACCCATCTCTGAGTTGTCCACCTCCAGCCTGGCGTTTAGTCAGGCTGTGCAGCCGAACTGGGCGTCATCCTGCAACCTCCTCCATGAACCGGCCCGGTGAAGGCTGCTGCTGGGGCCGGGTAGGAGGGAGGCGCCCTCGGCGGCGGCGGACTGAGGCGACTGAGCCGGCGGCTGGTGCAGCAGCTGGCCGCGGGGCAGTACGTGTTACAGCCTCAGTCTGCTCTCGGGCGGCCGAGAACCGTTGGGCGCAGTTCTCAGCAGCGCCGCCGAAGAGGCCAGCCTGGGATATGGGCGAGTTGAGGAGGTGGCTCACTCAACTACCTCCACATCACCAGGTAAGGCCAGGTGTTTCTCCCGGACCACAACTGTGGACATCGCCCGGCCCAGGAGCGTGTGGCCACCTTCACCGCCCAGAGGCGGGATCAGTGGCACGCAGCTCATTGAAGAGCCCTGGGTCGGCTCCACCCTCGTGCATGTGCAAAGGCGGCCTGCCCGTAGCTCTGCAGGACCACGCCACCGAAGTAGGACGGGCCCTGAGGCTCTGGGAGGTGCTTAGGATAGCCACGTCACGTCGAAGCACTCTGTGGACACCGTGAGTGCGCAACAGAGTGCCCAACAGTGGGGACCCCAGTGTACCTAGGCCACGGCCCCATCGAGGGCAGAGAAGGCGGAGGAGGCCGGCGGCCACGGGAAGCACGGGACTCCCGGACCGCGTGACCTCCTCATGCACCTCGGGGCGAAGGCATTGGGGCGGGGCCCAACAACTGTCGGGTGCCGTCCCCAAAAACCAATCGCGCAACCACGAGCACTCGTGACAGGGCGGAGTTCCACACCAGCCCGAGGCTCGCGGCTGCCCGAGATAACATGGCTGGCAACTCTGGGTCAGATCAGGCTGCGCTGACACACCCGGAGGCGGAGCACTGCCTGTCGTCATCCCCAAAGGACTCCAGCCCACCTTGGGATGCGGCGATCTAAATCTCACTGCTATCTGGAGTGTGAACTGAGCGAGCGAGGCGTCAGAGGCGGGCGCTGTTTCAGTCCAGCACTCACGGGAAGCGATGTGCTAGAGGGGTGTGGCCCGAGGAATGAAGCGTCGGGGTCTTAAACCACAGCACAGCCCTCAGGTCACCCTGGCCACCAGCCAAAGTACCACCTCTCTCGGAGGCGGTAGATTGGGGTGTGGCAGAGGGGACTCTCTCTCCTCACGGAGATCACTGAGTCTCGACCACAACATCGCGATGGTCACATTCCCGCAGTGGGAACATGACACATCCACAAACACTGCCCGAGCGTGCTGAAGCCCAAACACATCGAGCAGTGAAAGTGCCCATAGACAGCAATGGATATCGATCGCACCGGAAGTGCAGGCGAACCGTCTTGAAAAGGCGTGCCACGCGCAAGCTCTTTTTGTGAGAGGAAGCCTGCGCGTCGATGCGAAGCGCCCAGAAACACACACCAGCTGTCAACAGACCACTGCAGAGATCAGCAGGCAGGAAGTATGCGATCACTGGAGCAGCGCCGTTACACCAACACCGACCGGAAAGCTGCTCGTCTCGAAGAAGCTGACAGAGTCTCAGAAGGCTGTAGGAGTGAAGAGGTAGGTCCTCTTGGCTCCGAAAGCAGAAACATAATGCGATGTTGCTCGTACCTCCTTATATACTCACGGTGGCGGAGTTCGTATGCAAATTCCGCATGCCCATGGCATTAACGCGCCATTGGGCGTTTTCTCTAAGCTTCGAAGATGATAGGCTTCTAAGTGAAACCCCATTCGTTAGTCACTAACGTTACGTCGTAGTGACTGAGCGAAAGGAACTTTGGTTTCTTCCTGCATCAAGAGAATTACAATAATATAAATGAAGTTCCAAGTGCCACCCAAAGGAAACACTTATCACAATAATAGTAAGACATTTTAGGAAAGCAACATGAATTTGTTAAGTCAATTTATGTGACTTTTTTCTAAATTTTTAGTTGAATTGGCATAACATTGGAAGATGACTGGAAAATGAGTGAATGCAAGAAGAGCGATGACTGCAGAAGTGGAGAAAATAGTGAAACGTTTATTAAGAAATGCTCCACCTAAAAATTAAAAATAAACTCCACCTGTTTTTACATTTTTTATTTGATTTTGTCATGGCAAAATGGTACTCAAACCAGTCAAGTAACATTTACTTGAGTTTTCTGAGTAACAAAGGCATAGCATGCAAACAGTACAGATTACTAAATGTTATAGTTCGACAAATTATTGGACATTACGTAAAGTTAAATAAAAAGTCTTAGCAAGAACCATCTATTATTTATTCCTGGTAAATACAATGTAAGTTTTGTCAACAGCATCTGTTACTTTCCATAAAGCACAAGCATTGCATTTTTAAGATGCTGCGTCAAGTTGAAAATAGTCTTGTGAATTGAGACCCCTGTATTGTTCCATATTGCGTTCAGTTTTTGCTGTTTTGCTGTTTTTATAGGGTGTCTTGTGTTGTGTTAATGAAACAGCATCTGTTACTTTCCACAAAGCACTGTTCACATGGCACAAACTCAGGAATTACATCAGTCAGTGATGCATAAACAAAAGTTCTGTCACTATCATCAAAAATGATTAACAATTAGCATTCAGTTTGGATTTTAGGTATTGTTCTGATCTGGGCAAGAACTCCCTAGCATGGATAAAAGCTGGGTAACCCCCTTAACCCCATAAACAGTAGTCCTACGTCGTGCAGTTAGGGGGGTTCAAAGACGGTCTTGCGACCAAAGATAGCCAGTGATAGTTTTTTGACAGTGTGAGTTATTTATCATGATCATCTCTCAGTGTGTTTGCTGCTATTACCTACATCTACTGACTAGCCAATAAAAATGCAACATGAAAGGGCGTATTGAACGCAACATGGAACTAAAACTTAAAACAAAATGTGATTCATCTCACTCTATTTGTTTACCACTAGCACATGCTAATGACGGTCGTTCATCGTCATACAGTCTACATACATGTTGTACCCAAGTTTATTAGACCCATGTCGTACAGTGTGATTTGTAATGATCTTATAGGATCGATGAAATTGCAGAATCTGTAGCAGGCGTTACATACATGAATATGGAATGTTGGTTTGGGTTAATGTGTGTGTGTGTGTGTGTAGCTGGGATATGGGCGTGTGGTCGGAGTGCAGTGTTTCCTGCGGCTGGGGTGTGCAGCAGCGTCACATACAGTGCAGGCAGAGTTTTGGGAATCGTTCAACGATGGTTCACCCTCAGCGCTGCTCCGGTCTCTCCCGCCCCAATGCCACACAGCCCTGCCACCCGCGCGTCTGCTCCCACTGGGAGGTCAGCACCAACTGGAGCGCGGTAAGACACGTGTGCATGAGGTTGACTTGCTTACTTTTTTTTATTATTTAGTATATTTTGTAAATATTATATGTAGTGAAATATGTTTTTTTGTGCATATTTAAATTGCTTTCCTTTAAAGCTGCAGTGTGTAGTATTTATGAGGACGTATTGACAGAAAGGCAATATATTATGTACATAACTATGTTTTCAGAGGTGTATAAAGACCTTATATAATAAACTGCCATGTTTTTATTAAATTAGAATTAGCCATTTTTATCTACACTCACCGCGGGTCCCCTTACAGTGAAATCGCCATTTTGCGCTGTCGTGTTTCTACAGGAGAGCGGGGCACAACCTAACGCTTTTTGACTTTCTCAGTTTGTGTAAATCCACTTGGGGTTCAGAGTATTTATTTTTTCTCACATTAATTGCACACATGTCTAGTACAATTGTGTGGTTTTGTTTCATTAATACAGTGTATACTTTTTTTTTATTTACCCTGAAAGAATGGATGTGAAATGTGAAAACATGCCCTGGTGGGGTTCATTGTAACATGACCAAATGACAGCTTAAACCGTTACCTGATATAATCCAAAAATATCCAAAACAAACTAAAATATTTTGTCAATAAAATACAATTATTAACTTTTTGAAATAAAATAATGGTATTTTTTATCATTAAAAATACACACTTTTTTTGACAACAAATACAGCTATAGGCCTACAGCAAAGTTAAAAACATAATAATAATGAATTATTTCTGAACATTGACTCTCAGTCATTATTCACCATTTTCTCATGGTTTCTTAAAAGACTTCATACACGTATAGAATATAATAACATATTTCTAATAGGGGCTCTGATTGTAACGCAGTGTTACAACACACCCCACCTGAGCAACTGGGATTTAAACTGCGGCTCGTGTCTTCTGCTGGTTAGATCAGCATTAAAGAACCATCTCAACTGTTAAATAACAGATAGAAGATTACAATAATATCAGATTTGTCTTATTTTAAATAAACACAAAAAACAGAGATGAAAAATAAACTTTACTTTTGCTATGGTTAAATAAATGTTCAGTGATATCTTCCATGGATTTTTTAATTTTGGCGCTATTTTTTCTCTATATAGTGTTGATATGGCAACTAGTAAATACACAAAGTTTTGTCATCATGTGTGGGAAGTGTTACACCATGCTTGTTACAATTAACCCCGTGTTAGGTGGTGCCCTGCGCTCCCCAAGCCCTAAATGGACAAACTTCTCTACAGAGCGCTAGTCACTCTCTGCCCTCTGTCGGCCACCGTAGCTTCTCTATGAGCTTCGAAAGGGAGGGGTGAGCGTTGGGCGATTGCAATTCACAACCTCACCACTAGTTGCCGCTAAAATTCACACAGTGCACCTTTAAGCCTGCAGGGAGGCTGCACACATGCAGATAGATGTTTTTGGGCGCTGCATGTGTATTTTTAATGCATTTTTAAGATGCTTGAAAATATTGTGAATTGAGACCCTTGTATTGTTCCATTTTGCTTTCTGTCTAGCTGTTTTCTGTGCAAAAAAAAAAAAAAGTGTCTTGTGTTGTGTTAATGAAACATGTTCTGGCTACAGTAGTTGTTTTTGGTACAGTAGTACCAACCTACTAGTTGATGTGGAAAAGCTGTTGTTTTGCTCTGTGTAACTGTATGTGTTTTTTCCCCACAGTGTTCAGTGGATTGTGGAATGGGAAAGAGAACCCGGAGTGTACGCTGTGTCAGTGACCATGGTAACACTGTGAATGACAGGGAGTGCAATGACAGGGTCCGCCCACAGCGCACCGAGGACTGTCACATGGGTCCTTGTGTCACTAATTGGTACTTCACTGATTGGACAAACACTGTGAGTTTTGACCAGTGAGATTCATGCTTGTACTTGATTTTCCAATAAGGTCACATTGTAAAACATTGTATATATATAATTATGTAGAGATATTTAATCAAATGTTTTAAATGTGGGTTATTGTTTCTCTCTCAGTGTTCTGCGACGTGCGGCCCGGGTGTCCAGCGGAGAGAGGTGGTGTGTTTGACCGGTGGAGGCAGGAGAGAAGGAGACGGCGGAGTGGAATGTGTGGGAGAGAAACCGGCTGATATGAAGGCCTGTAACGGGGGTCCCTGTACACCCACCCACCTGTGGTACACTGGACCCTGGGGACAGGTGAGGGCCGTGTGTCTTCAACAAAATCCATATATAAAAGCTTTATGTAAGAATGGGATAGAATTTTGTTAAAGAATATAGAATTGAAGAACATGTCAATGAATGACGTGGAATAATAGAATAGAATAAAATGGAAGAACAGAATGTAGAGTAGAATAACATCAAAGAAAATCTAAAGAATTGAATTAAATGAAATGGAACAAAATATAATACAACAGTGTAGAATAGAATAACACCGAATAGAACAGAATAAAGTTGCATAGAAAAAAGATATAGAATGAAATAACAATAGTACAGAACAGAACAATTAGATGCCAATTAGAATAACATTAAAATAATTCACTTCAGAACATTTAAAACAGAATTGAACGGTGTTGAATTGAATAACATCAAAGAAAAGCTAATACAATTAAATTAAACAAAATTAAATAATGTTAATTGAATAACAAATTAAAATAATTCAGATTAGAATTCAGATTAGAATATTGTTGATTAGAGGAGAACAAAGTTGCATAGAATAAAGATGAATAGAATAGAATTTGCTATTCTTCTATGGCAAATAGATTTAAAATAATTCAATTAGATCATTGTAAAATATAGATTAGAATTATATAATAACATTAAAGGAAACCGAATAAAAGGAAATATAACAAAATAAATAATAAAATAATAGAATAGAAAAACACAGACTAGAATATCGTTGATTAGAGTTGCATGGAATAAAGATGAATAGAATAGAACAAAGTTAAATATAAAACACTGCAGAATGGAATAACAGAATAGTACAGAACAGAACTAGCCAATAAGAAAAGTTCAAATAATTAAAATAATAGAATAATGTAGAATAGAATAGCATAAAAACACAATTAAATAGAAAAAATAAAAAGGAATAGAATAGAATAGAATATCATTGAATAGAACAAAAATAAAATGGAATAGAATAAAGATGAAAAAGAACAAAGTTAAATGTACAACAACGTAGAACAAAATACAGGAAAATTTAAATTATTCAATTAGAACATTCTAAAAATTGAAAAGAATAATGTGTAGAATCAAAGATATGTCATAAAATAAAATAGAACAAAATATAATATAATAGAGTAGAATAGAATAAAGTTGCATAGAATAAAGATGAAAAGAACAGAACAATGTAGAATAGAATAGAATAGAATAAATCTGCATATAATAGAATATAATAGAATAGAATAGAATAGAATAGAATAGAATAGAATAGAATAGAATAGAATAGAATAGAATAGAATAGAATAAATCTGCATATAATAGAATGGAATGGAATGGAATAGAATAGAATAGAATAGAATAGAATAGAATAGAATAGAATAGAATAGAATAGAATAGAATAGAATAAATCTGCATATAATAGAATGGAATGGAATGGAATAGAATAGAATAGAATAGAATAGAATAGAGTAGAGTAGAATAGAATAGAATAGAATAGAATAGAATAGAATAGAATAGAATAGAATAGAATAGAATAAATCTGCATATAATAGAATAGAATAGAATAGAATAGAATAGAATAGAATAGAATAGAATAGAATAGAATAGTGAATGTTCCCTCTGTGTTTACTCTGTGTTCACTCTCTGTCAACAGTGTAACGTAGCGTGTGGTAACGGCACCCAGCGCAGGGACGTGATCTGCGTGAGGAAGACAGGAAGTGACTTCACAGTGAGCGGCTCCAGTGAGTGCTCCCACCTGGAGAAACCGTCCCCAGTGCAGCCGTGTGAACTGCAGCCCTGCAAACCACAGTGGTTCACCACCGAATGGAGCACGGTGAGGATGACATCATCTGTCAATCAGTCTGTCCTTCAGGATCTGCCCTTCTTCCGCTGTTATTAAGTTTCCCTCTCTTTCGGTATAGTGCTCTCGCTCCTGCGGTGAAGGGGTGCAGACGCGGGAGGTCCGGTGCCTCACAGCAGACAAACAGTACAGTGCAGTCTGCGATCTCGACGCTAAACCTGCACATGAGCAGTCCTGTAACACCATACCCTGCAGTCCCTTTGAAGGTGTGTGTGGTGTGAGTGTGTGTGTGTGTGTGAGTGTGTGTGTGTGTGAGTGTTGTTGCAGAATTTCAGGAGTCCAGGACCCCCGGAGGCCACAGGGGAATGATAGGGGGTCTGTGGAAAAGTTTAGAGAAAAGCAATGTACATTTTTTTAAAAAGGAAATCAATTAAAATAAGATTAATCTAAATAAATAAATTTGATTAAAATAAAAAAACTGTTCAAATAAAATACATTTTAAGTAAATAAATTAATCATAAATTAATATATTAGATAAAAATAAACAGATTAAAATAAATAAATAAAAAGATTTGATTAAAATAAATAAATACAATTTGATTTTAAAAATATTTAATACATTCATACATTTGATTCAATAAAATAATAATTAAAATAAATAAATAACATTTGATT